>CM041776.1:250397582-250559716 GCA_023374045.1 Limonium bicolor | reverse complement strand
GCAAGAAGAAGATGTGAACAGAACTCAGTATATCCTTTAAATAGTTACAAGCATATGCACCGCCTGCGGAATAAACAACAATAAAATATAAGTAACTGCAATATTCTTTTCAGATGATTAGCTCGGGAGACTGAGAGGTAGGTAGTAGTTCTTGTGATAGTAGAGAGGTTTTTAGGTCTGTGGATGATAAATGAGTATGAACTTATATTGGTGAGGAATGGAATAGACTATACAGTGGTATGCGTGAGTTTAAATCTGGGTTTCTATTAAAAGACAAGTATGCTTTTTTGTTGCATATGCATGTGAATTTAAAAAAGTTTCAGGTGTTAAATATGGTTGGTGTATGGTTTGGAGAACTATATTTATTAGGGGGATATATTTAGTAATAAAAGTATTTAAATTGAATACTATATTTAAAATATACTTCTTGTATTCTTAATTGATGTTTTTTTTTCTTCATATTACTATACATACGTAATTAACATAGCGAGTTAAAAGTTGATGCCACCATACGTGGTGGGTACTGTGAGAGTCTGCTTTCTTCAGAAATAAGTGTCCCAATAAGGTAAGAGCAATAAATTACCTACCTAAGATTTTCAAACGCGGTCTTATTCAGAAAAAAAAAATCAATCGCGGTAGGCTTCCATTGGAGCACTTCTTCCCTACTGTTTTGTGCAGTATTTTTGACCTCAAGACCTTAAGATTTTCCGACACAACAAGATGGAGATGAGTGGTTGAAGTTATAACCTTCATAATGAAGAAATGGAAGAATTTTAGCACTTTTGCTTACCTTGACTTGAGTTTGGTTCTTCCTCCTTGTGACTTACGAATTTATTGGCACATGTCTTATATTTTCAGCATTGAAAGAGTGTAGAAGAGATGTGTGAAAGTTTGGAGAAGTTTGGAGCAAGAATAATGGAGTTTGGAGGTAGAATGAGTGAGAAAGGGGAGGAAGGAGAGTCACGATTTTGGGAGGATGGAGGGAGTCAGAACCGTAAGACACGGGCAAGGAAGAAAGTAGAAGGGAATGGGTATATGTAATATTAGTTGTATTAGGTGTATATGCTTGTAAGGCTATGTTGTACTTTTTTACTTTTATATCTACTTTTTGCTTTATTGTCTCTTCTATTCTCTTCCATTGCCAAACGTATGCAGCATGGAAAGTTTTAAATTCTTTTGTTTGCTTGTCATGAGTGAGGAGAGGTAAGGTAGTGTAGTAGGTAGGCGTATTTCTTTCTCTTAGGCAACGTTTGGATGGACCACCGAAAAGAGAATGGGGATGGGAATGGGAAATTAAGGAGAATGGGAAAGGGAATAAAAATAGTAGTATATTGTTTGGTTGTAAATAAAGGGAATGAGAATGACAATAAAGATTTAGTGCAAAATACATTTAATTTATAACATTTGTAACTAATTACAATTAACTGTCTATCAAATATATAGTTAGTAAACTTACACAATATTTTGATATAAATTGAAAATGAACCAACAAACAGTTAATTATAATTAAGACAACAGCTTTTTAATTCCCCTCATTCCCGTAAGATTTGTGCGGGAACAAAAGTACAAAAGAGTCAACGGGATTCAATTTTATATAATCTCGAGCAAGAGAGGTTTCCTGCCTAGAGAGGTTTTCTCCCAAGCCCACGCAGCTTTTCCAAGCCCAACCTTCTGTCTACCCCTTTGCATGCGAAGTTTCCTCAATCATATCAACCGTCACACTGTTTATCTGATGGATTACGCCACAACCAACACGTTTCGCCTGGCAATAATCACCAAGTATCGATCTAAGCCATGCAAAGAATCATTACTACCACGACTACAGCAGATTGAGATTACTATCGGGAGTCCGTATCCCTATTTAATCTGTGTTTCGGTAACTTCGACTTTCATCGCACCAAGCTCTCCATCTTCTATTTTCTTCCGATCTTTTCCACAGTCCCAACATCTCTGGCTCCTTCGTATTCTGACCTGTTTCTCCAAGCTCACCTCAATCAATCCCTTGCCCTATCTTATGGCTTCACACGCTCCACCAAAACCAACTGACGACCTCGCAGCCCACTGCGCTCACCTTTCCCTTACGGCTGCAGAGGAAGATGCTGTGGCGGTTGATGATCTTCTTGACGCTGGCTCGATTGCTTTGACTCATTGCTGTCTTTTGGGTAAGTTGCTCATGCCTCGATCGATCGACGTCAAGGCTCTGGAACGTTCCCTTGCTAAAGCATGGAGATGCGAATACACCCTTCGAGTTCGCAGCTTGGAGGGCGGCCTCCTTCTTTTTCGACTCCCTGACGAAGGTCTTGTTCAGTCCATCCTCTCTCGTGGTCCGTGGACTCATGATGGAAGTCTTTTGGTTCTTTCGGAAATCGACAAGGCGACGCCACCAAAGGATCATGACTTTAGGTGGGTTCCGTTCTGGGTGCATGTTCATGATGTCCCACTCCAGTTCATGAGCCCTCTTTTTGCTAAGAGATTGGGGAACAAGCTTGGAATCTTTCAGGAATACGCAGAGTTTGAACGTCGTCGGGCTGGCTCGTATATGCGGATGAAGGTCAAAATGGATGTTACCAGTCCACTGCTTCGCTTTACTTCTATTACGGTTGAAGGGAGGTCCATTGTTCTGCCACTCACTTATGAGCGACTACCCAATTTATGTTTCCTATGTGGCCACTTCACTCACTTTCTCCGTGATTGTCCTTACCGCACTGATGCAACAGCAGAGGAGCTGAATTATGGGATGTGGCTCAAGGTAGGATCGGCGGAGGGGAGTAGGCCCTCTCTTGATGCCCATGCAGAGGGAGGTGCGGGTAGCCGTGATTCTTCTCCATCTTTCCACCCGGTTGTCGACCAGTCTGTTGGGGTTACTGCTACGTCTACTGACATGGGGGGTGGCCGCATGCCTATGGTGGACATCAATCAAGACCCAATGATGGAAGAAGGTGAGATTGTGCATTCACCAACTGTTTCAGATGGCCGTAAGCGCAAGCTCTCTGAAGTTCACGGTTCTTCCTCTGAATCGGAGCTCCGGGAGGTTCTTTCTGTTGAAGAGGTGGCCAAGCGAGGCAAGGGAGACGCTACTGCTATGGATGCATCGGCGATGCTGGGTAATCCCCAGTGTCGCCCGTCATAATGTCGATTCTAGCCGCGAACTGCCGGGGTCTGGGTGGGGCAGCTGCAGTTCGCTGGATAAAGGACGTGATCCACCAACAAGCTCCTTCTTTTGTGTTTTTGGCTGAGACCAAGTTGTCATCTTTTGAGTTGCGTCCTTTAGCTAGAACTCTTCGTAGGTATAATTGGGTGGGTGGTGATAGCATAGGCAGGAAAGCTGGGGTTGGTTTCTTTTGGTCTATCAGTTTGGATGTCTCTGTACTTTCTTTCTCCGCTCATCATGTAGATGTTTTGGTTGGGGCTCCGGGGTCTAGGCAATGGAGGTTTACAGGTTTGTATGGCTGGTCTGATAGTCAGCATAAATGGAAAACGTGGAACTTAATTCGGTATCTCAGTGCACAATGGGATGGGCCTTGGGTTTTGGGAGGGGATTTTAATGAGGTTCTGTATCATCATGAGCATAAGGGTCGAGCAAATCGATCTCCTTCTGATATGCGTGCGTTTCATTCATGTCTGTTTGATCATGATCTCCAAGATCTCGGATTTAGAGGCTCCAAGTTTACCTATGCAACTAAAAGCAAAAACAATCAGACCTCCCGTAGTCGTCTGGATCGTTTCCTCTGTAATTCTGCGTGGCTCTCGCAGTTTCCAACAGCAACCAATTTTCACCTATCATGGGGACATTCGGATCACAAACCCATTAAGCTAATGTTGCATCCTACAACTCATCGGGGCCCAAAGCCTTTCCGTTTTGAAAATTGTTGGGCACTCCTTCCTCAGTGCAGATCCTTGGTTCAATCAGTATGGTCATCTGTTTCTTCAATGGATTACTGCCAAAAAGTGAAACAGTGTGGACAGCAACTTCGGGTTTGGGGCAAAAAACAGGTTTGGGTCGAGAAACGCATGCTCAATCAGACGCGGGAACAAATTAATTCCATTGCATCTCAAGCGTCTACACCTTTGGCAATGAATCGATGGAATGAGCTAAATTCTGTAATGGATGCCCTTCTGCACAAGGAAGAAATGCGGCTTCATCAGCGGGCACGTCAATCTTGGTTATCTTCTGGGGATCGAAACACAAGTTTCTTTTTTCATCGATATCGTATGCGCACACGCCAAAACACAATTACCTCTTTATCGTCTGATGCTCATGCACCTCAGCACACTTGGGAAGGGATTGAATTTGTTGCTCGGGATTATTTTCAGACTCTTTTTACCTCAGCCAATCCACCCCAGAACGCACACCTTTTAGCTTGTGTAGCAGATAGGGTGCCATGCAGTTCTCGTCAGGCAATGGGTGCTCCATATACTCGGGAGGAAGTTCTTAAGGCTTTTAACCAGATGAATCCTCAGAAAGCACCAGGTCCTGATGGGGTCAATGGGTATTTCTTACGAACATATTGGCCCATTATCAGTGCTGACTTTCTTCATGCATGTTTGGCTTTTCTTAATTATGGAATCTTGCCACAAACAGTAAATGACACAGAAATAGTTCTAATTCCAAAGAAACCAGGGGCAGTCTCAATAAGCCATTTCAGGCCTATTTCGTTGTGCAATACCTTATATCGGGTTATCTCCAAGGTTCTTGTAAATCGAGTTGCTGCGCTCCTGCCTAGTGTTATTTCTAATAATCAGGCAGCTTTTGTGCATGATCGTCTTATTACAGATCAAGTTATGCTCTCCCATGAGATTCTTCACACAATGCGCCGCTCCAAGGCTAAAACCAAAGGTCATTTTGCTTACAAGGTTGACATGTCCAAAGCTTTTGACCGACTTGAGTGGTCTTTTATTTTGGATGTTCTACAAAGTATGGGGTTCCATCCAAACTGGATTGCACGGGTCCAGCAATGCCTAACAACGGTCCACACATCTATTTTAATCAACGGGTATCCGGGCCAACAGTTCCATCCTACTCGTGGTCTTCGTCAAGGGGATCCTTTATCACCAATTTTGTTTATCATTTGCATGGAAGCTTTAACTTCAGCCCTTCAGCTAGCCACATCAGTAGGGATATATAAGGGCTATTCGACTCCAGGCCTTGGATTTTCAGTGTCCAATCTCCTTTTTGCTGATGACATCGTTCTCTTTGGGGAGGCAACTGTCACTAATGCAACTGCACTTCATCATATCCTTCAGGATTTCCAGCTTGCTTCTGGCCAGTGCATTAATACCTCTAAGTCTGCGATCATGTTTTCCTCCAGCCTGGCGCATAATCTTAAGCTTTCGGTTGCATCTGTTCTTGAAGCCAATCCAGTTACCGATTTGGGTCAGTACCTGGGCTTCCCAAGCAACGTTGGGAAGAAGAAATGTGCAGTTTTCAACTATATAAAAGATCGAGTTCTCAAACGTATTAACAGCTGGTCCAATAAGGTATCACAGGCTGGTCGAACCTTGCTGGTAAAGGCAGTTCTGCAGGCCATTCCTTCTTATGCTATGTCTGTTATTCTCCTCCCTAAAACTCTTCTTAAGCAAATCCAGTCACTTATAAATAGCTTCTGGTGGGGAGGAGTGGCGCATTCAACAGCTATTCGCTGGACAAACTGGTCTAATCTATGTCGGGATCAGCCCTCTGGTGGAATGGGGTTCAGAGAGTTGCACTGCCACAATCGAGCATTGCTAGCAAAACAGTTTTGGCGGATACTCACAGAGCCTGACTCTATGCTTTCCTCTTTCTATAGGGCCAAATATGTGCGGCACTCCACTTGGATGACAGTGCAACCGGATTCCACCTCAAGCCCAATCTGGCGTGCCCTTCTTAGTGTCCGGGACTTGGTAGAGTTTGGAGGACGTCGGGGCATTGTTAATGGCAGAACTACTAAGCTCACGGATCGTTGGCTTCAGTCAAAACCGGGGGGGAAGCTGTATCATTGGCACCTACCATCAGTGGTTGCTCAATATGCTTCGGTGGCTACCGTGATCACTGCTGACCATCAATGGAATCACTCCCTCTTGTACCAATGGTGTGACCCTTCTGATGTTGGGCATGTGTTATCTATTCCCTTGCATGATTCATCACATGGTATGCACGTAACTGAAGATTACTGGTACTGGGGCCTCACGAAGTCTCTGCAGTTCACGGTCGCATCTGCCTATTCCATAGCTTTGGCAATGAAGCAGTCTACCGCCCCTTCCACCTCTCAGTCGGATTCCAGGAAAAGGATATTCCACTTAATTTGGGCTCTTGACCTTCCACCTCGCATTAAGCTCTTTGGCTGGAAGCTTCTTGCTATCAAGCTCGCCTGCAAAACAGCTATTCGCGATAGGATTCATGCTGACATGGATACGGGCTGTCTCTTCTGCACTTTACATGAAACTATGTTGCATGCCTTGCATGACTGTACAGCTGTTAGTTGGCTTTGGGACACCATGGGCTATCAATTCCCCAGTACTATATCTTCTGATGAGGGGTTTCGCCATTGGTTTTACACTCTGTGCTCTGATCAACCCAAACCAATCGTTGCATCATATCTATGTTTCCTTTGGAAGATATGGTTTGCACGCTGTCAAGCTACCCATGGTCGGGCAGCCTCATTTAACCAAGGTTGGTGTCAAGCGGATAGCTTCTTGCACTTTTCCTTTTTGGCCAATTCAATAGGTTCAGCTGCTCTCTCTTTGCATCGACAGCAGTACCCACATGTTGCCGAAGTTTTTGTGGATGCGAGTCTAGATAGTCAAGACCGAGTTGGATTGGCATGGCTGGTGTGTGCCCAGTCCGGTCTGTTATCTGTGGGCTGTGCAGCCTATAAGAAGCAATTACTTGTTTATGATGCGGAGGCTTTAGCAATAGAAGGAGCAATGGATGCAGTTTTTAAGGCGGGACTTCACTATCTTAGGGTGTTTTCCGATTGTAAGTCTCTTATACAATATTTAAACGGCGATGCAAACACCTCGTTGTTACCGTCCACGACTGCAATATTGGATAGGCTTATGGGGAATTTAGGGCGTTTCAACGATGTACTTTGGTTTTATGTCTCGAGGGACATTAATATTTCAGCGCATAGTCTTGCTAACCATGCCCGGAGTGTCCAGCTCACGGGTTCATGGCCTCTGTATTCCAGAAATTGTACTTAAACTAGTTACTTAATGGAATACATCCACGTTTCAAAAAAAAAGTACAAAAGAGTCGGGGAACAGAAGGGAATAGATTCCCCTCACTTTCTTAATTTTCCTTCCGTACAAACAAGGGGAAGGGAGCGTCTTTTATTTTTCCCTTCCCGTCCCTTAATTTTCCCTTCCATACAAACAGATTCACGTAAGTAGTAGCAATTCTTCTTCTTCTTTTTTTGGTTTCACGTGAATGAGGAGCAGCACTCGCTGTCTTCGATCTCTTTTTTTTCCTTGTAATATTATACAATTATAGTTTATGGCATGTAAGTACAAGTCATCCTTATTTCTATCATTGATTTACTCCTCTCTTGCTTTCTTATTCCCTTTGTTTTGTTTCTTACGACTGAACACCAGCAATGGCTGTTTCATATTTATTATTTTTTGTAACATTGTGTACTTACATATATAACATTATTTATTTAGGTGTTGTCATATAGGACTTGTTCCATATGTTAGTTTTAATACATGTTATTTTGTCTTGTCATAAGGCATACTTCTTATGCATGTTTTTGTATGAATGGTATACTTTATTATTTAATGCATACAACTAAATTTTCATCACATGATTTGTGATCTTACTTTTATATGTTATATATATATATATATATATAATATATATATATATATATATTAGTTTGTATGTGTATGTTAGAGGTGGTGAGATTCCTTAATGACTTAAGGTTCCTTGTTCTTGATTATCCTTGATTAAATCCTTCCGTTCAATCAATTCATGATTAGTTCGTGTAATTAAGGTTTGGGTTATTTCAATTTGTAACTGTGGCCTGAGGTCCCTTTTGTACTTTAATTTTGTTATGTAATCTAGTTTGGCTTCCATGTGTAAATGTTCGAATAATCTTTGTAATCCATTATTCAGTTAATAAAAGTGTGCTTTGTTTCGGTTTTGGGTTTTGTGTGTTAGAGTCTTGCGTTATTAGGTAACTGATACGCGACGTGTAACGTTTCTAACTCCTAGAGTGGTTTTGGGGTCGTTACAAACAAAGTGCTAAGTAAAGTTAACATTCTGTACAAAATGTGAGTTCCTAACAATATATAGGTGATTCTATATAAACAATCGCCTCAACTACGTGATGTGTTTGCCTTGTCACCTCACGTATCTCGCCTCGCCCCTAGACCCTATCGCCTCGGAGCGCCTCATGCATTTTAAAACCATGCAGGGTACAGTAAACAAAAGAAATTGGGGTATACAGGGTTTTGTTGCCCAAATTAAGGCACCAATTTGTTAGCTTTACTTTTCCTGTTATTTCTTTCTTAATAATTACTGCTCCATAGGTTCACCTTTGCCAGAAAAAAAAATTATTGTAACTTATACTGTTCCTATACGTTCCAACCTCCAATAAATAAAGCATCAGTAAATCATTCTTTTGCGTTTGTGATCACTGATCAAAGGATTTTCTTTAATATAAGTCATCCCTATACATAAAAATCAGCCAAAACTATAGAACAATCAAAATACAGAACATCAATCGGCGGACCCCGGGCAGTCCACAAGCACTCAGCTACTAATGAATTTCATTTATAGTTTAGTTTCTCTATCCTTCCCTCTCTGTCTAGTCCATCAGCTTTCTTTCACTACTACATATAAGATCTATGGAGGCAACTTTTATTGCCTCTATAAATCAGAAAATTGCCTCTGTAGACTTTTAGAGGCGAGAAAAATGTTGCCTCTAAAAGATCGCCTCAGTTGAATATGGAGACGACAAATTTGTTTGCCTCTGTTGATTTTACCTATAGAGGCAACAAAACTCGCCTCTGTAGATGACAAGCTACCGGGGCACCATAATCTCGCCCCCGTTTCTGTGGACCTACTGAGGCAACATCATTATCTCACCTCGGTTGGGCTGGGCATAGAAACTCACTTCCATTAGCAAGGGAGGCGACGTTCTTATCTCGCTTCCGTTGATGTCCAGCAAATGAGGCAAGTAAATTTTCTCGCCTCCATTGCTTAATCTACAGAACATGCAACAGAGGCAACCAGGTATACTCACCTCCATTGATCTTGAACAAACGAGGCAAGACGGTTAACTCACCCCCATTGCTTTGTTCTACACATTGCGCAACAGAGGCGATATGAGAAGATCGCCTCCGTTGATCTTCAACAAAAGAGGCAATTCAAATGTCGCCCCCCTTGTTCTTTTATTTTGAAAAAAAAAATTCATACAGGGCTCACATCACAGCCCCATATATCAAGGTCTGACACAAACCAATAACGATGCATTTTTATTGCAAATTGCAAAGAATGTGCTTTACATTAGTTTTTGATTCAATCAAACTAGTACTAAACTGACCAATCAAGCTCATTACAATCAGTATCTGTTTCATATCTAACTTCATAAAGAAACTGCTGCTGGAATTGTTCAAGTTCTCAATCTATCTCCAGGTGGCTATACTGATGCATAATATCAACAAACTTATCGCTATCGAGACAAAAGTATCACCTGAAATCCATAACAGCACCCTTGAACTGCGTTAACAAGTCTTTGTTCTCTGAAGCATCCCCATAATTCTCAGACCAAGAAGACAATATGATGGCCATTCCAATGGCAAGAAAGCAAGCAGCATCATCAAATGGCGAAACAAGGCCAAGTGCAAAAGAATCAACTAGCAGATTGCCAAACAGTCCAGATATAATGGCAACCAAACCATTTCCCAGAAAAATGGCCTTAGAAAATGTCAAAGAGAGCCACTGCTGTTCAAACCCCCTCTGCAAACATACAAACGGACACCGTCAAACAGTCTGATGCTCATTTCTCACCAAAAGAAGTCTAGGAAGGGCAAACAAAACGATCTGATATTTTCTGAGACAAAAAAAAGCAGACTAATAACTGAAGCATTTAAATTAAAAAAGAAAAACAACGTTTTTCAATTAACTCAAATAAGCAATCTGTGAGATATTTTGATAATACCACCTCATTGAATAGTTCAGAGCAGACTCATTTAGATCACTTTGCCTCACCTTGTAACACCCCTCTCCATAATCACGATATAATCTCTCACGTAGCAATAAATAAAACGTCTCACAGCGGAAATTAACCAACAATTACAAAACTCACTCGGGTGTCACCGGCCATTACTCGCCCATGTGAGCAATGTAGCCAAACTACATCCAACTTCCAAAATAAACAAACTGTTAACCGCAGTGATAACGAGAAATTCCTATACATCATACTAAATCCATAAATCATAAACATCGACAAGTGAGCGTCTACCCAAACCTGAATATACACAACCTCACCATATTACAATTCACCATCCTCAGTGCTACACAACATCTCCATGTGTAGTAGCAAAAGCAATACTCCAATTACTCTGTACCTGCTCTTCAGCTCCGACAATGATCAACAACCTGTAATGGTGTAGTATCAGCGATAGACGCTGAGTATGCCGGGCCTGGACCCTAATGGTCACTTGTCATTTTAACCATCTTATTATTAGATTGGTTTCATGCTTTACCATTTTACAATTATAAACATTACTGTAATAAATATCCAAAAACATTCAACCATCCATCCAAATCCAAACATTCATTTAATATTCCATACAACGTTTATATATCGAACGTATCGAGTAATAACAATATTATGTACAATGTACATTCGCCGTAGCGTACAGTTTACATATTTAATTTACCTTAGCCTTGTAGGCTCCATCCAACCATCAACACACAATAAAATAACCACAAGTATAACCAATGAGCAACAAAGCGAAACAACGAGAATAATAAACAAGTATTAAGTCTCGTCCATAGTATTGTTCGCCACTGTATAAGTCTCAATTGTTTTAGTTGTTCAGTTATACCTAGTGACAATGTCTAGTTAAAACGACATGTCTCTAGTTACCCATATATTATGGCGGGTCACCCACGGCAGTAGCCACTCCAACGGTAGAGTCTCCGACCAACGAGCCATTCTAGCTCACGGGAAATTTTCTTGATACTTACGGACCCGTACGCGGACATCCTGGTATCGTTTTTGTGATCACAGCGCGCACCAAGAGCCACATCCTCTTGGCTTTACTTCCATTCCATTAATTAATTAATTATACCATCGCATCGCATTACCAAATTTTCTAACACAACAGACTAAGGTCATTAGTCCAATCCGGAGTCTGTAAACTCGGGATCCAGTGTTAGATACGAGAGCGGCGTATAGAAAGGCCAATGCTCCGTATAAAAAAGTCTTGGATAATATGTATATGTTATTATCCTAGTGCTACAACATTTTACTTACGTTCCTTATATTCATATAAGATAGCACCATAGCCGCTAGTTCGTTTTATATATATAGGTTCATATATATGAACCAATATTGTTAACTCAACAACAGTAAATAACAAGCAGCTATAAATATACAATTCATGCATATTAATTAACACATTCAGACAAACAATCTTATCACAGATCACACAGAAGTCTGAACTGAGGGACCCTCAAGACAACCAGAGACCATAACAACATACAAGTATATCAACCAAATCCGAGCCCAAGGAGCAACCTTAGGACAACTCGGATCAGACCCCTTACATACCGTTCACCCTGATGTATTACGGTGGAGTATGATCAGCAAGATCCCATGCTCCTTGTAGTCCGCTAGCTCGTCGAGCGTCTTGTCAGAAGTACAATCTAAACGGTAATAAACTATAAGTCAGTCTCCATGACTAACTACATCCGTATCTCCGAATAATACCCCGACAGTTCACCCCTGTTTCTACAGTTGTTCGTTACGGGTTTCTCTAAAACAGTCAATTTTGTTACTTAAACGCGTACGTCATAACATTTCAACTGTTAAGTTTAATTCGTTGTATTTCTTTTTAATCTTGTCCACCATCAAGCTTAGGTACATATCCTATATTGCATGTATTCATGCATGATTGTAGTATTATTATTTTTTGTATTGTATCCAAACTCATAACTTATAGTTCATAACTATATATATTTTTTAAAATAGCCACCACCACCATTAAATCATATGGTTTCCAACCAAATATATATATCCACCTTATATACATTATCCTTGTGTATGTATATTTTACCACGTAGGTAATTCCCATGAGTTTACAAACTCTTATATTTATGTTACTTTTTATCATCTTTTGTTAGATGATTACTCCCATTAGTTGTATTATATTATACAACCTATATTAAGATTATTCCCTATATTATGTAACATTTTATGTTGTATATTTACAACTCCTAAGGTTTATTCCATAAACACCTTAGTTTATAAATCCCATTTATTTATAGTTTGTCACATTCTTTGATGTGAATACCCTTACTCATATTAATTCCACCTAAACCATATAATTGTTATAACATTATAACTTAGTCTAAAATTCATTTTCCAAACTTATCAATCCGGTAAAGCCCTTGAATTTATTTAAATTCTATTTTGACCACATAACATTATGTAATGCCATTCCATATGCTAATATCATTGACATGATATTCTTATTTCCTTTAATTACTAACCTATGGTTTTTATACCAAAGTATTATTATTTCCGCATGGGCACCATATCGAAACCATATTCTTTTTCATAAACCATAGTTTCCTTTATTTACAAAATCACCCCTTAATTATGCCATGTTTATATTCCATTTAATATAACATTTCTAACTTATAAAAAGGGTATAACCTATGGTTATTTTTTTGTAAATTTCGAACAGCCCTTGTACTATTCTATAATTGCCATTTGGCCCTATTTATAACATATAGTTTTCCATATCATTAAAACTATATTTTATAAACATAACTTATTAAATTCTCTTAATAATTCTAAAAATCACCAAATTTCACCAAAGGGTTATAAATCCTTATTAACCCATATACTTTCGATATTTACCATTCCACCATCTATATTTCTCCAAAGTGTCATAATGACATAATAACTATATATTATACATATATAGTTCATTTTAATTCCAAAATCCACCAAATAAATTCCTAAAAGTTCCTAATAGCCCATGGGTGTTTAAAATACCATTGTACACCCTTAATTTTCGGTAATAACATATTCACCACATATGTTATATAAATATTACCATAAGATACTTATCTTATTATAAAATCTTAAATAAGTTACCTAACTTATTTATTTTGGTCAAAACCTAGCATATGGTCAAGGTTGACCACCTTAATATTTCCTTGACCACTAATTCCTTATAATTACGATTTAACCCCTAAGTTTCCAAAATTCATCATTTAACCCCAAACTTTATAAAATCTTATAAACTTTATTTTAACTCCTTTTAACCTCTAATTTTCGGCCTTATTTTTATAAAGCCCCTAAATTTAATTTAATTACACTATAACCCCTTATTTATTTCGGTAATTTATAAATAACACCTAAACTTAATTAAAAGCTTGTAAATGCATAAATAAAATGGCCTAAAATACATGGCCTTATTACAAACATTTGCTCACAAAATAAATTACACATAAATGTCCCAAATATACTTATAATTCTCGGCCTCACCATATAATTTCATTTAATTACCAAACTTCCACATAATGTCTTAAATTTGACATTTGTGTTACTTAATCACTTAGATAAATTTACTAAGCCATTTCTTTAAACATTTTAAGGTCAAAAATGACCTTACTACCATGTTCTCTCACGGCAATAATTATAGAAATAGCTTAGAACATTTTAACTTTGCAAAGTTAATGTTTAAGTGATTTATACCTTGATTTAGCTTAGGTAAATCCTTGTTTGGATTCGCCACCTTAAGGAGAATTTCTCCAAAGCTTCTCTTACATGTTTTCAAACAGAAAACAAGGCCTAGTTAGTCTCCAAGCAAGATCTAACCATGAGAAGTGATTTAATGACAATTTTCAAGGTAAAATTTACCTTAAAACACCAAGGTTGTACAAGTTGACTTCGGCCTGTTTTAACAGTAGGAAAAGGTCATCAAAAGAGCTACTAAAACCAAGCTTTAAACTGGTGTCTCAGATTAGAAGATGGCTAATTTTACCTTGTTTAAAGTGCCTAAAATGGTGTTTTTGGCTTGGATCTGGCTATACTTCGAAGCTCTTGATGTACCAACTGAATAAGTATGTTAAGATGAAGATAATAAGGCTAGGAACAAAGTTTCACAGTCGAATTTGAAGGGAATCAAAAGATATGAGCTTAAAGCACATTTTTGTACCTTAAGAACAAGTTTGGGTTTCTCCACCTTCCTCCCTTGTTATGGCCGAGATTCCTCCTTCATTTAACCTCCAAGAACAACCTAGATCCATGGATGGAAGTGGTTGATGTTTAGATCCACCGAAAGAAGAAAGATTGGTGAAGAAATTGAACATAAATTGACTAATTAAGCTCACCTAGGTACCAAGGTGTTCTTCAATGTTCTTGGTGACTTACCCACGGCATGGAGGAGCCAAAGAGAGAGCTTGTCAATGAGTCCCACGGTTGGAAAGGGACTAATGAGGCAAATGACCTAGTTTTGGCTTAAAACACATTTTTTTGCATTTTTTATGACTTTAGTGACTTGATGACTCATCAAGTCTGATTGGTGTTGATAATTGAAGGAGAATTCGGTGGAGACAGCAGCATGAGGCAGCCGGCCTTGATTGAGGGAGTGGGTGAATGATTGGTGCCAATTTGAATAAAAAATGAAGTAATAATGCCATTTATTAAACTAGTCAAAAGGTGAGTCATCTCCTTGTCTTGTTCTTTCTTGGAGCACCGTGTAACAAGGAGGAAATGGAGCCTCCAAATCGGCTGCACTCACATGGGTAGGCAAGAGGTAAGTTACTTTTTAGTTTTATATGTTAAAGTTTACTTTTTGTTATTTTATGCAAAAGTAAAGGTAGTATATTTAATTGTCACATGGGACTTGTCTCTTGGTCTGTTTAGAGACTTAATAATCTGATTTTATGCAGTCCAATTCGTGGTCAATGGTCAACATTGACCAACTTAGTCAATGTTGACCCAAACGGGCCCCACTTTAGGGTTTTATTAATATTTTAATATTAAATTTGTAAATTTCTGGAATTAAATTCCTAATATCATATAATATGATATTTTATCATATTTAAAGGTATTTATAACCTTTTATCCCAATTAAAACCAATTTAGAAGACAATTACACAAAAACGTGCTTTAAGGAGTTTTAGTGCACATTTTGTGTCGCAAGGTGTTTCTGAGCTCTGTTTTCTTTGACAACGGTTTTGTTGTGCTCCTTACATGATATTTGATCATGGTATCCAATTTTATATCATTTAGAGGTCATTAGTCCTTTAAGGTATTCTTAGAGCACCTTTTTGCTCTATTTGACCTTGAAGCATGTAAATGCTTTTTCTTTGTGTTGGAGTGTTGTCCAATGGTTGTAGTATGTTTAGTAATGTGTTAATATTCTTAGGACAAAATTTTAGGTCCTAAGTAGTTCATTTGGGTATTTGTTTACCCTAAACAGTCAAAGGGTGCAACATCTTATTTTGTGTTGACCACTGTTGTTCTCAGTTGACTTTTAAGGCATGTTTAGGCCTTAATTAATGTGATTAGATATTTAATCCATGTTTTATTAATTTGGGGTATTTCAAGCAGGATCAGCTCCCAAGCTTCCTTGAAAATTCCTTGTGGTGGAAGAGGAAAGACTCATCATAGACCCTAACCCAAATGGGAAACCAGTTGAACTCGTGATCGCGGGGGGCTTTGTGATTTTCTATTCGCTGAAAGATGATGAGTGATCCATCGAAGCACCAAGGTCCCCGATAGAGGATCGCATGCTCCATTTCTTATCTACCAGACTCAAACAGCTAAAAACCGTTTCTTGTCGTGCGAATTCTGAACTCTTCCTCAAGCTTCCATTCTCGGCCCATAAAGGTCTCGAGCGCTTTTACCTCCGCCAGCTTGGATGCGAAAGATTTAAAAAGGAGGCACCGTTCAAATGGGAGAGTGAGGAGATGATCTTCTAGGTCGTACATGTAAGTCGCCATTTCTTCCTCCTTTATAAGGGTAGCCTAGCACAACGGGCCGAAATATCCTCCATCGATTATTGAGAAGCGGCCATGTATTGGGACACTAAAGGCTGAGAGATCACCAGAGTAAGAGTGGAAGCAAAAAGAGAGAGTGAGAGGACAATCAATAGAGGCGTAGGAAATCGGTGGGCGTAAGTCAGTTCAGGGTCAGGATGAGCATATAAAATGTCATGATTACGCGAAAATCTTCCCGAGAGCTGCCGAAAGTGTAAAACAGATAATGGAAATTGGATACTTGGAGCGGAAGCTAGAGAGGTAAAGGGGCAGATGAGGAAGACAAGGCTATAAAGGAGAGCAAGACTCCCGCCAAAGGAAATAAGAAAGTTTTGATGGAGTTTATAACGGAAACGAATGTCGAAAGCTTCTATAGAAGTTGAAAGAATAGAAAAAATATCAATTCAAAAAATATAATTTCTTATTACAAATTGTCCCTTTGTGTGGTTCAAGAGAGAAAAAAACATTTTACGTGAAACATTAATTGGTGCATGGTTGATAATGATTAATGATTGCTATACGCTGTATTATTAAGAATATTGTACTTGAATTTTGAGTGTAACAAGTAACATAATTTACTTCCATAAAATTACTTAGATGCAAAGTAATTGTTGTCTGTTTTTGAAAGTTTCTAATTTGTGAAATGCTCTGCTTTGTCTGCTCTTTCTGTATTGGTTTTAGCGAAATCAGAGGCGTGTCCAGACATGAGTCCGAACCTACAAGTTCGGATGCATGCCGACACAAAACAGATGTTCCGGACTTACAAGTTCGGACGCACGCCAAACTGCAAAATCAAACACGTCTGGACAAAGTCCAAGAAATCAGTTACGAGGGTGTCCATACTTGTGTCCGGGCTTGCAAGTTCGGACACAAGTCGAACTGCAAACCCAGAGACCGTCCTCGCACCCCATCCGGACTTACAAGTCCGGACGGAAGTCCAGACATCACACAAAACAGGGAAAATAAGAGACGTCCGATACTACGTCCGAACATACATGTCCGGACGCGACGAAAACTGCAAAATCCAGAGCGTAAACAGAGGCAAATCTAGGGGGAAATCACCATAGCCAAAGCATAAATTGCCACAACAAATTACACAATTCAAAGCACTTCCCACGGGGTTTAAACCGAGCAAAACACACTCTCAAATCCGAATTAAATCACAACAAATCAGAGAAACAAGAACATATACGGAAACAGAAATAAATCAGATTTTCCCGTGGGTGAACATACGCAACCAAATCCATCTACCACCTACCACACATCTGAAGCAAATCTATCTCAACGGACTCTACAACGATCACTCCTCAAATCACCACTCGAATTTGACGGACAACGAACTGAATAATCCTGGAACTGAAAACAAATCAGAAATGGGAAGGAATAAGATATATACGACAAACTCAAACTCCACAAACCTGCCACATGGACGAACATATTTCCCTGAGCAAACACTCAGCAATTGGACATTGGGAAGTAAGAATGAAGAGAAGAAGAACGCAAACAGAAGAGAAGCCTGAACGAGGATTAGAAATGGGAAGGAGGAATGACAGAATGAAATAGAAAGGAAAAAAGAAGAGTTAGGAATAATAAGAAAGGAAATAATTCCTAAACTCCTTAATAATAACGAAACGTAAAAGGACATCTTTAGCTCTACTTTCTCAAGCAACTTATTAACAAATAGTAGAATGTCATTAACATTAATGGTGGCCACGGCTAGAATGGTTCTGAACCAATTGGAACCGAAAATACCGAAGAACCGAATTACGGTTCCATACGAATTAAGAGATTAAGAAAGAAGCTCGGAAGAACTGGAAGGAATTCGGAACGGGAAGAACCGCAAACCGGTGGAACCGGAAGGAAACCGCCCCGGAACCGGTTGAAGACGTGGAATCGGAATGACGAGTTTGTCTGATCTAGAAATATCGGTAGATAAGGACGCGAGCAATATGAAGCCAACACATGAGTATGGATGAAATACAAACTTAGGAAAAAGATGAGATTTAGTAATTCCATGTAAATTAAGACGCAATTGAATCATGTAACTCTTAGTAGCTGTACTCTTTTCCTTATTAACTCAAAGGGTTTTACCTAATAGATTTAATGAGGCAGTGAATCATATAATAAAATCTCTTGTCTTATTTTTGTAAATTCAATAAAAAGTTTCTTACACATTTAAGATTATAAATGAAGAATAACCTATCTAGGAGTAAAGTGGATGAAAAGAGCAACGTGTGCGCTCAAACGGATCTCAAATCGGAGCTAAAACGAAGCAATTGGAGCCGATCGAATCTTTCTGGAAAAATCGGAACCGATCAGAACCGGAAAAAGTCAGAAAATCGAACCTTTGACCGAATCCGAAGCGAATCCAGATTTCAGAACTGGAACGGAACCGGAAAAAAGATTCCGAATACGAATACACATTTTCCGGAACCGGAAACCTGGAACCGGACCCGTGGCCACCATTAATTAACATACTAATATAAGATAAAAATTAATATGAACTCTCTTGAAAAAACAGAAAGAAATAAAAAAATCTGGGCATAACAACGGCTCTAATTGAAACTAAACGGAGACTAACGGAAATGTTTGCAAATGGACCCAATGTGTAACAAACAAGAATAACTTGTAATACGCCCAAAATTGATTTTTAAATTACCAAAATAAATTATAGAAATTTAATAATCTTACACAAACTTTTATAAATAATATAAAAAAATCAATACTAAAATTATAATATGTAAATAAGAAATATCATGTTACCTTTGTTGTTAACAAATTTATTTTCAAATGACCTTATAACTACCTAATACTAGTTCAAAAATTTCCTACGTGGGTTCCAAATATAAAAAATCATATTGTCAATCATAAAAAAACTTCAAAATTTAAAAGATAATATCAAAACTAATTAATATAATAGTTATAATGTATAATTATTAAGAAAATACACAAGATGCCATGACAAATGTTCATACCTCACAAAAAGTCACCACTTAGTGAATTAATAAATGATTACCACATGAAAATGTTGTTCTATCTACGCAGACTTATTTGCCTTGTCCGATTTATGAAACATTTTTTTACTTTACTGTTTAAATACTACAAGAGAAATGTCAATTAGCAACAACAAATATTGTTGTCAATCAACAGAAATTTGTTGTGATAATCGATTAGCAACAAACTAACAACAAATAAAGTTTGTTGAAGTTTTTTTTGAAACCATAATTTATATTGATAAAAGTTGAACCACCAACAAGATTTGAACAACTCGCAAGGGAAACTTCAGCACATGCCAAATATCCTAGCGCATAGTACATTGTGATATGCACTAAAAACTGCTCAGAGAAGAACGAGCTTCTCCAACTCGCCACCAAACAAAGAAAGGAAAAGACAAACAAGTTTGCATAAGATAAACAAGATCCAGAATCAACCATCATAATCCATCAGGACATATAGTCTAATTGACTAAAACACAGAAGACCAAAAGAAGCATGAATCAAGGGGCGATCAGTAGATGCTAAGGGCAACATGCTTGCGCTTGCAGCCTGGTCACTTTGGTCTTATATTTCTTGGCAACTCCCAGCCAAGCCAGGAGTTGCCCCACAGGAGGTTGTACCATCATTCCCCCGAGGGTTCAGATCAATGATCGAGGTGTCTGATTGATGAGTGTCCAAATGAGCATGTTCTAGGGGTGTATTTCATTATGTTTTATCAGCACTTGTCATGCTCATTTATCCACTCTAGCTAGTTTTCCTCTTGTTTTGTGTTTTATTCGTGTTTTACAAATTTATTGCTTAAACATGAGGAATAACATAACTAGGAGCAAAGTAGATGAAAAGAGAAACGTGTGGGCACAAACAAATTCAAAATCGAAGCTAAAACAAAGAAGATATAGCGTTTTGAAAACCAACCTACCTACAAGACCGACCCAGGTGAGTCGGCCAAAATTTTTCCGGAAGTTGATGGATTCGACCGACCCAGACGACCTCCCTAGGTGGGTCGGTTGGAAGCTACTGGAATCGACTGACCAAGAGGACCGGCCCGGGTCGGGCTAAAATTTGTGCATGTGACGACATCGTCTCACAGAGGCGACCGATCCACTGGACCGACCCATGTGGGTCGTTCAGACTAAAAAGTTGCCTAGATTTCGGGATTTAAAAGCTGAAAGTGAAGAGAAGGGAGGGGAGGGGGTTTGAAGGAGAGAACACAGGCGACACCAGAAGAGGGAAAAGAGGGAAAATCAGGAAGAAGAAGAGAAGAAAGAGAGGAGGAAGCCCCACCTTCATTGAAGCTCCCAAGCTCCATTAATGGCCATTTCTTACTTTCTCCCTCCTTTACTCTCTATTGGTCGTGTGAACTCTTGTATACCTTGGGATGAGGTTTCTCCCTAAATCCCCATATTACTCTTGTAAACCTAACTCGTATTTTGTAGATCTTTTCTCCTCATCAATCTTAATTGATGCTTTAGATTTGACCTTCTATTGCATTCATTGTGGTTCCTAGCAAAATTAGGGTTTGAGCTTGGAATTAGACAAATTGGGGATAAACCCTAACTTTCATCTCTAAAATAGGGAGTGGAACTTTAGGGCTATTGTTAGGAGCTTGAAATTAATGCTATCTAGTGACTCTAGCCTTCTTTGAATTAAGAGGTGTAATTAATTAGGTAAGATTTGATTAGTCCAAGACTTGGGAAATCCTTACATTAGCTTTAATAGACAACTTAGAGAGATAGAAATGAGAGCATATTTGGGTGATTTAGGAGGTCCCCACTATCCTAAGTTATACACCTATCATACTTTAGCTCATTTAGTTTTAGTTGTTTTCCCTTTATTTCTTCAATTATCAAACCAAAACCCAAAACCCCCCATAATTTATTTTTATGCACTTTTATTTGTACTCTTGCACATTTACTAACCTTATAATTAATTAGATAGTTGTGAAGTCCCTGTGGACACGACACTTGTTGTACTATAATGACTAGATTCACTGCCCATAGTTATCAGGATAGTTTCATTACAATTTTACACAACAAGTTTTTGGCGTCGTTGTCGAGGACTTTGGTCCAACTATCTGGTTTATTATCTGTTTATTTTTTGAGCATATTTTTCATTCCTTTTATTTGCCCTATTTTGTTTCTTTTTTTAGGAACTTATAATGTACGGTCGTTATGATCGAGTAGAAGGTTGGTATGGCCACTCCTACAGTACAGTGTATGATGGTAATCCATTTGTGGCCTCCTTGTAAGGATCTTATCTCTAGATTAAAGGCTCTCATGGAGAACCAATTCTTCGCTGTCAATCCAAACCCCACCGAACTAAACAAACCAATGGATCGTGTGCCAAGAGTGTGAAGGAGACCACGAGACTGCACTTTGTCCTAAGATCACGGTAGGGGTTGATTCACCCAAAATAGATGATATTATCACTAGAGTGAACGACCTCAACACGGACCAGCTCATTGCATTAGCTCGAAGGGAGCAACAACCATAGAGCGAAATGGTTCATGAAGTGAAGCAGCAAACTAAGGAAGAAGACCTCGACATGAACCAACTAAAGCTCTATGCTGAATTAAAAGAAATAACCGAGATGATGGAAGCCCAGCTAGATCTAATATCATAACAACCAGAGAGCGAAGTGGTTCATGAGGTGAAGCACCCTGTTGAGGACTTAAGTTGCTTTCCACCTCCTCCCTTGTGTGAATACGAGCATATAAGGCCACTCAACCATTTGCCTGAGCTTGAAGACAAGCCATCAGAGAAGAGTTTCCACTTTGACTTGATAAGTTTCCTCTCTCTGAAGCCAACTACCGTTATGTCTCCCCTTTCATGCTCTACCAATAAAAGGAGGATGCTTGCATCCTCATTCCTGAGAAGGAGGAATCGGCACCTCCCTTCGAGTCATTAGAGGAGAGTGCAACCATCAACTTCAAGGAGAATCTTTCCTCTGAAGTTGATTTTCACCAAAGCTCTTCCCATGAGCCTCACCAAGAAGATGATGACATTTATATCCTCAAATTTGAGGAGGATAAGCCATCAAACTTTGATCTTCGCCTGGAGAATCAAGGCCATCTTCACCCGTGCTCAGGTGATGAATGGTGGAAGCTCAAAGTTCACCCGCTTAGTGTGAAGGCCACATTCCCATTTGATCCTAGACCAAGGATAGAAGACAAAGTCCACCCCGGAGTTCTCCCTACACCGCTCAAAGAAGATAAGGATGTCTTCATCCTTAATTTCGAATAGGATACTCCACACTAGTTTGATCCTCACACCAAGGATCAACAACCTTGACACTTCCACCAGAAGAAAGATCGGTGGAGTTTTCACTTCTTTTAAGTGTTGAGGGTAACATTTCCTTTTGATCTGGGTCGTTTTTCAATGATTTATGATACCCGCACCACCACCCGTTGAAGTCGACTTCAACTTTCATATTCGATCCCGAATGACTTCAAGCTGGTATGGTCTAGCCAAAGACCTTAAAGACGGACAGCTTCCCGGGAGATAACCCGGATGAATTTCTTTCATTTTCAGTTGATTTTAACTTTTCAAGTTCTCCTTTGATTTTGTTTTTGCTAACCCTTAACCCCAGTTGTAGTTTGGTTGCTTCTAGTGTCTTATGTAGGTGCGATTTCGTGTCAACACTACAACCAAGCTACGCTACTCTGAGGCTAAAGCTCAAGTGTGATGGAATTCCTTCATCACAAGCAATAACAATCTCAGTGGAGTACCAGTTTCTTTTTTTTGTGTCTCTCACTTCTCCTTCATTCAGTATCTGGCTAAAACTTCCTCTGTCGATAGCTCTTGCACTGAATTGCTTGTCTGTGTCCCTCGTGTTTTCTCTTTTGTCTGCTTCCCGAAAAGATCTTCTGAATCCTTTGTCGGATTGTCTGCTGAACAATGAGGACTTTGTTCAAATTAAGTGTGGGGGAGTGACCTTTTCGGTGAATTGTGTGCTTATAATGATAATCTTCATGCTTATCTAGCATTTGTCCAAAATCAAAACCTTGGACCCTTGTAATGTAGATTGTTCTCATTAAGAACAAATACTATTATGAATTATGGGATAAATGCTCAAAATTTTCTTTTTGATTACTTTTGAGGAGCATTTTTCATGCGGTGTGGTCAAGTGGTCTTAAATGGTTGAATTTTATTGCTTAGGGGTTTCTTCTATTTTCTCTCTTAGGGATTGCTAAGAAGTGTTTCTTTGTGAAAATCTAGGAACTTGTGAGACATCATTGGTAACCAACACTGAGAGTTGAGTTTCCTGAATGTAAATGCTACATGCCCAATTTTTAACTCCTCATCTCTCATGTAAAAGTGAAACAAATGCATAAATCTATTTTTCCTTTTGTTTTCTTCTCAATGCCCATGCTTGAGAGAAGTTGGCCATTGTAAAAGTTCTCAAAGTTATCAAATCTCTAAAGCTTTGAAGCACTCCAGATCATACCTCAAAACTCTATGCCACCAATAAGATATGGTTCACTCCTCAAAAGTTTTAATCTATTTTTCGCTTCTTCTCTTATCTTACACTTCATTATATTATTTGTTAGTCTTGAGCATTTGGTACTTGCTTGGGTGCTTGGTTTTTATTGAGGACAAGCAAAAGGGTAAGTGTGGGGGTGTGATGATTTTTCAAATGAGCATGTTCTAGGGGTGTATTTCATATGTTTTATCAACGCTTTCCATGCTCATTATTCACTCTAGCTAGTTTTTCTCTTGTTTTTGTGTTTTATTTGTTTTTACACATTTATTGATTAAACAGGAGAAATAACATAGCTAGGAGCAAAGCAGATGAAAAGAGGAACGAGTGGGTGCATACAGATTCAAAATCGGAGCTAAAATGAAGAAGATAGAATGTTTTGAAGACCGACCTATTTGGGTCAGTCAGAATTTTTTCGGAAGCTACTAGATTCGACCGACCTAGACGACCTCCCTGGATGGGTTGGTCGGAAGCTACTAGAATTGACCGACCCAGGTAGTCGGTCGGGCTAAAATTCACGCACGTGACGACGTCTTCTCCCAGAGGCGACCAACCAGCTAGACCGACCCACGTGGGTTGGCCGGGCTAAAAAATTGCCCAGATTTCTGATTTTAAAAGCTGAAAGTGAAGAGAAGGGAGGGGGTTTGAAGGAGATAACACAGGCGACGCCAAGCTCCATTAATGGTCATTTCTTACTCTCTATCTCTCTCCCGCCTTTATTCTCTAATGGTTGTGTGAACTCTTGTATACCTTGGGATGGGGTTTCTTCCCAAAAATCCCCAAATTGCTCTTGTAAACCTAACTCGTATTTTATAGTTATTTTCTCCCTCATCAATGCTTAATTAATGCTTTAGATTTGACCTTCTATTGCATTCATTGTGGTTCCTAGCAAAATTAGGGTTTGAGCTTGGAATTAGAAAAATTGGGGATAAACCCTAACTTTCATTTCTCTAAATTAGGAAGTGGAACTTTAGGGCTATTGTTAGAAGATTGAAATTAATGCTATGTAGTAACTCTAACCTTTTTTGAAGCTAGGGGTGTGATTAATTAGGTAAGATTTGACTGGTCCAAGATTTGGGAAATCTTTACATTAGCTCTAATAGACAACTTAGTGAAGTAGAAATGAGAGCATATTTGGGTGATCTAGGAGATCCCCACTATCCTAAGGTATACACCTATCCTACTTTAGCTAATTTAGTTTTAGTTATTTTCCCTTTATTTATTCAGTTATCAAACCAAAATCCTAAAGACCCCTAATTTATGTTTATGCACTTTTATTTGTATTCTTGCACATTTACTAAGCTTATAATTAATTAGATAGTTGCGAAGTCCTTACGGATATGCCACTTGTACTACAATGATTGGATTCACTGCCCATAGTTATCAGGATAGTTTCATTGCTATTTTTCACAACAGTGGTGAGATGAGAAAGTCCTGATGCGACTTAGAAGTCTTCCCCTTGTTTACATTAAACTAAGCTTATTATGCTTCCAAACATCTCTCACAAGCTCTCGTCCAAAACCGGATCCAAATTCCATTTCTTCCCGCCTTTCAATTCCAAATGATCACATGGATGTAAGAACACCGAACAATCAACCAGATTTGAGTCTCCCACATGATCATTAGTTGTCTATTTAGAGGACTGTGAAGCTGGTGGAGACAAAGATGGGTTCTTCCATTGCTCTGTTGGGACAAAAGTTTCATGCTTAAGAGGAGCCCCTCCACCAAGGTCAACATCATCATTTGAGTCCGCCGATCCAACACCCAATGAATCTTTTGTTCTCTTTGAGGGGGAAGAATGCAGTTTTGGCTCCTCACTACCACAATCCTTGTGTCCACCATCTGATGAGGCCGCCGCCGAACTTTAGTTTTTGCTAACATCTTCCAAGATTTTCCAGATTACGGCGCCTTCATCACCAGCTACCTTGCGTCCAACCCGCAAACTCAACGCCCAGAGCCACAACCCATAGGGAAGAGTGTATTATCATTTGTATCCTTATATCACGGACATTCCTCGGTTATGTGCAAGAACAAGCCGCACTGAAAGCAAATCGATGACATCTTCTCGTAAGAGAGGAGGAGGATCGAAGTTGATCTTTCCAAGGTGATAGAGATGCAACGTAGAATAGGCTTGAAAATATCATGCTTGACCTTTACTCTCATGAACTCTGCCCCGAACCGTCCCCCATCCTCATCGTATTGAAAAAAAACCCCAAGTCAAGAGCTTGAGCACTGGGCAAACAGACGATCGACGCTGCGGGTTGCCCGTGTATAACTTGGTGTAGTTGTCACTTGGCAGTCCAGTCAGAGCTGACTGGATTGTTTTGCTGACTGGCTTGCTGCCTTTTTCCTTATTAATTTCAATTAGTTGTAACTTTTAAAATATAAGTCCAAAATGAAAAAAAATTATATCATTGTTCATCTAAATTCAAGTTCTTCAAAACAAGACCAGTCATTGACAATTTTAACAACTTTAAAATTTTATATTATTTATATGTACATATCAACCATACTTGATTCACCATATACAGTTTAAAATACACTATACATAATAATAATACACTACAAAACAATAATAAATCATTATTTGTTTGAAATTGGTATGTTAGAAAAATATATGATTCACTATATAAGATCTAAAATACATCATATAAATAATAATAATACACCATAAAATAAATAATAATAATAATAATAATAATACATTACAATAATGATCCATTATTAGTTTCGAAGTTTGTATCTAATTCACCACTTGTTAGTTAATGAATCATAATATCAATTTAATGAATCAAAATATCAAAATTAATGAATCATATATTCATTTTAGTGTATCATCGCAAACATATAAAAATAAAAAAATTAACAATACAACACAAATAATATTTGGTATGTATGAAAAATACATGATTCACCATAGAAGGTTTAAAATACACCATACAACAATAATAATACACTACAAAATAATAATAATTTTTTATCGATTTCAAAATTTTTTATTTAATGCACCACTTATTAGTTGATGAATCATAATATCAAATTTAATGAATCATAATATCAAAATAATGAATCATAATATCAAAATTAATGAATCATATTATCATTTTAGTGTCTCTCGTACCCCACATGTAAAAATAATTTTTTTTCCAAAGTTGTCGAAAACATATCCATGATGGTCTTTGTTTTGAAGAGTTTGAAATTTAGATGAAGAGTGATAGTGATATATTTTTTTTACATTTTGGACTTATATATTAAAAGTTACAACCATTTAAAATTATTACAAATTTTTTTCTCACCAATATGCCACATCAACAGTCCAGTCAGCATGGTGACTAGACTGCCGCTTAAGGTTCCGTGCACAATATTGTGCAGGCTGCCCGTTCCATCGAATTCGCGCTGGGCAAAAGCTTTATGGTGGAAGATGAAGGGAGCATTGCGGAGTCGAATCCAGAGTGGGATAAATTGAAAATCGTGGTCTTTGGGAACCTTCCGACATTGTTGAGAGTTCTTTCCAAAGCCTGTAAGTCTGTGATCCGAGAGGAGAAATGTTTATCAAGGAGCCAATGCTCGTATGTTGATTCCCTTCTTGTCCAGCAGGTGGTCCAGGTTCATCGAAGACTCTCTTCTTTAATGAGGAAAGGTCGGCACAACGTTTTTTATTACTAATTGGTAACGAAATTTCTTTGCTGATGAATTCACATAGCAAAATCTAATGACTAAATTATTTTTAGTTATTGCTAGTTCGTTATTAAATTATACATAAAAATATTGTATATGAATTTTGTTACAGTTATGTAGCTAATTAAAGATCATAGCAACAAAACTTTTATTCTTTCTAATTTTTGTTGTTAATCCCTAGATTTCTAATAATATTACTATAAGAAAATGTCAATTAGCAACAACAAATAAGGTTTGTTGCAATTTTGATTGAGGTTAATCTTAGCAATCAAAATTTATTTATAGGGGATTCAAATTTAGGTTTCGAGACAGATTAAGCTTAACCCGACCAAACCTAAAAATATTTTAGGTCAATCCGAATCCGACCTGCGGTTAACCAAGAGCGGGGACCCGAACCAACCCATTCTTTATAAAAAAAATTATGTTATATTTTTAGGTATCCAAAAAATACTTATAACATTTCTATATTAAATAATTTTAAACACAGTATTTGAATATATGTTACTAATTAAATGTTTAGTTTACTTATAACTTAATCACTAGATACAAGTTTAGTCATTAAATATAATTTAGTTTCTCTTTTTTAATTTTTATATTAGGGTTGACGGGTTCAACCTAAGCTCGAAGTTGGTTTTTATTAAATTGTTTCTAAAACATTTTATATGAATTTTGCTCATATTTCGTTGAAATTATATGTAACTAACTAAAAACCACAGCAAACAATTCTTTTTCAAGCTAATGTGTTACTATCCGTGAATTTCTAGCAGCAAATTAATATATATCTTCACTTATTATAAATTAAGTTTCATCCGAATAAAGTATATACCAAAAATAGATAAATAAAATTAGCTTATTTGATATGTTAAATATTGATCACTGAAAATATTTTTTAAAACCCAACATAAGATGGATATGTAAATTATGATTGTTTTAGAGTATACAATATAATATATTAGAACCGGGACATAATATAATTTATGATGTTTTTGAATCATATTTGTTATTTAAAGAATATAAGACATAATGTAAAATTTGAAAATTTATGTCTTTGTAGATTACAAAGTTTTAGAATATGATATAATACTTATAAAAAATTTAAAAGCTACTATAAAAATTCAAACTTTTTAAATATATTATACATTTATCATGTTTTTATGCCCGTTTAAGTAATTACTTCTAAAAGGAACATAAGATAAATTACCTTATTAGAATGAAAACATCCTTAAACAATCAATCCCAAAACCAAATACTCATCAATTCCTTCCCTCTGTTGAAAACAGGACCTCGAGAGGCGATGCTAGATATTCGTTGGAAAGCGACAACAGTGAAAACTCAATTATATAAATAAAGTGGGGAATCTTTATTTTTATTTAATTAATGGAGAACAACTCATTTCTTATAAAATGAAATTAACGTCAAATTGATCCAAAAATCTCATCTACTACTCCTATTACAAAACGAGTGTGACTATTGAGATGAGATCTAACTTCCACCGTCATTCACTCACACTCCTCCCAGCTAATTTAATACAGTATTCCTCTTAGGATGGAAAGCTGGCGTCTTTTCCTCATATAGAAGTAGAACACTCTGCAGACACCTATCATACACTCGCTTTGCTATCTCTGTTTGTGGGTGTCTCTCTGCCCATCTCTATCCCACCTTGCTCTTCATCTCACTGCCCACAAATCTAGGGCTCTACTACTCCCGGGGAAAGAATTAAAAGCTATCAGCTTCCCAGGTGGAGCTCAGATCTGTACTACCGGCGTTAGATTCAGTAATGCTCTGCTTTCTCCAATCTCGATTTGTTTGCATTTTTTCTCCGTTTGCTTCGGGATATTTTTCTTCTTTTGAGTGTGTGGTGGTAGCTGGATCCATTTCTATTAATGGTTCATTAACAGGGTCCTCTCAGTGTCATGTCGGCAAGTTTGATTGTATCATTAAATTGGGGAGTTATTGATGTGTAGTGAGTACACACTGATTCTGATTCCAAGTCTGGGCTTTGCTCACATGTGGATTGACTGGATCTGATGTTCTTGTTAACTTCTTATTGTCTTGTTGGCAATCCGATTTATCAACGCTAGTTCGATTATGAATCGACCCACGTATACATGTAAAGACAGCTTTAACTATATACTGAAATCTCTCCTGAGTTCTTTCATAGCTGAAAGAGCGGCTTTATTGCCTCAAATTGGCAGAGATGATGGACGACTGGATTGAGATTGATCCTATGGTTTATACCTTGGTTCTTGAATCACTCCTTGGTTCTCAGCCGGGTTGTCTACCTGTCCCAATCTTCTCTCAGCTTGATCTCGTTCCTCACGATGGATACGTCTTTCTGGCCTGAAACAGTTCGTGGTTTGTGTTAAGTTAGCTTTGCTTTTTAACCTGCAACACCCCCAGTCTTTTGGTGTCTTAAGATCCCCATTAGTCGCTTAGAAGTCTGGTTGGTTTATATCCTGCTATATTCATCAATGACTTTACAAATTGATTTGTGGCCGTGTATGTACCAGAGCGTGCGATAGCTAAGAAGGGTGTGGGAGGAGTTCAGGGGAGGGATTGTGCTAGTTTTGCCTAAGAGGCCTCATTGCCTTGCAGTCTTTCAACAGTTCCTGCGCGAAGACTTCAGATCTTTGTATGATTTTCTCCGTAAGGTGACCTAGCTTATACATGAAATTTCCTAGCCACATATTCCCATTGATTCTTATACTCTAGTCCCCAGAAACTCCCGACGCTAAACAAAAGCAAAACATCCATCTCCTAAAATACGCATGTTACTTTCATATGTTTTATCTGAACAATTAAGTAAAATATACCAATGTTTTTCTAAAGCCTGCACTGAACTGGACGCCTACAGTGTGTGCTTGTGTATCCCAAGTGTTGGGACTTTTTATTTTCTTTGCAGGTCAGTCAGCCTTCCTGGGATCTCTTGTGTGCTGCTAAATGCTTGAAAATATTTATCCCTTGTTTGTGGTCAGAAGAAATTAGATACACCTGTTGAATTTGTATGTGTAGTGAAAGTAAAATCTTACCTTCTTTAAACTCAAATTGCAGGAAAGAAAATAGTTCATCTTTTGTGGAGCTTGCAGAAGACGATCTGCTGCATTAATTTATCCATGAGATACCTCTTGTGATCTCATTAAGTAATAGACTGCAAATCATCTGCCTCATCACCTTTCTGTATAAATTGCAAAATGAGAGGAAGATCAGATGAAGGGCAAAAGAAGCGTTTGATTGTATTGTTGGCCGCAGTTGTTGTTGTTGGCTTTTTATTTGTATACCGTGAGTCAATTTTTGGATCACAAAGCAGCGGTGCGACAGCTCTAGAGTATGGAAGTAAATCTCTGAGGAAATGGAGATTGGGTGGAGAGGAAGAAGCTGAAGACACTACCAAATTGGGATTAGAAGATGGGGAGGACGAGATTGCACTCAAAAGTTTTCCTGTAAGTACCTGTTTTGACTTACGTTGCATATACTTCCTGAATTTGTTTACTTTATTACCAACTATGTTAGCTTGTCCTAAATAGTGTGTTTGACCTTGAAGGTTTGTGATGATCGCCATTCGGAACTGATTCCTTGCTTAGATAGAAATTTCATCTATCAAATGAGACTGAAGCTCGATCTGTCTTTGATGGAGCACTACGAAAGGCACTGTCCTCCTCAAGAAAGGAGGCTCAACTGCTTGATTCCACCTCCACATGGTTACAAGAGAAACAGAAACAGTACTCAAACAAATAGATCGGAAACCTTTCCCGTTATCGAATGACCACTTCTGCCTATTGTCATAATAATTTTGTCTTGCATTGAATCTTTAGGTCCCAATCAAGTGGCCTAAAAGCAGAGATGAAGTTTGGAAGGCGAACATACCTCATACTCATCTTGCACATGAGAAGTCTGATCAAAATTGGATGGTTGTCAAGGGTGAAAAAATTATATTCCCGGGAGGGGGAACACATTTTCACTATGGGGCTGACAAATATATTGCTGCTATTGCAAATGTAAGAGGGATTATACTTTAACATGCTGAAAGTGAAAAGAATAGACCCTTTTTGCGTTCTTTCATGCTCTGTTGCTATATATAGAGATAGATAGATATAGATTTCTGAAAAAAGTTTATTATGTTAATCATTTCAACTCTAGTAGAACTCCAGTTGAACCAAAGGTGATTATGTGGTCATGTATATGGTTTCCTTCCTCTTAATCAGTACATGCTTAGCCTATTAGCTACTGAGTACGCAAGTGTTGACTGATTTTGGATTTTCAGATGCTCAACTTCTCAAACAGCAACCTGAACAATGAAGGGCGATTGCGGACAGTATTTGATGTAGGCTGCGGTGTAGCTAGTTTTGGAGGTTATCTTCTGAAATCTGACATCTTGGCTATGTCCTTGGCTCCTAATGATGTGCATCAAAACCAAATCCAGTTTGCCTTGGAGAGAGGAATACCCGCTTATCTTGGTGTGTTAGGGACAAAGAGGCTTCCATATCCAAGCAGGTCCTTTGAGTTTGCCCACTGTTCTCGTTGTAGAATCGATTGGCTTCAAAGGGATGGGATCCTTCTCCTTGAGCTGGACAGGGTGCTCAGGCCAGGTGGCTATTTTGCCTACTCATCTCCTGAAGCCTATGCGCAAGATGAGGAAGACCTTCGGATATGGAAACAGATGAGTGAGCTTGTGGAGCGTATGTGCTGGAAAATTGCATCCAAGAAGAATCAAACAGTTGTGGTGGGTAAAGCCTTTGACCAATGACTGCTATCTACAAAGACCCTCTGGTACCCAGCCCCCTCTCTGCCAGTCTGATGCTGATCCTGATGCTGTATGGGGTGTGCCAATGGAAGCATGCATTACCCCTTATTCAGAGCGTGAGTCCACAACCTGTGTAGCTACATATCTTAGTGAATGGCTGTATAGTTACAGTTTTCTTTTCTCATAAGTTGTTTTCTATAACTAGTGATGCTAATGCTTACTTCCGCATGTTATATGTCAGATGACCACAAAACTGGAGGTAGTGGATTGGCCCCATGGCCTGCAAGATTGACTAGTCCCCCACCTAGGCTTGCTGATTTTGGTTACTCAAGTGACATGTTCGAGAAGGACACGGTACAGCTTCAGTGTTGATTTTGCCTTAACAACTCTTAGGTTTCTATCATGTTTGAACTTTCTCAAGAAATGAGCATGCACTATGCTAAATTGTAACGCTATATTTGTCCTTTTTGTTTGCACTTTGCAGGAGCTTTGGAGACAAAGGGTTGAAAACTACTGGAATCTTTTAAGTTCAAAGATTAAGTCTGACACACTGAGAAATGTGATGGACATGAAGGCAAACTTAGGGTCATTCGCAGCTGCATTGAATAACAAGGATGTCTGGGTGATGAATGTTGTTCCTGAAGATGGACCCAAGACACTCAAGATTGTTTATGACAGAGGGCTGATCGGCACTACTCACAACTGGTTTGTTGGCTTAACTCATTGACTTTTCTAACTAATTTGACTATCCTATGACTTTCTTATGCTTGCTTCATTTAGTTGTAGCCTCCTAGCCGAAGGCTATCCCTTTGGATTGACTAGAACATAATGCATCTTACCTTGATATGGCATGAGTTCCATGTGTAGGATGGTTCACATTCTTTATAAGAACTCGGACATAGTAATTATGGAAAAATGAGATACTCCTTGTTTGAGATCAGATACTATCGTTCCTAGGATTCTAATCTTAAGTAGTAACTTCTAAACAAGGGTAGCAATTCTTTTTTTGGTATAACAACTATTCTATTTTGATACTGTATTTATTCAATTTTGGCATGTCTCGTCTATTCAACATATCTTCAACATAAGTAGTCTGATCATCCGAAATAATAGAAAGACTGAAGTAGTAATTGTTTCTGTTTGTAATCAGGTGTGAAGCCTTCTCAACCTACCCAAGAACATACGATCTTCTCCATGCTTGGACAGTGATATCCGATGTCGAGAAGAAGGGCTGTAGTGCGGAAGACCTTCTCCTGGAGATGGATCGGATGTTAAGGCCAACTGGTTTTGTCATTATCAGAGACAAACAACCGGTGATTGATTTTGTGAAGAAGTACATGACGGCTTTACACTGGGAAGCAATTGCCACTACCAACTCAAATTCAGAAGATGAGGGAGATGAAGTGGTCCTTGTTGTTCAGAAAAAGTTGTGGCTGGCAAGCAGCAGCTTCAGGGATTCTGAATAAGAAGAAAGTGAGGGAGCAATCGACTTCTGTAGCTCCTATATATTGTCTGTTAGTTCCTTCAACTCAATTGCATAAGACGCTTCATCTCTCCTGTAGTCAGAAATGCAGTTCACTTATTTTAAACTTGTAACATTATATTTCCGAGTCAACTGTGTCTATTTGATTTAATTAGTCTATAGACGAGATGGAAAGTCTCTAAATAGAGCAAGTTTTTATCGGTTTTTGTCCTCGCTTCATATTTTGGGCATATAGAGGGGAGGTTTCTTCAGCGGATGTTTCGATTGTTGTAAAATGAGAAGCTGAAGTGCACAAGAAAGAATGTTATTTGTCTTTAACTTATAACTAGATCATTTGTACCCATAAATCTATGAAAATTGTTATTTATTGCATTTTTTAATCTGTTTTCAATACTGCTGATTGTATTACATTTTTGTTATTTTATTGCTACCCCTTGGTTGGACTGCTCAGATTCCATTAGTCTGTACTGTCCTACTCTTAAAGCTCATATTATTCCTGATGTTGGATATCTACACTTGTTTGGAATCGTATATCCACACTCCACAGAACGCCATAATCTTTAGTGACAGATTGGGTACTCCAAGGACTTGGAGCCGAGTTTCGAATTGTTCAGGATCTTCAGTTTATCGACTCATTGGGATACAATTCCCTCATTTTCGTAATAGATTATTTTTTATTTTGTTTTTTTAAACATATAAAATGGTTTAAACATTTATCACCCACTTTTTATTTTATTGTATATTTTTCTACCTCTATTCGCTTTTTTACAATATTATTTTTTTAAAATATTATATAATTTTTTTTTTTAAACCAGCCTTTAATGCTTGCTTCAAAAATAGTATATAATCATTTTTGATAAATTAATTTGTTAAGCATTTATTGTAAACAAGTGTTTGCAATAAAATTTCCGTATCAAATCACGAGAAGCCTTTTTGAATAGGGGGTATTCTGTTTTTCGGTTGAACCTCACAAGTAAGTGCGTTTTTGCAAGAGAGTTTTTTAATGTGTTGTGGGGCAAATTCTATGAACCTCCAAAATTGTGTATTTGTAGAAATAAGCTTAGCTCAAAAATTGTTTTATTATCTAATCCCACCTATGTAAAATATATGTTGTTTTAGTGATGAATCTAGACATATTTAAATTTAGATACATCTCTAAAACCACATATATTTTGAATAGAGGAAGTATTACATATACCATTTTCATATTAATATTTTTAAATACATATATATAATAACATATTTTCCTTACTTTTCTTAAACGTAGTTAAAAAATAACATGAACGATCAACAAAGTCTAAATCAATAGTAGTATTTTCGACGAAAGCTCCTTTTAGTTTTGAAAAGCTATATAAAATTAGACTTTTTGCAACAGAAGGACTCTTGGTGTGAGAGAAAAAGTGTAAAATTATAAGGTTTAGGCACCTTTTTATTGGTTAATGGTGCTTATAAATTTTAATTGTAATATAAGAGAGATATATGATCATATACACTACATTCGAAGGTTATCTTAATTTTTTTCCTCAAAAATAAAGAAGAAGGTTATCTTATTTTAAAAGCATACGCGGCTGAAACTCTACTTCCCAAACACGCTTTAAATGTGTATTGTCATTGCCTTGATATGCATATTTCTATCCTTGACTTGGCTGGCCTCTTTCTTATTTCAAAGCTTAAAATGTGACTTCCTAAAGATCTAAAGCACGGTATTCAGCCATCATTTTCCTTCTTCCTTCGATGGAAGTACCTAAGAGCCACTTTGTCTTCTGACTTATGCTTGTTTCTACTGTTATTCTGTAAAATTTGTTTGCCACAACAATTTCATATACGATTTCTCTTGAATCAAACATCATCCATATCATTACTTGCTCTGGAAATCGGTTTAGTCATAAACATGTGGGAATGGGGTTAATCTAGGCTCTTGGTCTCTCTCTCTCGGTTTGTCTTCTTCCTTCTTGCCGATTGATCTTACCTCCCATCTTCTTCAAGTTTGTCTTCTCTATTACGCCTCTTCTGTCTCCAAAATGGCTACCCCTACTTTGCATGCAACGGTTAATGACTTGTCCAACCGGTACACGTACCTCTCTCACAAAAACAGAAGGAGAGGTCACCAATTTATATGCTCTTGAAGCACTTGGTGAAGCTCTTCCTTTCATTCGATGCTTGCTCGGAAAAAACTTTTTCTTCAAAGAATGTTGACATTCGAGCAATGGAAAACTCACTAGGCCAAGCTTCAGTAGCTCTAGCTTAATCATAGCTCATGTTCGTGGTGTTTTTGTTTGTGGCTTTGTAAATGTTTATGTTCTTAGATGTGCTTAGTATTGCCTCTAAAATGTGCATTATACCTCTAGTACATGTTTAGTATTTGGGAAAATTCACGATATACCCCTGTTTTCTTTTGTAATTCACAATATACCCCTGTGTTTTTCGTAATTCAACTTTAAACATGCTTAAATGTTGTCCAAAAATTGATGAAACTTTACATGGACGATGCTAAAGTGTTATATTTTGGTCCAATTCCAAATTGACGTTCACATGTCACATGTTTCATTGGGTCCCACGGATCACATACGAGCTTAAAAATTTTTGAAATTCACGCTGAACCAAACTATAATACTTTAGCATCGTTACGTAAATTTTCATCTATTTGGACAACACTTAAGCATCTTCCAAGTTGAACAAAAAATAGAAATGTTGGTGGATGTAAAACGGGAAACCACATGGGTGGTAAAGTAATTTTTGGAACCTCGTGGGTGAAGTGTGTAATTTCACCAAACGTCATGGGTGGGGATGTAATTTTCTCTTAAAAAATAGCGTTTAGGTGATATTATAGTGACATTTTACGAAATGATACGAGTACGAACAAATATCTATTAATATAAATAAACTATATAATAAAAACCAAAATAAAAATAAGTATATAGCAAGAGAATTGCGGGCCGCACCCCCTCGGATTGCCTTTTGGTTTGGGTGTCATTTGGATTAGGCGGATTAAATTAAATTATGTTTGTTTGTTGTTGTTATGGTTATGTAACACGTATGTGATGATCTAGCTACTCACGTACCCATCTCTTTGGAATTCGTTTGTAAATAGTAGTTACCTTAGTTCAATCTGGTTTTAGTTTAGGTCTTGTCTGATGTTAGTTGAGCTCGTATGTAATGATCTAGCTACTCACGTGACATCTCAGTGAAATTCAGTTGTAAATAGTAGTTACCTTAATTTAATCTGGTTTTAGTTTAGGTCTTGTCGTTGTTAACTTCCTTATAAGCTGTGTATGGGGTTGGCTTAAAAAAATTACTTCCTAAAGTTAAATGCAGAGCGACAGATAGTTATTATTCAACCAACAGACACATGTGTACCCTCTACATTATGTCTTGAAATATATTTCCTCCTCCTCGTTAATTTAATTTGGGTTTGAGTTAAATATTCTGATTAGGAAGGCGTGTAAGAATATTCAACCAGCCATAACTTATAGACAAGTGTGTGACCTGTTTTGGTTTAAGAAAGGGAAATTTCATGTTACTATATTTTGGCTAATTCATAAAATGCTCCAATATAAAAAAAGAAATCATAAAATATCACTATATTTTGTAAAAGTTCATGAAATGTCACTATATCATTGATCAGAAGGGAAAAAATATAAAAATATCACTACAAGTTAACAAAGTATTTTTACGGTTCATAATATGTTCTTAAGTGTTAAAAAAATCATGAAAATTCATAAAAATTTCAAAATACTATAAAAATATAGATAACTATAACAAATATTTAAAATAATAAAAAATTTAATATAAATTATATATATTGAAATATCATAAAATATTGAAAAAAAAGTAAATAATTTTTAGATTTTTTAAAAATTTTCATACATAAAAAAAATATAGTGCTTTAAACACATAATTAATACCAATTTTTCTACCAATTAAATACCATAATTTATACCAATTAAATACCATAATTTTGAACTTAAATTTTAGATTATTTTTTCTACCAATTCAAATATTTATTCAAGATCTAGTATTTCATATTTTAACTAATATTTAGAAAATTTATTTTTAAAAAAATTTATATTCTATTTTACAAATAACTTTATGGTAAAATAATTTTATCTACAAAATAGTATGTCATAAAATTATCTACAAATATAAGTTTTTAAAATAGTTTTCTAAAAATTAGTTTAAATATAACATAATTATCTATATTTTTAAATTTTTTGAATTTTTTGGGAAGTTTATTGAATTTTTAACACATGGGGATATATTGTGAGCTTTAAAAGTATTTTGTTAACTAGTAAGGATATTCTTGTATTTTTTCTTTCTAATCAATGACCTAGTGGCATTTCATAAACTTTTACAAAAGTGAATTTTTTTTGAGACATTTCATGAATTAGCATAGTGATATTTCATGAAATTTACCTTTTGGAAAAGGTAAATTCTTGGCTACATGTACAACCAATAATGAAAACACGTACAGTAAAGAAAACTTGTACAATAAAAAATTATATGTAATGTACTATTTTTGGCTACATGTGGTGTAGCCATGACATAAGAAAGCTACTATATTCTACGGCTGTACCACAAAATATGTTATTTACATATTGTTCTTGTGAAGTTCAAGATTCAATTTGCCAATATTTGGTCCATGTGTGGTAGAGACCACTTGATCTCACTACTATAAGTATATGTTAGCAATATGTTATTTTGTTGTCGACTCATTGTTTTGGCTAGCTAGTTCATTCTAGGTGCTTTTGAATCAGTTGACCTTCAATTGAGTATGGATTAGTGTCTATAATAAAGTGTTAGTGCCAAGCTATATGTTATAGACCATACAAAAGGCTAAGCAATAGCAAAAGAGATAAGCAAATGTTCAAACTCCTCTTGACTAGAGTATATTATATGCAGTAATTGTTTTTATTGATTAATGTATGGTATGTTAACTTGTAAAATAAAACAACTCAATTATATCTTGTTCCCATATATGAATGCGTACATGTGTTCATCAACTAAATGGACGATCATGTAAGACTTGTGTTTCATTTGTCATTGTTATGAATACTTCAGTCATATAAAATGGGTATGTGGTATGCAAAGCTATATCACACTTACTATTTATATCTTATCTTTTAGTATTAACCTACATATCTTAACATTCATTTTTAGTCATTTAATCAAAAGTTGAACGAACATTTTAGAAATGTCTTACATTTACTTATGAAGAATTGCACACCATCAAAAATTATTACGTAGATTTGTGTTGCTTGTAGTGGAAAAATGACGATAACTAATGGTTGTCTACAAATTATTGTGTGGATCACGTATATCGTTCATGGTTGAAGGTTATTGTATTTTGGTCACATGTGATTGATGTAAATGATGTGCACGAACAATAGCATGTCCTACATTATGAATCATGTATATATACTACACTTCTTTAACTATTATATTATTGTACTTATAGGGAGATATGTATACAACTAAATAATATAGAAGAATAATAGTCAATTTTAAATGTGGCTTGATATGCCGTATAATGCAAATTCAACATTGATTCTATTATAAACAAGAAAAAGCTGATAAACAAGAAAAAGCTGTAAGAAAAAAAACAAAATAAAACAAAAAAGAACAATGGTTAAAGAAAAACCATCAATATTACGCATAAAATAATGTGAGGGAAAATATAGTAAAGTCATTAAAATAACAGTGACTCCCTCCTCCAAACCCTAAACACTCTACTAGCCGTTGGTTTCTTGCCACCAAACATGGCACGTATGTCCACCTTCACTTCTTCCTTCTTTTCTTCTCTTTGACCATGTTTCTTCTTTCTCTCTTCTTGCGTCTGATCTTTTATTCCTTTATACTCTTTTTATATTCAACAATTTTCTTATATAGACCAGAATATCGTTCATAACTTATTTTTTCCTCGCCCTTTTGCACCTATTGTGTCTTCCTGATTTTTCTATTTTCTTTGTTCCGATTGAGCACCCAGTTTCCTTCCGCATTTTGCATTAGTCCAGCGAGGGTCGGTCTATACTCGTTGGGCCCCTCTCCAATTATCTTCTCCTTTTCCACCATGATGCTCTCCTCTAACCCAACTTCAACCGTAGCTATTGTCACTCCCCTTATGGCTTTCTAGCATGAAGTGAGGTCTCTCGACTCCCTCACCTTCCTCTTCAACCTCTCAAATGTTTCCTTGAGCTCATGGAGACTCAACAACATTCAAATTAGGATCCGTAGCTCTAAAACCCACTACCTTAAGATCTTGATAGCCAATAGATAATCGAGCACACTTGTATCAGAAGGGGTAAATTGGTTGTAGCCTTAAAGAAGTTACCGAAAATATCTAAATAGTTAAACAAGGAATAAAATGATAGAAGAGTTCTCTCCCGAAGGAGCCTATTCAGGGCAAGCCCTGCTTATCCACAAAGTGGTCAAACGAGGTAAATGATTTGATAACCTTTGCTACTAGTCTTCTGCCTATTTATACTACTAAGAAGGGAAAGAAATATATTAAAAAAGATAGGACAAACAAATTTTAGGGCCATAACCGTATTTCTCCTCCCCACTACTGTCGAAGGGAAATATTCTTGCCAGCTGGGAATTGTTATGGTTCCCTCTTGTATCTGCGCGTGTACACCCTGCGCTTGTACACCCTCAGGGGTGGGTGCACTACTGGTACTCGTGCCCCATCCTCACCATCACTTCTTTAATCCATTGTCAATCCCAAATTGCCCTTAACCCCATGATTCTATCAAAATGCTATCAACTCTGGTTCTAAGATCCCAAGACTTACAAAGTCATCTCATCTCTAGTTGTTAACCCAACTATTGTAGTCTGATAGACATCTTATACATATAATGCTATCCTTAATGGTTAACAAGTAACAAGATAATAATTACCTACAAATATAAAGCTTCTTACTAATGCAAAGTGGTGCGACATTATGTGTGCAATAAGTATAATCGGGAGGTGAATAACTTTTCTCGCAGACACATATACCCTCTCATGCACCATCTTCATTTGGCGTATAGTTATTGGTGTTGCAGTTATGGCTATCTTTAAAAAATCTAGAAAAAGGTTGTTACCCATCTAATATATATGGATTCTACTACGAACATGAAATGAGTTAGACAACTTTGTAGGTAGCTACTAATTTCATTAGGTTCTATCAGCGACTTTCTGTTTGCATGGCTATTTTACATTTGTTTTGCAGCATATGCTGGTAGCTGTTTTGTCTAGCAGTTTTGCAGCATTATCTATTGGATGTTTTGTGCTAACATATTTGTAGATGTTTTGAAAACTGTTGTTTAGCAATGTGACATTTTTACAACATAAGTTAGTTAAATTAATTATATGCAGCATAAGTTAATTATGGCTGTTTCGTTAGCACCAAAGGTCTATAAATACTCAATTCTTAATAAACTCAATACAACAAAAGTAAATACAACCTAAACTATTGTTTGATCAGAATTCAATGTCTAATATTAGCAGTAAAAACTTCAACAATTTGGTCTTGCATTGGTCATGCTCAATGGATATGCAAACTCATCCAGGAAGTGCTCCTCGTCTTCAGCATCAGTAGAACTGAATCCTCATCCTCTCCTAATCGACCAAACAAGGCAACATATCTAACTCAAATCCAACAAGAGCGTTGGTCAATTGACCAAACACAAGGCCACATAGATATCTCAAACCGAACAAAAGTGTCGGGCAATCAACAAAAAAACAAGGCAGCATATGCAACTCAAGTCGAACAGGAGCAATTGGTCAATTGACCTGGACAAGGCTGTAACGACCCAAAACCACCCTGGTTTTGAGACCGACACACGTTGCACGCTTATTACCTATGAAATACCCCTAAATTTCAAAATACATATATATTATGTAGTTTATATGTATATTATATAGTTTACAAGTATATTATATAGTTGATGGGATCATTTATAATTACAAGCATTTAAAATAGATTACGATTATATTATAGTTTGCAAGTATACTAAATAGGTTATGAGTATATATAATTGTTTGTAAGTATACTAGTATTTTATGAGTATACATATATAAATGTGTTATATATATATATATATATTATATTATGAAGGTTACACGTTATTATTTACTAATGAGAATTCATTCTAACAAATAACGTGTTTTAAATTAGGCCAATTGTAATTTTGATAATGATCCTCGTATATCTCTAGTTAACTTGGTATATTTTAGTTTTTAAAAAATGGAGTTATAATAATGATGATATGATTCAAATAATACTGTTTATTCAAAATACATCTATTATATAATTTAGTAGAATATTGGTTCGCAAGTATAATAAGTAGTTTATGAGGATTATACTAATTTACGAGCATGTTGTATAGTATTTTATAAAAAAAGTTCGTTTTAATAAATAACCTGATTCAAAATACGTCGGTTATGATTTTCGATGTAATAATATGATCCATGTGTACTTTGTATTATTTTAGTGTATTTAGTTGTTTATAACTTATTATAATAATGATAGTTTTGATTTAATTACATACACTAAATAAATTAGTTTTACTATATGTCGGTTACACCTTTTGGTATTTTCTGATTTTATTTAGTTAATCAATTTAAACTTTCCATATTTCCATCTCTATTTATTAACTCACCTTTACCTTTCCAAATTTCCTAACTTCTTATTTTTCTATTCATTAAGGAGTTTAATTTTCGTTATTGATTGAACAATTATTTTCTGTAATAATTAAACAGTTTATTCTCCACCCTTTCGCTTACCTTTCAGCCTTTTATATATATATATCCTCATCTGCTATGTCACTCAACCTGCCCATCATTCTCCCTCATCTCTCGTGACTCATTCTCTCGGTTCAGGAACTCAGGAAAAAATAATAATACACACAACAAACAACTCTTCTTCCTCGCACATTTCTTTCTGCTTAATCACACATACTTTACCCTCTCCTACGTCCATCTCCTGGCCTCTTAGTCTGACAAAAAAATATCATTTTGTGTCCTCTCTTTCTCTCTCGTTTATTGACACAGGCGACCATGAACAAATTGCTACTCTATTTTGCAAGCCTTTCCCACATAAAACAAATATAAGCCTCTTACCTTATCCTCTCGTTGCTCTCGGCTGAAATAGAAACACAAAAACAAAGAGGGATTCACTTACCATTCACACACCATAAAAGGAAAGATGGAAAAAAGGGATCAATTAGTTTTCTTTTTCTATATTGGGGGCGGCCACAATATGAAGTAACGGGAGCATGTAGCAGCAGCTAGAGTTGTTTCTTTCATTGATGATGTCAACAATCGGTGCCAAAATGTGTAAACGAAGAGTAGTGGCTAATTATATGTTGGTGGGTGCAAATGATAATGTTCTTTTTTAGGTGAGTTACCGCGTTCACTAAACTTGTATTAACTACGTAAAATAAATCTTTTGTGGTGGTTATGATTTTTATCTGTGAGTGATTATTATTTTTGGGAACAAATTGTTTGTGATAACGATTACTAGAAATATTTAAGTGGGCAGTTTTATTATGGTGATTAATTGGATATTATTTGTGGAGGAAAGACATGAGGAAATGTTAATGATATGATTATGTGAGATTGCAATTATTTAGTCGTGATTATTGTGGCATGGTTGAATTTTGGTGGTATATGTGAATTATAAGGTGAATAATAACAATGAATAAAGGAATTATAAGGAAGATTATACCATGGTACATGTGGGCCGTATTAGGACACATGGATGAGATGATAAATGCGGGCCGCATTAGGACGCATAAGTTTGAGATACTGTGGGCCGTACTAGGACACAGTTAGCCCTAGATCTACTCCTTAGTCTTTGAACTATTGGGGGGTGTGCACACTTAAGGATTTAGTGGCTTGGTTGGATTCCCGGCTGCGTGTTAGGGTCCGGTTACAGCTGCGTGTTGTACCCAAAGAGAAAGTAAAGTTGTTTTGTCCTGGCTGCGCGTTGGGACAAGGCAGATAATTAAAATAATCTGACTAATATATTTTTGGGTTACTAAAGGAAACCAATGTGAAGTATTTTACGGTTATGATAATTTTGTTATTGTGTGTTAATATTGTTAAAATGTGTTGTATGTTATGGGTTTATATTGTTAAAAATGATTTCTAAAGAGAAAATGATTTTTACGTGGTGGAGTAGTAGTTTACTCAGTTTTTCTGACTTTATCGTGGCCCTTTCTATGTTTGTTTGGATTTCTGCCACAGGTACTGATGAAGTCCTTGGGGTTGGGAAAGACGACTCCACGTAGTCTGATTATTTATAGTTGGATTTTATTTTTGGCTTGATAATTCTACATTTGTAAAAAAATTATTTTAATAGGCGTTGTATTTACTTTATTAATAATAATAGGTCTTAGTGAATTAATTATTTAGGCCTTAACACTTGTTTAGTTGCGAGTGTGGCAATAATGCCCCGGATTTAGGTTTCGATTCCGCTGCTTACTAAAGTTAAACTTGAAATGTAAAAAAAACCAATCAAATAAAAGGTTAGAAAATCCGGGTGTTACAACCTAAGACACGCAAGGCTACACTATCAAACCCCAAAATAGAAACAAAATACTCACTACAAGAATATATATCAACTAGGGCAATTTGTATAATATCAAGGGAGGCAACATAAAAGTTGCCTCCAAACAGAGTTCAATGGAGACGAGCAGTCAGTCGCTTCTGTTGGTGCAATCAATGGGGGCGAGTAATTTAGGCGCTACTGTTGGTGTGATCAGTGGGGGCAACATAGACATTTTGCCTTCGTTGATATAATGTTCACCGTCAACGTACGAAATCAATGGAGGCGAGGTGCCCTTGGTCGCCTCGGTTGTTTTGTTCCATGACTTATTTACGGAGAAATGTCATTTAGTCGCCTCGTTTGTTTTGTTTTATAAGTAAATTACCGTCACTCCTTCCTTACTGAAACAACGGAACTCGGTTTGCTACTCGACCTCCATCTCTCCTCCATCTCGGTTTGCTTATGTCCCCAAACTCAACCTCCTTCTCTCCTCCATCTCCATCTCGGTTTTTTTTAGCTCTAAGCTCCATCTCCCCTCCATCTCTATCTGCCTTTGTTAAGTTTAGGGTAAATTAGTGAAATTAGGTTCTGAAGATTTCCTTTCCTGCTCAATCAACATCACGTACCAGGGACTAGACTATCAGCGGACACTAATACGAAGCTAACCCAAATTACCGTGTGTAAACGAAGCGTTTGTTCTTGTCAAGGTACGGGCACTTTTTTTCTCAGTTACATAGTAGTTCAAGGTTGTAAATATGCGGTTTGAGTGGGAAACAATCAAAATCAAGTAAGGAGCGGAGAATGGAGCATTGAACTTTGTTGCTAAACATACTGTGTGCTTGCTTAAGCTTTTATCGCTTCTGATTTCCCAGGCTTCCGATTCCGCCAGCTTTTTAATAGATTTTGAAGTTATAGGGTTTGTTGAAAATCAACTGTGGTTGCTACGAATATCTTTTAAGAAAAGGAAGTTTGAGCGCTGAGCTTCACTGGGATTATTTTGAAATTTTGCTTGCCCAGTTATCTCTCGTCTTTTGTTAATTTCCCAATTCATTTTGATGGTATGAGTATGCTTGCGGAAGAGCAATTTGGGATCTTACTCTTCTTCTTTTGTAGTTGTTACTATATATCCTCTTAAATCCTATTATATTAATCCTAGTTGTCACACCCTTTTATTAACTAAGAACGTCATCTACAATTCATTTTGAAGCTTTTTCTTGTGTGTAAAAGGCAAACTGAAAGAAAACAAAGTCAGTTGAATGACACTTTGAATGGTCTTATTAACTCGCTTAATCTTTACCTCCGAGTTCATTAAATCTTTTGGTTCCTCAATTCTCCTCTTGGTCCCGCTAATAATCAATCATCCGTCAAACTGGCATTAAAACTATTTAAACAATCTAACGAGCTTGATACCTACGTCATAGCAAACTACAACCAGTAAACAAAAACTATAAAGCAAATCAATGCCGGTAACAGTTCACATACTCACTTTAACATGTCGTAAGCTTTGATATTTGAAGTGGGGAAAGACGCTTGAGTGTAGTTGTAGTTTGCTAATTGACAGGGTATTTTGATTCATTTTTCTTCAGCCCGATGAATCGAACTATGTATCACAACAGTAACTTGTGTTATTATCCATCAAAAATAAGAATGTACTCCATCAAAACATATATGGATGCATATTGATACACTTCTAAATGTACGATTTTCATTCTCAGGTTAATAATGCCGACTTGATTGAAAAGAACTCATTTTAACTTCAGAAGGGTAATTCTTCAACTCTAGTGCACACATTGCTTTGTGTTGATGTCTTTTGCCTCGGGGGTAATATTCTCTCGTTGCAGATCTGAGATGAACATTGCAGTAAAAGTATTAGGAACTTATGCAGTGACAGAGTTGATGATTCCATTGTTTGAAAAAGCATCACCAGATGCTCGAGTTATCACAGTAACCTCAGGGGAGATGTAAGCATCTCCACTGACGAAGGATTTGCAGGTAAGTAATATCCTCACCGGTAAACAAATATCTTCTTTTGATCGCAGATGGAAAACGGAGTTTGCTAATCACCTGTCTCTTTGAAGTTTAGTGAAGAAAATTTTGATGGAGTTACGCATCTCATTCTGGGTGTGTTAGATGCCTGATTATGGGGGAACAGTTCAGCGCCGAGAGGTTTGTTAGATGCCTGGTAAATTCATATGCCTTGAAAGGTAGTTTCTCCTTTACATCTATTTTCTGGCATATTGTTCTGTCGGTATGTGAACTAAGAATACTTCTATTTTTCTTCGATTGTACCAGACTGAAAGAGTGCCTGTTAGTCGTCTTTGAGCTTTATCCTCAACGACCAGTTAATCATAAGGTAAACTATTGTCTCCTGAAATTACGACTCAATTTTTGAACTGCCAGCCCTTGACTAAATGATGCAGAAACCAATTTATGCAAAGGCTGCTTCTGCTGCTGCTGAGAATAGCAGTGACAATAACCGTGAGAATAAAGATGGTTCAGTTGCTGCTGAGACTTCATCTGAATTTGAGAGTGGAGAAGGACTTGTTATTAGGATCGCTACAGAGGTAAATAGTCTCATTTGGAAGGGAGCATAGCAATTATATAAAAGTGAAAAAGTTTGTTGATATTTTCCTTTATCTTTTCTGTTGCCAAAAGGGAAAGTAAAGTTGAGATATGGAGAAGTTCATGGCTGGGAGTTCTAATGCATATGTTGCCTTTAAGAGAAAGTTTGAGAATGTCCTGAGAACTTGGTTATTGTTGCCTCCCATACTCAGATGGATAGCAGAAAAGAAGAGGTTAATGACTTTATGCTATTGGTTTTAGAGAGAAGAATAATGTAGATTATTGTACTTGCATAATACATTGATGCATGCCCATCCCCTCATTCTTTTGTTCCTTTATCCACGGACAATTGATCGTTCCTTTAACATATTGCTGGTATAGATGGTTACGTATATAACGCAGCTGAGGAGCCTAAACTCTTAATGACCGGTAAATGGAGTGAGTCAATGAGTTATCAACCTTGTGACATGGATGGAGAACCTCTCCCAGGCACAGAAATGAAGGAGGTTGGTTTCTTTTTAGCATTATTTATCCTTTCGCTGTTTACTGCATAACCATTGATCTGGCAGGTTTTTGTAATTTTCATACCCATTACTGCCATCTCAATCTGGTATCAGCAATATTACTTACCTTCAGACTGAGAACTATCTCAACTTGTTAGGGTATGTAAAGCTCCTAATATCTATTACATTTGCTTACTCTTTGATATTCCTGTTTTTTGTTCTAGTCGGGGTAATTGATCCTGGTATGTATATATGTTTGTTTTTTCTTTTCATCATCATGATGTTTTTTGAATGAATTTGATTGTCTTTTCTTTCTCCTTGACTAATTTGATGATATATAATGTATGTATAGCTAGTGCTGATCTGAATATGATACAGGTGTGGGTGATCTAGAACTTGTGCCAGCTAAAGAACAAAATCGTATCCATGGATAGGATTCTACAGTACACTAAAATTGAAAGTGAGCCTCCCCTGCTAATGGAAGTGCTAAAAGAGTTGGTTTGCTCCAAGGTACTAATATCATGATTTAAATTCTACCTATGTGGCACAATTCGCCAAGCTTTGTCTACAACGCAAGCTGCTGTCTAAAGATGTCTCCTGGATTGACCAAGTAGACTTTCTAATTGAAGTCATGTTGTCATTTTTTGAGAAGTAGAAATCACAGGAGTCCATTAATTCAATTTCTGATGGTTATCTTACATGTCAAGGCTGATGCCTTTTATTATTTTTCTGATGGCTCGTTTTTCATGTAAAACCAACAATCTTCTTCTAGTATCTACTAATGAATACTGGTATATCATATCTCCTCGTTCCGTTGTCTTTGTCCTGAATCCTAATTCATTTTATCACATTCTTATTCAGTTTTTGTAGTAATTGATAAGGTATTTTTTGATGCTTCTCTTGGCTCTGTGTTTCATGAATCTTTTTATGAAGAATCTTTTGTTGGTTAGTAGTTGATGTTTGCTAGAGTGGTTTTACCTTCTGTAGGATAATGTGTTTGTGAATGTTGTTGCTTCTATCCAATACCGAGCATTGGCAGAGACTGCAGCTGATGGTTTCTACAAGCTTAGTAATACACAAAAGCATATCCAAGCTTGTGTCTTTGATGGTACTAACATTCAATCTTGTTCTGTTTACCATATGCTTATAATCATACTTTTGGTAAAGATTCTAAAAATTATTTTGTGTAGTTACTTACTGAAAGAAAAATAGTACTCTGTTTACAATAACTGATTGCAAAATTGAAGCTTGCGTCATCTTTAAGAAACATACAATGGTTATATGCTGCACAAGGTGATAGTATGCTAGGTGATGGTATGTTATTATTAGAACTCTTTCAAATATGGAAAAGTTATTGTGCAATCACTAGACGATTTATTATGAGGTTAAAAGAGGCAATTATATTAATGTGCTTAAATGTGAATCTGTTTAATATGTTATCTTTATCTTTTTTTATTGGATGTGTGGCACAGGTTCTTTTTCTATTATGCATGTTTTTGTTTCTTAATTTTCCTTCTGACCATTCTTTTTGAATTTCAGTTTGCTCTCAAATTTGTTTGGTATGTGGATCAATCCATTTAAAGTGGTTGTTTAATTAAATTTGCCTGATGTTTGTGCACTTACTTGTGACTAGGCTCGTTTAGTTTTCTGCTGATCTGTTTAGAGATCTTAAACAGTAGAATATAAAGCAGAGAGCTTCATATTGCTATTATTTACTACCTCAGGTGATGTAATGCACTACAGCTAAAAGGAATTAATCTTACTCAGCTCCTCAAACAACAATATCTTGTAAAGGACTTTCAACCTCATATGTCTATTATATACACAATGGAATAGGATGTACACAATGGAATAGGGGTGGAGATGTGAATTCTTCCTACAGTACATTAGGAATAATTTACTATCAATTATGATCGTATGTTATGTTGGCATTTTTTGAAGTATTATCAGCTGGTCCTAACTTCTAGGAATAACATATCAATGTCCTTGCTTTAGCATTCTATTCAGTTATCGTAGTTTTGTACTGATTCTTCATTTACACAAGTTTAGAAATGCTTTAGAACTGATGATTAATTTTCCTTATTTTCTCCCCATATATTGCAGCTTGGAGCCAAAGTTTCGTAACAGTGGGCAGACTAGTTTTGTGCAAACAAATATTGTGCAAGAAGGTGAGACTCTCCCCGTGTATGCTTGTTTTGATGCTACTTTTATGATGAATGCAGTAAAATGAAACTGCTTCTCAGAGCATTTGAGTGGAGTTACTACTGTTTGACAATTCCCTTGTTAGATATAGTAAAGTTGATCTCTTACGGAATGGAAGCTCGCATTAGTCATTGATAGTTCACACAAGGAAGTCCTACTGACGAGTCTCTGACACATGGATGACATATTCTTTCACTTCATATATATTATGTCAAATGATTTCATTCTGCTTGAATCTGATTCATGTGTTTTCTGTATCCCAGATCGCACCTGCCCATATCTTCTACTTTGTTGTAGAAGCAGATTTTGAATCATATTCTAACACTTCAAGACTGTCTTATTGGTGCGGACCATTTGGCTTCCCCAAGACCTGTGCGAGTCCAGCCTAACAATTTAGGTGTTAGTCAGCTTCATTTTCACCCTCTAACTTAGGATTGAACAATTGAGAGATAGATAGGCTGGTTGTTGAAGGAGGTGAATATCAGCTTGACCGTTATTCCAAAATCTCAGTTAAATAGTTCTTTTATCGCCCCATATTCTTATTTGTATTGTAGCAGAACAAAATTGTGGTTCATGTTGAGGAAATAAAGGAAAGAACTTAATGTTATATATTGTTGCCAATGACTGAGGATCAAGATCTCTAAGTCGTTCTTCATTGTAATTTTATTTTATTTTTCTAAAAAAAATATCAATGAGGGCAACAAAAATCACCCTGATAGTAAATCAAACAAGACAACCAAGACAACTTGCCACCATTGAAAGCATTCAAAGAGGGCGACATACTGAGCTCGTCACCATAGCATGTGATCAAAGGGGGCGACCGGGTAAGTCGCCCTTGTAGAATGCAGTCAAATTCCTTTCAGACACAAAGATCAAAGAGGGCAAGAAAATATCGCTTTCTTTGACTATAATCAAAGGGGGCGACTAAATGAACTCGTTGCCGTTGACCACATTCAAAAGGGGCGACTATACTATATTGCCCTTGTTGATAATCGATCAAAAAAAGCAACATTATTGCTTCCTTTTCCTTTGCTTCAGGTCAAAGAAGGCGACTTCAGTTGCCCTAATAGATCATGTCAAACAGGGCAAGCAAAATAGGTTGTCACCATAGCCTAACATGGCATATCTTTAGAGGTAACCCTGGGGGCAATTATTTGCTTGTCCTTACAACCTGACGTGGCAAGTTATTGATCTATTAGGGCAATAAAGTTGCCCTCATAGATCTATTATGTTGTAGTGACTCTTTATTAATCAAATAGCAATTAAAGCTTGTTCAATCGTTACAAAGCGGAAGCAATTAAATACAAAAGGGTCCTCAAGGCCAACTTGTAACACCCCATATGGATAGTTGTCCAACAACTATCTCTCAAACCATTCATGATTGAAAACTAACCACTTTAGGCCCTCAATCCTCACTTGGCCTTAAAAGCGGAAGACCTTGTTGTTGTAGTCTACCCATATCCACTAATATTACTACTCATATCCCGATATGGGATGGGGGTATTACATACTCTCCTCTCCCACTCAAAGAAAGTGACGTCATCGTCGCAAGTGTAACATCCAAGTCCCATGGACCTCCTTGGTAAGTGTCGGGTATCCCATCCTGACACTGTCCCGAGTCAGCTCTAACACCATTTGTAACACCCCATATGGGTAACTGTCCAACAACTAGCTCTTAAACCATTTTGGCTTGAAAACTAACCACTTTAGGCCCTCAATCCTCACTTGGGCTTAAAAATATAAGGTCTTGTTGTTATAGTCTACCCATATGTATCCTTATAAACTACTACTCATATCCTGGTGTGGGATAGGGGTATTACACAACTATTCAAATACAAAATACAAACTCAAAGCTAAGACAAAGGTAGAAGGCTCAAGCCAATAGCTAAAACCTGCAAATAAGACGGAATATAGGGGTGAGCCAAACTATAGCTCAGCTGGTGATAAACTTCATCAGCCGAACATGCTCAAAACACATACTGAACATACATATACTTATACAAAAGCTTAGCGAAATCAGAGACCTTCACGGAAGAAGACAGAAGCTTTATAAATCAGAAGCTTTCAGAAAACGAAAAGCACACAGCAGACTGTCAAAATCTGAACACAGATTGAGTAGGCAAAGCAGCTCACTTGCAAAACAAAGGAGGGACCCTAGTCACAGCACACACATACAAAAAGGGCAAATACCCAAGGATCGAAAGATCCATCGACAACGCAGAATGGTCAGAAGACCAATGGGCCCGTCAGCCCCATAACAGAAATGGCCCGAAGACCAAAGAACCCGTCGGTTCCACAGAAACAGAGTGGCGTCTACATAACATGTTACGGGATAGCTCGACCCAGCCATCCACGACTTAGAATGCACAAAAACTAGGTCCCAAAATAGAAGCTTAACAAATCAAAACATAAGGCGTAGTAAAACACAAACACTTGAGCATAAGGGCTCAATACACAATGACACCAAAATCATCGTAGAAACGGAAGTCTTAAACCAAGATTAACAAAATACGGAATGTCAAATCGAATTCAGAAGCCAAAACACACTTCTAGAGAAAGTTAGAGGTCAAAAACTTATTGATGGCTTTTGAAACAAAATACACATAAACACATGCTAAAACATGTCAAAACTGAATGTACATACTGAAAGGAACATAAAGCCACAAACAACGATCAAAACGGAGCTCAAACAAAGAAGTTATACAAAATCAGAGGTGTGTTCGGACTTACAAGTCCGGACGCAGGCCGAAATGCAAAATTACACACGTCTGGACATGTCCGGACATACAAGTCCGGACGCATGCCGATTTGAGAATACATAGACACTTCCGAACGTCTGTCCGGACTTACAAGTCTGGAAATCAACATACGTGGTGTATGAACTTATGTACGGGCTTGCAAGTTCGGACACAAGTCGAACTGCAAACCTGACATTTGTCCTCACACCCCGTCCTGACTTTCCGTCTGGACACAGCGAAACAAGCAAAGGAAAACACATGTTCGAGGCACCGTCCGTACACAGTGAAACTTGCAGAAATCAATGTCGAACCAAAATCAAATCAATTATACAATTCCCTATAGTTAAAGTGTAGTCATTCATAACAAAATACGTAAATCAATACACTTCCCATGGGATTTTAATGGAGTAAAACATAACTAGAAACCAAATCAGATTCACACAAATCAGAGAACATTCAACACTTTCAAAAACAGAAACGTAATTGGAAACTCCTGTGGGTGAACACACACAACTGAATCCATCTACCACCTACCTCACATCCGAAGCAAAAACTTCACAGACCCTACACAACGCCCACCTCAAATTGACAAACCAAAGAACTAAACAACCGGAATCCAAAACTAAAATAAAAAAGGGAAGAGGGGGAACTCAACGAAGAACAAAACTGAAATCCACCACTGAAACCTGACGAATGATTGGTAGACAAATATAATCCACAAGAAAATCTCCAGCAATGAATTATTGAATGAAGAAGAAAAGAGAATGGAGCAAAAGTAGAAGTTGAGGGGAGAATAGCAGAACGGAAGTTGAAGCGTAGAGGAAGAGAACGTGAAAATGAATCAGGAAATAGGAAATAATAAGAAATAGACTTTAATAGGAAATGAAAAGAAAGTAAATTAGTAAGTCCTTTTCTCACTCTAAATAGAACCATACAAAAGATTCTTTGTTTCCGAAACTGATATAATAAAAATCAGAAATGACTCCCTGTGTGAATTAGAATCAAAAGACAAAAAACGGGGCATAACAAGGCAACACATCTAACTCAAATCCAATAGGAGCATTGGTCAATCGATCAAGGACAAGACAACAACTGCAACTCAAATCGAACAAGAGCAGTTGGTTAATCAACCAAGACAAGGCAACATATATATCACTTCTTGAACAAAAGCGTTGGCCAATCGACCAAACATAAGGAAGCAAATACAACTCAGACCAACAAAAGCGTCGGTTAAATCGACAAACATGGCAGCATGTATAACTAAAATCCAACATTAGCAAAAAATGATGCCCAAAGACAACAAAATGTTACGGAACAGAGACAGAACAGAGACGGGTGTCTTAGCAAGATTCCATATTCAAGAAAATTGTGAGAATGAACAACATGGATGACACATTAACGAACATAAGAGCTAGATCAGCACAACGGTCAAGATAACTTAAATTCATCAGAAAATTTAGGAATAAACCCTAGAGATGGAGAAGCAGGGTGAAGCCACCATCATGATGCACATACCAAACCTTGAAGAGGTTGAAGGAAGCGCAAATGAAAAATGGGGGAGAATGAACAAGAGGTGGTGAAGAGAGCTTGAATAGACATTGGGGGAGAATGAGCAACCGTGACAAACCAGGACGATAGTAACCGCAACAAATGCAAGTGAGCAATGGAGGAAGAAGAGATCATAGAAGAAGGTACATACCTTCATTTACCTGGATGAATCGAGGCGAGGAGTAGAGACGAACAAAGAGATTCGACAACGTGGACCAATAAAACCAAGTCGAGAACAAAGATCAATAAAGTCAAATTGGTCACGAAGATTAAGAGAGAGAAAAGAGAACAAAGAAGAAAGGAAATTGAAGAAGAACGACGTGGAGAGAAGGATGACATCAAGTGGGCATAAATCTACCCTAGAGCAAACATGGCATAAATGCAGACTTTTATGCGAAGAACAAAAATGTCATACTTATGCTAGTACGGAACTCATTCGTAGAAGCTTAAATGATTGCAAATTGCTGCGTTCCGTATAAAAAGTTGCAGTAGCTGCAAAAACGGTGGTACCAGATACGACCTTAGCTTAAACTTCATACTGGTGCTCCCCGCAAGAATAATCATGCTGCGTCGTACTTAGACTTGGCAATTTGGGTCGATGGGTCGGGTTGATATCAACCCTAACCCGACCCATTTAAAATATCATCAACCGAACCCAACCTAAAAATGAATGGGTTAGAAAATCTTGACCCTAACCCAACCCGTTTACAATCCTTCAACCTATCCAACCCATTTTTTAAGCATACAATAATTTAAATCGATTAAGAGTAGAATTTAATTAAAAAAAAACCAAAAATATTCAGTGCTAGCTGACACATTAATTATGATGGAGTAGTAAATATCAAGACTTTATTCCCACAAAAATATGAGTGAGGTTCGGGTCTTAAGTTGCATCAAAATTGACAGGTCTAACTGTCTCGTACCCTCCTCCCACTTCGCTTTTCCGCAAAAACTTCTGCAATTTTCCCGAAATAGGCAAAAACTATCCTCTCTCGCTTGGAAGTGTCTTTACCGATTGCTCTTCCCCCTCTCTTTTTTCATCTTGAGATCCAATTGCTCAGTATTTTTTTCGCGCCGCCTGATAATGCTTGATGGTCTTTTCTTTTTCCCGGGAATTACGTCCGCTCTAGATTCACTGACCTCAGCAAAATTCTCTCTCTCTCTCTCTCTCTCTCTCTACGTGATTAATTCTAGACATTCTTACTGACATCCCTAACCCCTTTGCTTGTCCTGCTTGGGATCTCCCCACTAGCTTCTTTCCCCTGCTTGTCCCTCGTCTCTCCTTCTATAATTATATATATCTTTTCTGTGCATGACTTTCGGGGTGTTCCGACGAATAGTGAGTTGTTAACGTCAATATATATGGTGTAACTGATCGGAGCTTACTTCGAATTTCATTTTCATTGATTTGTTTTGTTGGAATTAACTGTACTGTCAACTGATTTTTTTTTGTATATTAGTGTTTCTTCTTAAAGTACCAAAGGCAAACATTTGCCATTTTAGGGGTGAAAGTTAGGTGCGTGAAGAAATAATTCCTGCTGACCTTTAGCATTGTTTTTAGATCCTGTCCTCTGTAAATATTCAGGATAAAACAGTTTTATCAAGTCGTTTCTAGAAATTCAGATTTTGATTTTGAAAGTTTAGGAGCGTTAGGCTTGTTTTCGTGTTCTGCTTGTCGGTGGAGTGAATGATGGATCAGGTAGTGGGGGGGAAGTTTAAGCTTGGGAGAAAAATTGGTAGTGGCTCATTTGGTCAGCTATATTTAGGTATTTCTTTAGATCTGGACACCTCTCCGTAAGTATTTGACTAGTTACTCTGTTCTTTTTCATAGTATTTGACAAATTGTTCTGCTCTTTTTAAATTCCTTAGGTGTTAACGTGCAGACTGGCGATGAAGTTGCAATTAAGCTGGTTTGTATCCTCATTCTCATACATATTGCTGCTTCTTTATTTATGTTACTTGGTTATATTCTATGCCATGGTTTCTTTGACCGTTTGTCTACAATCTTTTCGGTTATATGTTAAGGTTGATAATATTGCTTTGTTGCTGGATGATTTTGATGATTGTGTCTGTGCTATGAAAGATGTGATATCATCTTTTTGCCCCTTGTATTTTCTGGAAAGAAATAAAGGCTTGTTGTTGTGCACACCAACTTGTTTCTGTTCTTGTAGTTGGTGCTGAATGCATTTTAGCTATGAAATCTTTTTGTTTGAGATTAACTCATTGCTGGTGCAATCGGTGTAGGTGAAGTTTGAGACATCGGCCTCTCCCCCGATGTCTTTTTCATTTGTTGCGGTAATTGATATTAGGTATTTTTTGTCACTGTTATGATAATTGATAGTAATAATATCTATTCTCAAATAGTCAGTGTCCCTTTTCTGTTTTGGATTAGGGTTATACATTCTGTCTAGTTTGTTACATCTCTGTAATGTATATTTAGGCTGTGGGATGCCTTGTTGGAAGCCAATTTGGATTCCAAGGTTTTTGTTTCTACAAGGATACTAGTTTTCTGGTTGAAGGGCCAAATAAATAAATGTGACCGTGTTGATTTGTTTATGTAACCTCGGTGGAGCCACCATGGTGGGGATCACAAGGGGCTCATTGCCTGCAGATGTAGGAAGTAGGTTTTATGCGGTGCTAATGTGTTTTCCCACACTTCAAGTCATAGAGTTATTGATGCTTTTTTTAGCTTGTAATATTTCAACTCTGTTACCAAGTAAATGTTGCCTTTCTAAAAAAATCATTGCTTGTAACAGCAGAGAATAGTTGAACAGAAACCCGCTCTTCTTATTTATTGGTAGTCATAATGTGATAACATTGGGTGATAATTGAAAAAGGGAATAATGATTTCCTTCATTTTGAGTGGAATGAACTTTTTTTTTGAATTTTGGGCATGGATGGAAGAAATTGTGATCTGGTTTCTGCTTTTGTGGTTGATGTTCTATAGAGGTGCAATGATGAATAACTTAATGTCCTTTTTCACCAAGGAACCTTCTTTATATTCTACTTTGATTAAGTATATAAGTTGTACCCACTTAACAGAGTCTTTGTCATAGTATTAGTCATGGGTAACTAGTAAGAGACAAAAGAAGACCTTTGTATAATGAAGATCAACTACATAACTATCCTTTGATGCATTTTAAAAACTATCAGAAGTTGGTGAACTATAGATGCAGTTTCTGTATAATTAGCAATTAGTTGTTATTGGTCTGTATCTAACTTGAAGTGGGGCAGATTACATTAGGTTGGTATCTGTTAGACCTTTTGTTTGTTTTTTCTGATTTATATGCCAAGAATGAAACAATACTATGCTATGCGCTTAAATACTAAAAAGTAATTTCATTAGTTAAACTAAATACTATTAGTTAGGTATGCACAAGTCTAATATGTGATGAAGAAGTATTACTGCATGGCATCACTGAAGTAGTTTTAATTAGGGTATAATTGAGAAAGAACTCGCATAGTGGTAAATTAGTAATTTCTTTTGAAAGAATCATTGACTTCATTTCTGACACCAGTTACTTGACTAGAATCTTTTTATTTTTCATATTTATATGTAGGAATCTGTAAAGACAAAGCACCCACAGCTTCATTATGAGTCAAAATTGTACATGCTTCTTCAAGGAGGCAGTAAGTCCTCTTACTGACAGTTTCTCTCTTCCTTATCACTTTTCTGGGAGTCACTGCTCAGTTGGTTTGTAAGTATTGTCCTTTTTGCTGCGTGCAGCTGGTATTCCCTATCTGAAATGGTTTGGAGTTGAAGGTGAATATAATATCATGGTTATTGACCTTCTTGGGCCAAGTCTAGAAGATCTGTTTAACTATTGCAGTCGTAAGTTGTCATTGAAGACAGTTCTCATGCTCGCTGATCAAATGGTAAGCCCCTTTTTCGTTGTGGATTTCCGGGAAATGATATTTTATATATAGCAGCTAGTTTATAAGTGTTGTTTTTCTGTAGATTAACAGGATTGAATATATGCATTCAAGAGGTTTTATTCACCGTGATATTAAACCAGACAACTTTCCTGATGGGTCTTGGACGCAAAGCAAATCAGGTCTGTTTTATAGAACTTGCAGTTTTCTCTCGTTATCCCATTTTGTTTGCTGCTTTTATTCTGGATACCTGTGTTTTATCTTGACATGTTTCTTAGGGCTGGCTTGGGGAATGATTATATTGGACAATGGAATTCCACTTTTTATATCTTGCTACATGTCATTACTGTTGTGGAAACTGTGCTGAAGCTTGGAACATTGAATGTGAACTGTTGTTACTGAAGTTACTTTGTGATCAAGATTCTCTATTCATAATACTGATTCACGGTAATTGATTGTGGATGATGGAACACTGTTTCTTATAAAAATACAGAACTTTTGTTCTTTTTTATTTCTGGAGCGTCAGAGCCTGATCGACCCGGAAAAAGGGAGCTTACTCTGACTTGATAGATAAATGGACGAGTCTGGTCCCGGCCTTTTACTCAGTCTGTTTCTAGGTTCGAAAAGAAATTTGTAACCGTCCTGATTTAGATCGATTCAGCCCGACCCACTTTGAGACTGGTTTAGGTTTCGTCCCAGTTTTGGCATGATTCACCGCAACCGCCAACCCATATCCTACCTGTTAGAAAAAATTACAATTTCCAAAGACATAATGTTTTAGCTATAGGCATAAGAATTAAGAAGAAAAAAAGTAGATTATTTTATCTTACTTTTTGCATTGGAAATTGAAGTAAATTGAAAAGTAGAGTTTTGAGGGAAGATAATGGGTTGAGTAGAGGATAAAAACACTAAAACATCATATTTTTAATTTGAAAATAATGAGAAGACCCAAAACATCATCAATTTGATCCTTCAACTCTTACATTAAATGAAATATACAAATGGAGGAGGATATAGAGTAAAATAAACTGAAATAATTATTTATTTACAAGAAGAGAAGGGGTGAACATTCCTAAAAAAGTTTCCGTCATAACATCAATTCAAAGTTATCAGAGAAAGTATCAGATAACCTTATCTCTATCAGATAACTTTGAGAAACCACAACAACGATTTGGACTCCATCCACCAAGAGAGTGGCACTCACTGCAATCAACAGCTTGTGCACCACCTTGAGGACAAGGTGGCTGTCTACTGGGGAGGGAAGGATGACGAAAAACACCGTAGGCTGGTTTCTCAAAGTTACAACCAGACGGGAGTTGTCGGGACCGACACCAATGTTGTCACCAGAAGAGACCAAATCACCCACCGGTGTTGTCATAGAAGAGACCAACTCATCAATTTTTTTCTTTTTCTTTTACGTGTTAACAGGGGAGGAATGATAGAGCCTGATGGCAGTTTAGGAATAAAGGTGAACCAAAGGGGGACCACAGCTGCGTGAAGAAGGGAGTGGTTGTTTCATTCCTGCTTTAGCTCTATCTACTTTATCTACGTGTCTTTGTCTTTTCTGCATTAGAGTAGCTATTTAAGGTAAGAGTTAGAGCCCTAGGATGGCATGCTGAGTTTGGTATTGTTTTTGGCCACTCTTGTGGAATAGGCAGGCTACGCCTGATTTGGCTCCTTAGGGAGAATCCTTTTTTTTCTTCTCTATCACCTCTGTTTGGCCATTTACGGTATTATAGCAGTGGGTTTCATCATAATAGCATGTATGGTTTGGTGGTGGTTGATCTACAGAGTTGAGATAACGGGGACCATTGCTTTGAGGTTTGATTTGATTTAATATGTGTGCCAAAAATCATTTTTTAATTTATGTGAAACCCAGTTTGAACTGGACCAAATGGATACCATCCTGAAATGAGTGTTTAATAGGCCGGTCCTGGGTTAGAATTCTTTAAAATCCCATGTGGATGTGGATCGAGTAATCAAAGCTCATAACTGGTTGGTTCAATTTATATTAGTAAGCGGTTTTGGTCATGTGAGATTCATTTCCCAGGTTAGTTATTAGTAGTAAAACGAGGGTCAAGAGTTTCGTTTATGATGGTTACGAGCCCATTACTTTCCTTGAAGTGTGAATGGTACTCAGTCTTTGACCTCACAAAATCATTCCGTTCAAACAGAGTACTGATGCTTTTTTAGCATACACTGGCGTGTTCTCTCTGGAAGAGAGGTGGGATGGAATTGATGTGGTCTCCTAAACTGAAGTATGGAAATACATTGAAGGATAAAGATGAGTGGAAGATTGTGAGCGTAGGACATAGGGCTAATGTTGTATTAGAATAGTTGGGTATAAATGCGGCACTGAGAAATAGTTCCTTTGATGGCAGCATTGAAATCAGCGAACATTCATCACCTATTGCTAGGATAATACTGGCTCTATTCCCGACGATGCCAAAGTTTTACGTGACTCTTCTTATTTATTCTTACCACTATCCCTTTCTACATGCAAACTTGGGCCAAGGCCCATCTGACTCTCCCCCATGTCTCTCCTGTGTATTCAGTGGTTTTCTGTACTGTGGTCATATACCCTTATATCTGAAGGCCATGAGGCAAGTTTTGTTAGAAGTACCTTATTATGTGTGCACAGTCTTCAAAAACTACCCTGAATTTCAGATGCAGCTATTGCATTATTAGCAATATGAATGAGTAGCTTGTGGAGCCGGTTAGAATAATGTTGTAACTAGGAGGGTTCCCCTAAATCAGTGTTGGAGGTAAGACGAAGACTCCTTGGCATAATGTTTTAACGTTTATTGTATTTCCCGTTATGTCCAGCGGAACTGGTCCCTGAAAGTTATCAGGTTTAATACCTTTTTAGTTTGTGGAAGCAGTAAAAGCTGCGAGATGTGTAGGGTTTGATATGGAATGAGGAAATAACATTGTATATGACAATTGTAATCCCGAGAGCCTGAATTGCTGATCTCCCCATTGGTAGTATTCCCTGGTCCTTGTTATTTTCTGATAGGAATATGTATGAGGAGCATGGATTTATGCTGACTGTTCTAGGTGATATCTTAAAGAACTTCAGATTTCAACTGAACTTATTTCAGTCCATTAAAGTTTCCTTGAGTAATATTCTGACGTTATTATGTATGGTTTGCTCTGTTTAGGTATATGTTATTGACTTTGGCCTTGCTAAGAAGTATCGCGATCTTCAAACTCACAAACACATACCGTATAGGTATTGTATGCTTTTTTCATATTTGTGTTTCTGCTTTGTGTTTAGGCTTCTAGGATGAAATCTTTTCTATGTTAAGTTTGTTGGAACACCTTGTGATCCCTAGGTTACTTATCCGGATGATGTTGGGGGACATAAATTAATGCAGATGTGTGAGTTTTGTAATTTCTGACCAAGAACTTCTCTTAGTGAAATTTCTCCCCGCTCAGTTTTCTTTAGGTACTTTGCTTTTACTTGATAATTTTTAACTGCTTTGACATTGGATTGAGCGGGATATAGCTGTAACAGTATTTTAGTTGGATGGTAAGATATGTAATTCAAAAGACTTGTCTATTTCTTTGTGTATGATGTTTTCCTATATTGTTTAGTATAATGGTAGGAAGCTCTTCAGAACTAAAGGTCAAACTCGCTATTCAGAAGGAGGTATGAACTACACTTTCAGATGGGAGAGATCAATATAGTTATGCTTTTACGTGGTGAACCAATTTGGCTGCGAAGATTCCTTCCATTGCATTTGTTAGCTACTTAGAGGGGCAATAAAAGTATTACCTTGAGAAAAATTGTCATGTTATTTGAAAGGGAAATTTCACAGTATGTCTTTGAGGTTTTCATTAATTTACCATATGCCACTATATTTATTGTTATTCACTTATGAAATCATTAAATAAATCTTTGAACTCTAAAATTAGGTATAGGGTTGCGTTCGGCAAACACAATACGCTACACAAATGGGTAGCACAAATGCACCAGCATATGCTGTTTTGGACTCCTTTATTTGTTTTTGCTGTTCGCCCTTCACTTCACTTTCGTCTACTTTATCTTATGACATTAGTTTTAAGTTATTTTATTTGTTATAAGTTACACAATGCTTTATAATAATAACACATAGATTAATATAATAAAAAATCAATAATAATATCTTTAATGAAAAACATAAAAAGTATATAAAAATATTAATCTATATTAATTTATTAACATACAAAGTTTTTTAAAAAATAATATGTTATTAACAGTTAAAATTTAACTAAATAAATTCACACAACATTATCATAAAATTTGAAACTCGAGTCCTCGTTTCATCACGCTTGTATATTTGTAAAATTATAAAATTATAGAAAATCGTAATATATTGTTAAAAGTTGCTATTTGTACTTAAATAATAAAAATTGAAATTTTATTGGTTATATTAAAAAATTATTTTCTTTGCTTTCTCATATATATTATTTGTGAATTTTTTTCTTTTATTTTTACTAACAAAATAAAGTTACATAGTGTAATATAATATTTGTAATTGTACTACAAAAACAGTAAACACACTGCATATAACTAACTTAACTAACTTATGTTGCATATATGTTGCACTACCGAACAACAGTTTTCAAAACAGCTACAAATATTGCCAGCGTAAAACTATTGCGAATATGCTAGCGTAAACCTGTTACCAAATATGATGTAAATATGCTACCAAAACAACCATGCCGAATAGAGCCTAGGTCTTAGAACTTATATTTTGAGGTTTAAAGATGTATTTTATGATAGGGAGAGTGAATTATTACATACATACAGTGGTATATGGTGAATTATTGAAACCTCACTGCCATCTTGTGAAATATCCCTATTTGAAACAAGCCATTCTAGACTGCAGTTGTCAGGATTATATAGCTATGATCAATAGTATTTCTGCTTAGATGGGGATAACAAATCAATTACCTTAATGTCATTCTTTTATCTCGGAAGCACTTGGTTTCTGGCTGAAAATGATGAACGTTTGTTTGTGAGCTCCTGAGCTACTATGTAGTATATTGCCTTATTTCATCCAGTCCTGGTATCTCTTCATATCCATCATCAATCATTGCAGAGAACTCTGTCAAGGTTCTTCCTTCTAGGTGTGGTCTGGGATTTTGAAAGAAAAGTGTAGTATCCGGTTGATATCTCGAATCTTTGATTCGTTTCGCATGATAGTCCTTTGGATATATTGTATTTGCTCAGAGTAATGGTGTATCTAAAGAATCGGTATTTGATTTCTTGTTACTACAAATTGTGAAACCTGCTTTCCTTCCTTACATTGTCATGTTGTTCCTTCCTTTCATTATTCCATCATGAAATTAACCTTTGTCGTGCTTTGGTTTGTCCTGGTTTTGGCGCTGCTATATGATTCTATGTTAGCTGACCGTGAGCTTTGTGCTTATAAATATAGCTGCAATTTTCTTATCTTTGTTCTCGTGGCAGAGAGAATAAAAACCTTACTGGTACTGCTCGTTATGCCAGTGTGAATACTCATCTTGGAGTTGGTGAGTTCATATGATAGTTATCCTGTAGCTACAAACCTAGCTGCTTGTATCATTCTGAATACCCTTATTTCGTCTTTTCTGTTACTCCCTTCAATAGAGCAAAGTCGAAGAGATGATCTGGAGTCCCTTGGATATGTACTGATGTACTTTTTGAGGGGAAGGTAATCTGGGATCTTTATAAGTGATACTCTCATCCCCACACTCTCTTCTATTGCAAAGCCTGTAGTTGATTCTTTTGAATTCTTCTTTCAGCCTTCCATGGCAGGGCCTAAAAGCTGGAACCAAAAAGCAGAAATATGACAAAATCAGTGAAAAGAAAATGCTTACCCCTATTGAGGTATTATAACTATATTTATATGGCTCTGTTACTACTTGAGAGATGCCCTCGGTGTTGTTTAATATATTCATGTAGCTTGTTACCTGAATACAATGAAGCTTGAACTTTCTGTACTTTCAGCTTTTACCTTCACGAACTGATGTTTAAATTTATGGTGTAGGTGCTCTGCAAAAATTATCCTTCAGAGTTCACATCATATTTCCATTATTGCCGATCACTACGATTTGATGATAAGCCCAATTATTCATACCTTAAGAGGCTCTTTCGTGACCTTTTTATACGGGAAGGTATATGAAGATTCTTTTGCTTTTTTTTGGTTCATATGTTTCCATAAATAAGTCTCCTGCTGTTTGTTTGTATGGTCCTTCTATTGAAATGGCCATGTCATGTTATAGGTTATCAGTTCGACTATGTATTTGACTGGACAATTTTGAAGTATCCCCAGATAGGTTCCAGCTCTAGAGTACGGGTCAGTAGATGTGAACTTTCTCACATTACTCTATTTTTTGAATCCTCAGTGTGAATTTATTTTGTTTCATTTTCAGGAGACTTCAAAAGCTGCCATGGTTCCTGGGCTATCTACAGAAAGGGCTGAGAAGACTTCAGGTATGCTAAAGTTATCTATGAACGGTTGCTCAGTTCACGTGTTAAAGTTTGATCTCTAAATAGGCTGGAAGGTGGATTGTTTTGACTGAAACACTGGTGCAAAGATTGGTGTGGTTGATGAATTTGTAGATGGTGTGGTGATGGAATGATGAATAAAACTAACTATATCGTTTCATCTTCAGTGTGACGATCTGTCTTTAATTTTTCATTTTCTATTGAACTACTGGTTACTCATTCATATGTTCAACCTTGTCTCTTCTTGCTGCAATATGTTATGCTCGAATCACTCTACATCTGTGAGACATGAATATGACGTGATCTTTATAACTAGGACAAGAAACTAGAGATAAAAACTCTGGTGCAGTTGAAGCATTTGTGAGGAGGAACCCAGTTTCTGGTCTGCATGGTGGCCCATCGAGGCTCTACAGATCCTTGGATGACCATTTGTCCAACAATATGGTATGTTTGTTAGAGCTTTCCTTTTTTCTTTTGCATCCTCCGTGTGGTTCCCTTCCACAAAATCAAGTAAATGAACTGTGCAAACAGACCTTCTCCCCCTCTGATATTTTTATTTGAAACATACATTATCAGCAAGTTGATTCCGCAGACAGAGCTCGATGCTCCAGAAATGGGAGCACTTCAAAGAACCTTTTGCCTCCACAAGTAGGCCAAGCTCTTCTGGCGAGCCCAAAGAGATCCGCTCAAGCACGATGCTGTCTTCTAGTGCCCGAGTATCAACCACAAAAAGGATCCAACTTGGGAATGAGTCAAAGTCATCCTTTTTTGCTAGAGGTTCATCTACAAAGGGTGGGCGGGATGATACGCTAAGGAGCTTTGAGTACTTGTCTCTTGGTTCTGGAAAGAGGAAGTAAAGAACAGACTTTCTCATGTTCATCCAGTTAATATTGTGAAGAGAACGAACGAGTTCCACTTCTTGTGGCTTCTTTCAACCCAGCCGAATACTTGGGTTGCTCATGCGAACCTCTTTTATTTCCCCGCTGAGTTTCAATCGGGAGCAGGATCTGTTCTTCCACGGTCTAATCTTAGCCATCTCGTCTGGAAATTTTAAGCAGCTCCTGTCGGTGTACTTCGATGCTTAATGAACCCATCAAATGATCGATGCTTCTCTCTCTACATGTCAAATTGTTTATATGTGAAAACTCTTGGAATTGTAATAATAGAAGAGGATGTCGGCGTTAGCCGGTGTATGTATCCGTGATTTGATGGCAGCATGACTTCCGTTATTGTACTATTAGTTTGTGTAAAGATAATTTGGAAGGGCCATTGCGAAAGCCCGCTTCATACCAACATTATCACGCATTTATTATTCAAGTGAAATATTCTCGGGGAAAAGTAGGGTGGGTAGGCGGGCAGTGATTAGTGTGACGGAAACTAATTTTCCGTCCCGGGGCCTTGTTTTTCAATATACTACAGAGGAATGGAAGATATTACCGTGAAGGGAGGTAGCAAGACTTCCACGACTGCATGTCTTTTTTTTTTCAAAATAAATTATTATTTATCATATATACATAAATATGATTATCGTACAATAGTTTTTGAAATTTATAATATTTATTGTTTATATATATATTCAAATATATATCAATTTAAAATATATGTCTTAAATAATTAATAATTGAAATTTTTGTTTAAAACAATTGCTGATTTAAATCATTAAATTATATTTATATTTTTTATAATTATAAAGTCGACATATAATACATTTTAAAACATATATATATATTAAAATAAGTAATACAATTATGATTCATATACACATAATTCAATGAGAACGGTCAAAGGAAATATATATATAACAGTTAGTATCATCATTTTTAATAAGATAGTGTTGGAAACAATTATACAAATTATATACATGTTTGTAATAACCGGTGGACGCATTAACAAATTATCGTCAATATGTACAAATCAAGTTTAAAAGAATACGTAAAATTGACTTCATCAACTCAGTTAATCGTTTCCAAACGTTATCGTCTTTAGGTTTATCAATCAGTCAAACTCTATAACTGATGAATGTTAAAAAATATTCTTATAAATAATAATTCGATGAGAACATCGGGAAAAGATATATAACAATTGATGTCATCTTTCTATAAGAGTGATGGAAACAATTATAGAAGGTTGTGTACATGTTTATAATCATTAGCGGAAATGTTTATAGATTATCGTGGACACGTAAAACTATGGTAATGAATGCATAAAATTGACTCCAACAACTCGGTTTATCGCTTCTGAATGTTTATAGTCATCACGTTTATCAATCAATCAATCTCTATAAACTAATGAATGATAAAAAAATATTCTTATAAATAATAATTTGATGAGAACAACCAAGGGAAAAGATATATAACAATTGGTGTCATCTTTCTATAAGAGTGATGGAAACAATTATAGAAGGTTGTGTGCATGTTTATTATCATCTTGAAGACATTTATAGATTATTGTGGACACGTAAAACTATGGTTAAATGAATACATAAAATCGACTCCAACAACTTGGTTTATCGTTTCCAAATGTTTATAGTCATCACGTTTATCAATCAGTCAAGCTTTATAAACTAATGAAGTTAAAATATATTCTTATAAATAATAATTCGATGAGAACAACCAAGGGAAAAGATATATAACAATTGGTGTCATCTTTCTATAAGAGTGATAAAAACAATTATAGAAGGTTGTGTACATGTTTATAATCATCAGTGGAGACGTATAGATTATTGTGGACACGTAAAACTATGGTTAAAGAATGCATAAAATTGACTCCAAATCTCCAACAACTCGTTTATCGTTTCCAAATGTTCCAAATTTAGTCATCACGTTATCAATCAGTCAAGCTCTATAAACTAATGAATGATAAAAAATATTCTTATAAATAATAATTCGATGAGAACAACCAAGGGAAAAGATATATAACAATTGTGTCATCTTTCTATAAGAGTGATGGAAACAATTATAGAAAGTTGTGTAGATGTTTATAATCATCAGTGGAAATGTTATAGATTATCGTGGACACGTAAAACTATGGTTAAATGAATGCATAAAATCGACTCCAACAACTCGGTTTATCATTTCTAAATGTTTATAGTCATCATGTTATCAATCAGTCAAGCTCTAAACTATGGAGTTTAAAAAATATTCTTATAAATAATGATTCGATGAGAACAGCCAAGGGAAAAGATATATAACAATTTGTGTCATCTTTCTATAAGAGTTATGGAAACAATTATAGAAGGTTGTGTATATGTTATAATCATCAGTGGAAACATTTATAGATTATCGTGGACACGTAAAACTATGGTTAAATGAATGCATAAAATCGACTCCAACAACTCGGTTTATCGTTTCCAAATGTTTCTAGTCATCACGTTTATCAAGCAGTCAAGCTCTATACACTAATGAATGTTAAAAATATTCTTATAAATAATAATTCAGTGAGAACAACAAAGGGTAAAGATATATGACAATTTGTGTCATCTTTCTATAACAGTGATGGAACACAATATAGAAGGTTGTGTACATGTTTATAACCAGCAGTGGAAACGTTTATAGATTATCGTGGACATGTAAAACTATGGTTAAATGAATGCATAAAATCGACTCCAACAACTCGGTTATCGTTTCCAAACATTTATAGTCATCACGTGTATCAATCAGTCAAGCTCTATAAACTAATGAATGTTAAAAAATATTCTTATGCACAATAATTCAATGAGAAAAACCAAGGGAAAATATGTACAATTGGTGTCATCTTTCTATAAGAGTGATGGAAACAATTATAGAAGGTTGTGTCATGTTTATAATATCAGTGGAACGTTTATAGATTATAGTGGACACGAAAACTATGGTTAAATGAATGTATAAAATCGACTCCAACAACTCGGTTTATCGTTTTCCAAATATTATAGTCATTACGTTTTCAATCAGTCAAACTATATAACTGATGAATGTTAAAAAAATATTCTTATACACAATAATTCGATGAGAACAACCAAGGGAAAAGATACATAACAATTGGTCTCATCTTTCTATAAGAGTAATGGAAACAATTTTAGAAGGTTGTTCACATGTTTCTAATCATCAGTGAAAACATTTATAAATCATCATGGATGCGTAAAAACTAAGCTTAAATAAATACGTAATATCGACTTCAACAACTCGATTTATCGTTTTCAAATGTTTATGACATTAGGTTTTTGAGTCAGTTAAGCTTTGTAAACTAATAAATGCTAAGAAAATATTCTTATACCCTATGTTCGATGAGAACGGTCAAGGGAAAGGATATATAACAGTTAGTGTCATCATTCTATAATAGTGATGAAAACGAATATAGAAGGTTATGTACATGTTTCTTATCATCAGTGGAAGTGTTTATAAATTATTGTGGATATGTAATCCAGGTTAATGTTTATCGTTTCCAAACATTTGTAACCTTCTGGTTTATCAATCAATCAAGCTTTGTAAATTGAAAAATGCTAATAAAGTATTCTTATACACTATGATTCGATATGGACGACAAAAAAAAGATGTATAACAATTAGTGTAATTTTTCTATAATATTGATCAAAACGATTATAGAATGTTGTGAACATGTTTCTAATCATCAGTGACAATGTATACAAGTTATCACGGATACATAAAAAACAAGTTTAGTGAATACATAAAATCGACTTCAACTCAGTTTATCGCTTCAAATGTTTATAACCTCCAGGTTTCAATCAATCAAACCTTATAAACTGATGAATGCTAATAAAATTTTCTTATACACTATGTTTCGATAAGAACGAGAAAAAGATTTATAATAATTAGTGTTATCTTTTCTATAATAGTGATTAAAATAGTAATAGAGGGTTGTGTGCATACTTTTAATAATTTACTTATTATATTATAATTTTTATTACTACTTTTTTTTTTTTGAAATACCTTTTATTACTACTTTTAGTGATATTATAGTTTATTGTTTTTACTTACTATTTACATGATAAATTATGAAAATGCAACATTGATCTCTAAAAAACGATTATTGACTTAGTGATTTATCATAAGTGGTATTTATCTACAATCAAATTCATTAAAATAATTATGGTTAATTAATACCTAGAGTGCATAGTTCCAATATTTATATATTTAACAATACTTTTTTATTATTATCTAGTTAAAGTCACCATATTGTCAAATTATCAATACCCTTAATTACAATTCTACTTATATTTTAAGTTTTAAGAGAGTGAAAAAAAACTAAAAAGATCTTATAAGAAAATACCACGACATTCATTCGATTACTTCTAATGAAAATACCACATCAACCTTAATTTTGACATTATCTGACACACGTGGTTTGTACTAGAGAGGAGATGGTGTGCAGCAAAAGATAAAACAATAAAATAATAATTTTGGATGATTGGGTAGAAATTTGTAAACTTAATCGACGGTGTAGAACCTTTCCGTCAGGGACGGAAAATACCCTTCCGTCACCAAACTCGAACCGGTGGGTAGGCATTGTGGGGGATCCGTGCCAGATCTATTAGATGAGTATCTTTACGCTTCCAAGGAGGGTTATCAAGAATATCATTGCTATTTGTAGAGCTTTCCTATGGACGGGGAATACTAATTCCAAGAAGGCAAGGTGGCTTGGAAGACAGTGTGCCAACCAGTGGGGAGAGGTGGTCTTGGTATTAAGTGCCTTGACACCTGGAACAAAGCCGCCATGTTCAAACAAATCTAGCAGATTGAGAATAAGCAAGACATCTTGTGGGTGAAATGGGTTAATGGCTATTACCTAAAAGGACAATCTATTTGGGATGTAAGTATCCGTAGTGACAGTTCTTGGGTTGTTGGAGGAATCTTTTGAATCTTAGTAATCTGGCCCATCTTGGGTAACAGTTTCTCTATAAAGAAGTGCTATGGAAAGTTGCATGTGATTACCCCAAAAGTTCAATGGAGCAAAGTAGTGATTTGGAGTAAGGGAACTTTCCCATTACTCTTTTATCTCCTGGCATGGGAGGTTGGCCACTCGAGATCGAATGAGGAAATGGGGAATAACCACGGACGAAGTGTGTGTCTTATGTCGTAGAGAAAAGGAAACTCTGAAACACTTGCTATTTAGATGCAACTTTACTATGATATCTGGAATGCTGTCTGGAATCATTTCGGAGTATTTGAACACCTAGAGATTGGCCTAGCCTAATTAGATGGGTTAGCAATAGATGGAGGAAAAATTGTAACGCTCACAGAACTTTCTCTTTTGTCTTCACTTCTCTTATCTACTTTGTTTGGAGAGAAAGGAATAACAAAATATTTAGGAATACCTCTTGTACTGCACAGTCTTGTGCAAACCTTGTCATTAGAAAGGTTGCTCTTAGCAACCTATAGTTTGTAAAGTTTGGAGTTTCTCCATTAGATTAATATACTTCTAATTATCAAAAAAAAAATTGAAACATGTTTCTATATGCAACTTTTTTAATACGTTTGTAGTTTTCGGTAAGTGTTGATTGTGTGCTGGTTTTCTGACGGGCAAACTCTAAAATGCTTGCTGGGAAGGAGGGAATAGAATTGTAATTTTTGAATTGTTTCTATTTATTCATTTGATAAGATGGAAACAACCTTTAGGTGGCATACTCTGTTGCTTAAATAAGGCACCAACAGAATCAGCTACACTAAGAAACAACAATACCTAGAGGCTCTTTCCAAAGCTAAACAAAAACCAAAAGGACAAAGAGCTGAAGTAACTATCACACCTGTGCCTGAACCGCATGTGCAAAACATCGCACATTTGGAAGCTAACTGACCCGCCACCGTGCTCATGTCTTAAGGGAGATCACACAGATTAGGAACTCGATTAACCACAAGAAAAACAGAAGAATCAACATTTATTGATGGCTCGCACCCAAATGCACTTCATTAGAGCTCTCTTTTGACCATATGAAACATCTCTTAAGATACTTGATTTAGAATGAGGAGATGACTTTAGACAGTCTTGAGCTCCCTTGGTCTTGTAGGCCATGAATGAGTTTTGTTGATTACTCCTTCCACTAGTGAAAATCTAGAGGGACCTAAACATATTAATATCCAAACAAATCAACAAAAGTACCATTAACCTAACAAAAACAAGATAACCTTACAAGCTTGATCACATGACATGGAAAGGAAAAAACACATGTTGCAAAAAAACACAATACAAACTATCAAACATAATGTAGACAACAATAATTCAAACGAAATAATCCAAACTTCTCCGTATCATGAGTTGTCCCCTACTTATAACCATGGTTGCCCAATTCAAACAAATAACCCAAACTTCATAGTCATCATGAGCTACCACCTACTCTCAACCCATGGTCATCCAAAACACGTGGGTCGAGCGCTTCTAAGAATCATTGGCTTTGGCGATTGTTCTGAGATGAAGAAGTTGTCGAGATGTTGTTTCCATTATCCTTTAGGGGAGTTGGCTTTGACTTGACTCACTCAGCTAAATCTTTACCCACTTTTTCATGTTTCTTTCCACCTTACCACCCTTTTAATGTAAACTTAGGTTTTGTTTACTATGAAGAAAGAGAAGCACAAACACGAAAAGGGCTTGAAGCTTGTGATGAAAAAATTATATAAAGTGGATGGAGGAGATGGTAGAGAGATGCATGGGTTAAGAGGCCTGTGTTGTGGGCTTACATATGGTATAGTCTAAAGTAAGATACATGAGACCACAAAATCAAAGAGAATAATTTGAGAGTTGTACCGTCCTCTTTCTGAGACAAGTAACTAATGCATGGAGAGCGAGATACTTCTTCGATTTACATAAACCAGGTGAAGAAGTAAATGAAAGTTCATCTACCACATCCGATCTTCGAACAACTCGGTAAGTAAATCACCACATGGAAAGGCCTTACTGAGGCAAACCACATGAAAACTCCATGCAACTAAACTACTAATGAACCCCCCCCCCCCCCCCCCCCCCCACCCCCCCCCCCCCCCCCCCCCCAATCTCCATCTAATCCCACAAAATCGACATGCAATGGATGAAACATGTGATAATAATATTATAAGTATTAGCATTACAAGCTCCATGAAAGCTTTCTAGGTGTTTACTATGACTTAATTACAAGTCTTTGCCCTCACCAAGATTCTAAAAAATGAAGACTATCCCCAAATGTGGTTACGACCTTGCAAAAACTATGATTCGTTTGGTTGAAGGACCTAGTAACCCCTTCCCTTTTACCTTCTTTAGGCTTTATCACTCATGTTTATTTCCACCCCGAGTTACGACTTCTTTGTTGAATATTTTTGAATACCCATATAGTGTGGGTAATTAATTATCCAGTAAATTTAAAGACCATTTTAAGCGTAATTACTAGAATGTCCTTGAGTTCCATCTGTCTGTTCCACCATCAACCTTGAGACGCCGTAATCTTCGACCTTTGGCTCGGATCCATCATCTAGGTAGATGTCACTAGAGGTGAGGTTTTTATGGATCATGTTCTAGTTGGAATGAAGGTGGCGCAGAGTAGATCATCGGCCGTGAACACAATTGGTCCATCAAATAGCCAATTTACCCCCACGAACACGCCGCCTATTCCAGCTCACAATCTAATGGTTGTTGCAGCAGATCTAGAGACCACATGCCATGCTAGTACTGGTGCGGGTGGTAGATTGCATTCCTTGGATCATTTCCGAAAGAGTGTGGTGGGCATGGGTGACCTTGTATTCAATATGGTGGTAACAGGGTGAGGAAAATGAGGATAGAGATGACAGAAGTAGAAACTGAGGGGATGACCTTATATGTAATTTCAGGTTAGGTTATGGATATATTTGTCATTTTTTGTTCAGCTGGTTAGCTTTCTGGAATATAGCTCCCAACATGCAGAAAATTGAACATTTCATATAAATGTTCAACTGGACATGAACAACATTTAGGTAGCGGTCAACCAAGGTTTGACTCCCCCATCAATGTTCAGAAAGCCCAATAAGTTGTTATCAAATGGGGCCTAAATTCTAATCGCTCTCGTCTCGAGACCCATTTCAGCTCTAGTAAACAATATTCCGGCCACCACATTACGTTATCAAATGGCCCTCTAGTTTTTCCGTTCATACTCGTCGAAGGAAATGACCCATCAATATTTTTGTTTTGATTCTCTCATATGTTGAGCTCTTCAGTGACCACCCTTTTATGTGTTGAAATGCGTTGGGTCCCAAGACAATAGGCTTAGGGGTAAGCATTCGGTTTCAATTCTAACCGGAAACCAAATTAGGAATACAAGTTGTTTTTAGGTTTTTGGTGTTTGTTTGACTGAATCACCAATTTCAGTCTAGAACCAAAATAACTGAATAACCAAAAAAATTTAAAGGTCTTAACTGAGAACCGAACCAAAAAGTGAAGTTTAATTAATTTGGTTTTCAATTAGAACCGGATTATAAAAAGAACCGAATAACCAATTTTTTAAGATCAATTATAACCGAATTATAAAACGCAAAGTATAAAACACAAAAAAATCGGTTATTCGGATAAACCAAATAACTAATCCTGGAACCAAAAAACAAACCGAAATTTATTTTGGTTCTACCCAAATAACTGAAATTATTTTAAAACAATTAAATTTTCTGTTAAAAAACAAAAATAATTTTAGTTTTTATATAACCGAGTGACAGAAACCGAATGCTCATAAACAGGCCAAGAAAAACTTGAAGGTGTATTTTAAAGTTTGTACAACGTTAAATTCTAGAATCGTAAAGTTTGTTTATATCATTTTTTCTACTAGTCTGGTCTAAAGAAAATGTGAAGCTATAATTTATCGGCTTTGAGCTTTAGTACTCATTAGGTAGGGGAGTGTGGTGGCAACATTATAATATATCAACCCACATCGGAATATGAGTAGTAGTGGAGGGGTTATAAGGATGCATATGTGTTGACTACAATAAAAAACCTTCCACCTTAACTATTAACTCATTTGTAAAGCTGGATAAGTTAATGTAAAACATACTATATTCTTTTATAGTCCTATTAACGTACTATTGTATATGTAAGAGCATTACAAGTGTGGTATTCTAGTAGTTCTCTCACTGACTAACGTACAATAATAATGGTGGCCACGGTTCCGGTTCTGAAAACTAATATTCGTTTCGAATTCGCTCAAAAAAACCAATTCCGGTTCCGGTTCCAGTTCCAGGGCGTTTCCGACCAGTTCTCAGAAGAGTGCACGCCTTTGGGTCAAAACGGCGTCGTTTTGACGTTTGACCAGTTCCGGTTCGGTTCTGCAGTTCCGAATCCAAGGGCGGCTCCAGGTGGTTCCAGTTTTGGACCCGGTTCGGTCCCGAATCCCAAAATGTGTATTCGTATTCGCTTTGATTGTCCGCGGTTCCGGTTCCGATCGGTTCCGGTTCTACCCGGCGGTTCCGAATAGATTCGAAACTGATGGTCACCATTAAACATAAGACCTTCCACCTTTAATATTAACTCATTTGTAAAGCTGGATAAGTTAATGCAAAACATACTATATTCTTTTGAAACCATTGTTTGGCAGTGTGACATTTTTACAACATAACTTAGTTAAGTTAATTACGTGCAATGCATTTAGTATTTTTGTACTACAATTATAAATATTAATTTATAGTTTACAACAATATCTGTTAGCAAATACATAAAATTCCACCAAATACATTAGAGGTTTTGCTAGGGATGTCATTCTTGACCTGAACCCGAAACCTGACCCGGAACCGACCCGCACAAATCCGGGTTCGGGTGGAGATTTTTGACCCGAAAAGATTACCGGATCGGGTTCGGGTTGGGTCGTTAAAACTCGCTTCTAGTTCAGGTTGAACCCGCCAACCCGTAACCCGAAAATTTAAAAAATAGAAATTATATATTAAGGTTTTAACTTAGTGTTTAGTGATTAATTAATGAATAAACTAAAGATTTAGTCAGTAACTTATGACTAAATGTAGTACATAGCAATTAATTAATATTGAAATATTATACTCATTTATTCAATAATCCAAAATTTTAAAAATAAAATTCTAAAAAATGTAACGGGTTCGGGTTAACCCGTTTCGGGTTGAAGAAATATAACTCGTTCTGGGTTTGGGTTGGATTCGGGTTGGCCTAAACCATTTTTGGGTCGGGTTCGGGTAGGGCTCAACCTGACCCAAAACCCTATGTTGACACCCCTAGGTTTTGTTAAATTCACGGCATACTACTATATTTTTTAATTTTACAGGATAACAGTGAGTTTTTACTTAAATCACCGGATACCACTCCATCCTAATTTTTGTTAACTGCTTCATTAATATCTCTGAAAAGACTAAACTACCCCTATATCAATAAATTTCATAATATAACACTTTCCTCTAAAATAACGGTTACTTTTGTATCTCTTGTAGAAATTCCACAAGATACCACTTTGTTGTAAGTGGGTGTAATTTGTTATCGTTGAAGGTCCATACATACCCTAATGCGGATAAGTTCAGTACAACAAAATTTAAAACAACATAAAATAATGTTTGATCTATATTCAACGTCTAATATTAGCAGTTACAACATCAACAATTTAGTCACGCTGATTTGTCATGCTCAATACCCATTTATGCTAACTTATTTATGCTATAGAGCATTTATGATCTATCATAACAAACAAACCCATTATGTTACATATTTATGCTAACACAAAGACTAATCAAATATGATCTGAATATGCCATAATCGAACGAAGAGGGTGATATATGGATTAAAGTGTAATCTGCATTACTTGGTTTGGGTTAATTCCTTTGTAGTGCGATGGTTGGCGATTTAAATGTTGCACTTAGGAGTAGTAAAAAAGACACTAGGATTTACATGGTTCAATCTTGAATGATCTAGTCCATGGAGGTTGTTAGAGGTTTTTAGAAGAATTGGAAGAATATATATGAGGAGAGAGAGTGAATATTATTGTATTATTTTAATAAATAAGAAATTGATTGCTATTTATAGAGAAGAGGAGGTGGTCGGCTCACCTTCCCTGCTTGCTTCATGTCTTTGGCCGGATTGATGACGTGGGCCACAACCACGTGGAGTAGAGATGATGTCCTCTGAAATGGGCATGTCTGTCAAACTAAGAAGAGGAGATAGGATAACAGAGAGTGAACTTGTATTATTGAGGAAAGAATATTGATTCGTTTCAGATACACGAGGAAGTATTTATATTAATCCAAGTAATTAGCTAACTTTAACTAGCTGCTAACCAACTATTACGACAATTACAATGTAACACCCCGGTTTCAACAATATATAACCTTGATTTATTAGCAACATAATTAATGGTTCGCAGCGGGATATAAATAAATAAAATAAAAATTAACTGGGATGTTATCGCCACACTCATCCTATAAGTGTTAAAGCTTAGATAATTTTAGCTACCAGTAGAAACTTAATGTCAACATGATTAATAAAAATCCCAAATGTAAGCTAAAACATTAAAATCTCCTCAAATGTTCCTGAATCAAATGATTAAAATACTAGTCGTTACACGCCCTCTAATCCCAGCAACTTAATCATCCATACATGCGGTCAGAAAACATAACAACACACAAGAAATGACCGCACAAATCAGAGAAATTGAGTAAACACCGCAACACCTTGTCAAATACATTTTGCAAACTCATTTGAGTATAACAGACATCAATAGACACATAACTAATCAAACAATAGCCTCATAATAATCTCAATCACTAATCAACAATATCACAATACAATTCTGAAATGACAGGAGTCACCAAAGTTCCACAATTCACAAATTCCAATAATTGGTACCACAACAGAGTTAGGACTGATCAAGTTCACCCTCACTCCAAGTCCTTAAGTGTGCACACCCCAAAAGTTTTTCTGACTAATGGAGTAGATCATAGAGCTTAGTTGCGGCCCGAGACTCAACATAACCAATATATGTAAATTAGCTAGAGACCTTTTCCAATTCCAAACTCAACCTCCCATCAAATTCAGAATATAATAGCCAATTCATATAATACCAAAATTCTCAACCATGTCAAATATTTCATACCATCTGTATAATATCAACATTATAAGCACAATTTCCACATTCACAAGCAATACAATCAACATCAAAATACCACAACACAATCACAAAGTAAATTAGGTGAACACAAGGTTTACCTACAATCCACACTCAACAAAACAACCAACACCCAATCGACAGTAATCAGCTAATAACCATCATCGAAGCGCTCAGGATCTAACAACAAACATAGCATTAATGCTAACATCCTAACTAATTACTATATATAAGATAAATAGTTCAACGTTAGCACATTGCAAAGGAAATAGAAATATATATATATATATATATATATCAAAAAAGAAATACTTATTACCAAACTGATATAATATTATATAAGTGCACAATTAAAAGATGTCCTCAATACGAAAATACGTACCTATATACTAATATGAACATCTAATTTATATAAACTGTTGATGTTATTTTGATCGGCAAACTCAGCTTCATACTGATGAATATAAAGAGACAATACCGGGAGTCGCATGCCAGTTTAAAACCGAGGAAATAAACAAAGAAGATAGAATATATTAAATAGGATTTTATATATTTGTTAAAGATAAATAAAATCCATGTTTTAAGAGATGTAATCTGAAGTCTCGAGATCTATATATGAGACGACAACTCTAGGGTTAGGGTTAAGTTTTTGAGAGGCGTGAATATTAGCAAAGGAAAAGAGGCTCTTTGCTGTAAAGGTTGAGACTTAGAGATTCACATGAGTGAGGATTAGTTTCATACTGAAACGTGGTTAGTGATGCGAGTCGGATTCTGAGTGCCGAGGAAAGAGATAGGTGTTAAGAGTGGATTGTACTCTTAACATGTTGAGAGTTTAGAACTCGTGTATAGGTGATGTGGTGAACACACTACGTGCCCATTGTGTATCGAGTGCGATACGTATTAATGAGTTATAATCTGAGTTTCTGTTTTCTTCTATTGTCGCTGTATCATCTTAGTTCAAGTCTTACGCACAGTAGGTTTCTTCATAAACTATACACATGTAGTACGAAATTTAATATAGTAGATGAAAGGAACTTGGTGAGCAATAAATATGGACGTGTACAAAATCCATTAACTAAAAAAAATGAAGTTGAGAGACTTCTATACAACCAGGCCGGAATAAAATAATGCTAAAGTTAAAAGTCAACAACTTTTTTTTGTGTTAAATACTATTCGGTAAAAGAATATATAATCTTCGTATGAGGTAATTATCCTCTATTTCAAAAGAAACATATTAAAATCTTACTTTACAGAGATGGATGCAGTCAAATATATAAAGATATTTTTTAAAAAATAATATATAAAGATATTAACAAACCTGTTGTACGATATGAATATAATAAACTGGGTTGCTATTTGTAGTACAAAATTACTAATCACCGCAGTACAATTTTTTTAAAAATCATATTACGTTATAAGCATGTAATGACATCATGTTGTAACTTTTGTTTTTTTTAAATCATTTCGTGAGCGTAATCTGTAAAAAATGCTCTAATTATAACAAAAGATGTTAAGCCCGTATTTATTGTGTTTAAACGTTATAATTGTGACTCCATGTTAGGGCATGCACAATGGTGTGGATTTCACCCTGTTAAATAAATAAAAAAATTGTTGCAGTGGTGTGGAATCCACACTGATTCTCTCATTGTTGCTTATTTAAGCAACGCTTTCCAAATTAATCCTATTCGCTATACGTTGCAACATCAGCATAAATAAATAAAAGTCCTAATATCTTCCTTAAGTAAAAATTATGAATAAGATGAGAGAGAATGTTGAGGAACTTTACCATTGTAGAGATTAGAGTTCCTTATATAATAAAATAATAAATTTTATTGACGGGACGCCTAAAAAGAAGTTAAGAAGCTTTCAACCACTGTGGATGCCCTAAAATATATTTTACATTATGTTTGATTAAATTACAAACATTGTAACACTTTCAGAAACGTCATACTGAAAACGTAGTTGAAAACGCCAATTTCGGGTAAAAAATGCTCTCATTATAATAAAAGACGTTAAACCCGTTTTATTGCGTTTGAGCGTTATAATTGCAACTTCACTAAGTAAATGACATTTTACGTTAAGTTTGACTAAATTACAAATATTGTTACACTTTCATAACGTCGTGCTTAAATCGTAGTTGAAAACGTCAATTTCGGGTAAAAAAAATGCTCTCACTATATATAGATCTTTATTTCTCTCTTATTCACTCTCTCTCCTATCTCTCACTCCCATCAGAGCTCTCTTCTGCCTACCGGAGCCGTCGTCGAAGCCGCCACCCGCCGCCTTGACCACCGCCGGAAAAATTTCCGGTGGGTTTTTCAAAAAAAAAAATCAAGTTGTAGATCTTGATATGGTAAATCCAAATATGGTGTTAGTTTTTCCAAAAATACATTAATTTAGGCTAGATCTACAAATTAAAAAACTGAAAAAAAAAACTTGAGAACTCCATTAATGGAGTTCTGGAGGTCGCCCCTCCCATCGTCACTACTGAGCTCCAGTCGCCACCGCCGTCGACATGAAGTGGCATGGGTCGCCACTACAGACGACACAAAAGATGGATTTGTTCGCCACTGCAGGTGACACGAGTTGTACGCCTTCACCCCTGTGTTCGACACGAGTCGAGTCAGGTCGCCTTTGTCGGCCACACTACCTGGCTTGTCTCGCCCCTCTTTTTGACACGATTTTGTCAGTCTCGCCCCGCCTATCGGGGTGAGTTGGTATTATTATTTTGATTTTTTAATAAATATTTTTAAATTTATTAAAATAATTATAAATCATAACATTTTAAAATTAACAATTAATAATAAACCAACTCACATATGTACGACAATTATAAAGTTAAGAGTTACAATAATCTACAATTCATTTAAGAATCTCATCTTTTTATGAGTTTGTCAACTTTGACCTTCCTAGTCAATGGGGTTGACTTGGTCACTGTAATTGACTTGACTAAGTTATTCAAGTCAATGTTCTTATATAATTCACAATTTAATTCCTTTGAACTATATAGTTCATTCTTCATTCCAACCTTCCTTAGAATAACTTAGACTCTTCATGTCTAATATTTTATAATATGATTCTCTCATATATGAAGCCCATCTCTTAATACATCAATTATAACTTAAACATATAATTGACACACTTCATAAGTCCTTATAATTCCAAATTAACCTTAAGGTACCTTAGACTTATACTAACTTTACTTAGCTAGTATTTAACGTATCGTTTGTTGTCACACAACGACATTCTCCACCATATGATCAAAATCACTTCTAAACTGTATACATTTTGTATAATCTCACATTTAACTCTAATTTTCTGTAATTTACATTCTCACCCCTAATTTATTTTATAGCATTACAATCTTACATAAAACTCAATATACATATCATTTCTCTCTTTATAATTATAACTCAAAGTTTACCACCAAGAATAACTTATAAGTCTTTTACATTTGGCAGTGGTATGCTATAATTGTTATGTTGATTTATTATTAATTGCGTAGCTTATCCTAATTGTGATTTGTTCAACTTGTGCAGTGATGGATAAGTTTTAGAAAGCTCTCAATAATGTGTACACAAAAAAGAAGAAAGGCATAAATGTGGAGCAGCCAATGACGGATTCGTACCGTTGTGAGCGCGGTGCCGGACTTGATCCTCCACGACACTCATCTTTCCACCTACAGCAGGGTCATGTTGAGCCTGCACGACACTCATCATTTCAGCCACAACAGGGTCATGCTGAGCCGCCACGTCACTCATTATTTCACCCACATTAGCAGCCTATCATGGATCCATCCCCTGCCCAGTCATTACACGATTCCGACCCAGTCACACACATACCAAGGATGAGGATGCCTGTGGCTTCATCCTCTGCAGGTGGTTGGTCATCTACTGATCTGGCCGAGCCCTATAGCTCCAGTTATGATATAGAGGGTCAGAGTAGCCACCACGTGGGGCATGTGGAGGCACTAACTTTGCTGGTGGTAGCTATCATGACCACCGTGTGTGGCATGTAGAGGCACATACTTCTGATGAGGGTAGCTATCAAGACCCCCGTACCCCTCCGGATGCTGCAGCCACTGACATGGACATCCATGAGGAGGAGGCTGAGGAGACGGATGAGGATGAGGACCTGGCTGAGGACGACCCTGATCATGAGAGCACGACTGATGAGGAAGCTGCTCTCACTATGGAACCTGTTCTTCCCACTCACTGGAGGCTAAATGATGTGCCAGTACCTGGTGGTCCGCTACTGGCTAGTGTCATCACCAGTTTCGGGGGGCATGTCGCCATTGACCTTTGGTTAATGACTAAGGTATGTACTCTCTTATATTTCACTTTGGCAAGTAGATTTAATTATTTCTTCATGCGTGTATAAATGTTGTGGTAATTATCTAGGACGGAGTGTTTGGGATTTTAACCTTGAAAGCCTATGATCACGAACTGGCTGTTAGTGGGTTCCTTGCCTGCAGCAAGAAATTTGATTATGGGGTTCAGGGATGCATCATTGCTAGATGTCATGGGGTTTCAATATCAAGTCATTGACCTCGCCCTTTTTAGAGAGGTGCTAGCGAGGGCGCATACTATCTTCCATATCTCCTTTGAAGAGATGACGATCACACTTATGATGATTAGGAACCTAAGGATCCCCATCATTGGTCATCGTTTGTAGGGGACCCATCAGGATTAAGGAATGAGCGATGTACGTAGTTAGAAAAACGGCGTTCAGGAGATGACAAATTTCATGTGGCATACTAGTGTTGTTCAACTATGTCCACTTATACAGTGGTGTTCGACCGGGTGAAGGGTAACTATGAAGGAGGCATGTGGTTGGTTGCACTATGTGATCTGTACCACCATCTTTGCTAATAAGGGGCATAGACGCATAAGTCCCTACCGTTCTGGTTAGTCACTTCCATGAGCCGACATGTGAAGCTAAAGAAGTACACATGGGGAGCAGGTACTCTTGCATGGTTGTATCGCCAACTGGGGATAGCATCTCTTGCTGACTGTACTAGCGTTGCTGGTTGTTTGACCCTTCTCGAGGTAAGTGTTTTAATGTACAACAAAATCTAATAAAGTTTCATGAATCACATTAATAGTTGGCATAATTTCCTTTTAAAATTTCTGTAGTGCTGGATATATGCATACTTCCTCACTCTTAGACCATCGGTTAGTTCTGATTGATGTGATGGGGATGATAGACCGTGGGCTATGAGATGGGTCAGGTCCACCTCCCAATAGAAAGATAAAGAGTCACTAGAGAACTACCGCAAGCATCTAGATGCTCTAACAACAAGAAATGTAAGTGTTAAAAGAATTTCAATTTGTATTATTTACATTATTGTTTCTTATTGATGCTTACGTTTTCCTGTGATCTAATGTAGATTGATTAGTTGCCCTACGGCCACAAGGCAGTGAATGAGAACAAGGGTCGCACTTGGTATAGGGGTACCTTGCAGTACATGAGCGTGAATGAGTCATATATGCCAGAGCGTTGTCTTTGCCAATTCGGGTACGTTCAATATATCCCATCTCCCCTATTAGACCGCACATTAGATCCGAAAAAAGAGGGATAAAGGGATCCCTCTATAAATGTGTTACCCCCCCCCCCCCCCCATGTATAGTAGTGTGTGGGACACCACACATGAGTGTGTTGCTGCTGCGGGATACACTAAGACAAGGGCGGTACTGCACGCATGTGACGAAGGTTATATGGATTGGTACGTCAAACACAGTCATCCAAAGATTCTGAATCCTGACATGTACAACAACACCTTCATTCATCGGCCCGATCCCGCCCTAGTAAGTTAATCTCTACCTTTGTATAATTTCAGTTGATTATAACATTTTATGAATGCTAGGATAACTTAATAATATTATGTTGTAGCTCATGAGTGAGGCAACTGAGGTTGGTAGGCCTTACTTTCTTGGGAACCATAGCTGGGACTGGCGTTACTACCGTGAGGAGATTCCAGAGGAGGAACAGAGGGAAACTAAATAGGGGATAGATGAGGTCTTCAGTACCTTATCTATATGGGATTCATACTATCACCAGTGCGGCGCACCGTAGTTTAGGGTTTTATGTTTTTGTTGTTTTAAGATACAATATGGATGGTTTGTTGACTTTCTACATTTGCTTGACTAAAATGTTTGTAGTTATAATTGATTCATTTGTAAGACCTTAACTTGTGTTTTGTTAAAAGTTTCACTGATTTGTGTTATGTGGGATTGTTTCCTTACAAAAGTCCTAAACTTCTAACATCCTACTTTAGAGAATTGAAAGTTAGGGTTCATTACCAAATTTTATAGATCCAAACATCTATCAAATGAATATCTAATAATCCAAACATCTACCAAAAATTATAAATCTAGAAAAGTATACAACACATTTATTCCACGTCCGGACCCTAATTTGGTGAGTTATATATTGATCGGGATTACTATCCTAGTAAGTGTAGTTGGAATTGGCATTACTTCAATCACGGAATGCCATAGGAGGAGCAAAGAGTATTGAACAAGAGATTGATAAGGTGTTCAAGACCCTCTTCATCTGGGATTCATACTCATACCTGTATGGTGGCTCTTAGTTTTTAGCTTTGTATAATGTAATAAACTTCATTAGCATTTGTTAGATATTTATTGGATTTATGTTAATGTACGATCACTAGTTGTGTTTTTATTTTAGACGATCATGGTCATTCCTAACAAATATCCTAAAATTCAAACCTTATGCATCAGAGAATTGAAAGTAAATATCTAATAATCCAAACATATACCAAGTGGAACAAACCTAATGTTTATGTCATGAGAACTGAAATATATCCACATGTAGAAATTCCTAACAAATGTCCTATAATTCAAACCCAATGCATTAGAGACTTAAAAGTTAATATCTAGTAATCCAAACATCTACCAAGCAGAACAAACCTAATGTTTATGTCATGAGAACTGAAATATATCCGCATGTAGAAATTTCTAACAAATGTCCTAGAATTTAAACCTCATGCATCAGAGAATTGAAAGTGAATATCTAATCATCCAAACATCTACCAAGTGAAACAAACCCGATGTTTATGTCACGAGATTTGAAATATATCCACATGTAGAAATTCCTAACAAGTGTCTTAGAATTCAAACCCAATGCATCAGAGAATTGAAAATGAATATCGAATCATCCAAACATTTACCAAGCGGAACAAAATAATGTTTATGTCACGAGAACTAAAATATATCCACATGTATAAATTCCTAACAAATGTCCTAAAATTCAAACCCAATGCATTAGAGAATTGAAAGTTAGGGTTCATTCCGAGCAGCAGTCATTTAAACGCTTTCTTGATCCTAAGTTACATTGTCTGTAAGGAAATGATCACGATTATTACTTCTTTTACGTAAATATATATATTTGATTTGTTAGGAGATTTCTTAGATCCCAAAATCACTAAACTATATAACAAAATATGGAAATACAAAATGCCAAAAAATGTGTCAAATAAAGACACTATATTGTTCAACTCGTGTCAAATTAAATCACGAGTTGAGCTAGGTCCTCATTTTATTTGTCACGAGTTGAGCAATTTAGTGATTTAATTTGCACAATTTGAGAAATATAGTGTCTTTATTTAACACGTTCTAGCATTTTAGTAACAAAGAAATGACTGTTAAAACTGTTTCATATATCGATTTTTATTTTTTAAAAGAAAAACGAGTGCCCTAACACTTTGCAATGTATTCCGGATAGTTTGACAAAAAAAATTATACTGCAGTAAGTAAAATCACTATTCATCAAGTATAAACTTCTTTAATTAAATCACAAGTGTATATCAATTAATGACAAAAAGATGCACCCACACTTGTTACATATTTACAACTTTAATATGATTTAAAAAAATTTGTACTGTGGTAGTTAGTAATTTTGTACTGCGAATAGCAACAATATGGCTAGAGTGGTAGGTAATCACTTACACTGGGGTGAGGGTTGCTATTCAGGGCGGACCCAGAATCTAAAGTCTATAGGGTCACTATTTTTTTCTAATAAGATAATTTTTCTGATAATATTAATAAATGCATATAAAATTTTAAAACAAAATACAACATTCAGTTACATTTGTCCTCTTCGGGTCTTCATTACTTGAAAATGACACATAATAGTTTTATTGCTAATGGTCCAAAAAACATCTCTTTCTACATAAGTAATTAAAAGATCATTAAGCACTTCGTATTCATCTTGCTCCGCAAGTCAATCTTGATATATTTCATGGTAGAGAATGCCCTTTCAACAGTTGTTGTAGCGACGGGTAGAATTAATGCAAGCTTCGATAGCAAAAATACCCATGAAAAGTTTAAATGTTGTTTTGTTTCAACCAACTTTCTCGCAAGATCACTAATTCCCTTCAAGTTGATAAATCTAGAATCTTCACGCATATTTGTGATAACACACATATTTGCGATGAAATTATCAAGCTGGCAACTAAGCTCTTGGATCTCAATTTCACCATTGAAATCATCTGGATATAGACGAGCCATAACCAACAACTTTGTCTTGTCAAAGCTATAAAATGAATCAGCTGGATTTAGACAACTCATGCCAATTAATAATTCTGTGTTCACCTCTGAAAAATGAGAATTAAGCTCTTGAATTTGCATATCAAGAACTGCATACAAAACACTTACACGGTAGTAATCCTTGTTGGTCATATCGTCAACTATACACTTTGATTTGAATCCCCATGTCCAATGTATATGCATAGCATCCATGTTAAGTATATCAATATCATGTTGACAACAGAAAGATGTAACCTTCAAAATGAGCTCTTCCCAACCATCTTCTCTCATCCTTTGCAATTGTCCTTTAGCTGTAACAAGTAAACTCATAGCATTAACAACTTCTTGCTCTCTTTTTTGCAAAGCAATATTCAACTCATCTGTAATTGCTAAAACCTTCTTCATAAGATGCAGCATGAAGATAAATATGAAAGAATGCAAAGAACCAAGAAGTCCTTGTGCCCTCATTCAATCACTTGAAGATTGACCATCCATTACAATATCAATAATCACCTCAACCAAAGATGGAAACAAAGTCATCACATTCAATAAAGACTTGTAATGAGAACCCAACGAGTATCACCAGGTCTGTTTAGCCCAAGTTCTTGATTCAATCCTTGACGTGTTTCAAGTTCACCCAAGCGACGAGCTTCTTCTTTCTGTGATGCTTGCTTTCCTCGAAGTGCATCTCTATATTTGAATGAAGGTCCAATTACATTCAGGACCATACCAAAACATCAAATAGCCGTTCAACATCACATGAGTCCTAGCAACTGCGACAAGAGTTAACTGAAGCTGATGAGCAAAGCAATGAACACTATGTGCAAATCTATAATCACTCTTAATTAAAGTCCTTAATCCATTAAAATGTCCTTGCATATTACTTGCCCTATCATAGCACTGACCATGAATTTTGTAGGGGCTAAGAGAATGTTGAACAAGCAAGGAATAAACTGCATCTTTCAATATCATAGCACTTGTTTGACCAACATGTACAAGGCCAATTAATCTCTTCATTACAAATCCCCTTCGATCAACATATCTTAAAACAAGAGCCATTTGTTCCTTGTTCTACAACTCGAGATTCATCAACTAAAATTACAAAGTAATCATCATTGATATCCTTATGATACTCTTTGACTGTTTCACTAGCACAACCTTCATGATGTCTTTTTGAATCTTAAGAGAAGTCATTTGTAATTTTTTGGGGTATTCCTCAAAACAACATCTCCCACAGTCTCAACACGCTTTGCATACCAATTCAAGAAAGTTAGGAAATTACCTTTTCTGTTTGAAGACTCACTTTCATCGTGACCTCGAAAAGGTAACCCAGATATCAAAAGCAGTCTTGCAATATCGATTGAAACATTTAAGTGAGTTCGGTAGTCATACTGGATCTGCGTTGTCTGCTTTACCAAAGCTGTCTGGATGGATTGTTTTTCATTCATAAGATCAATGCACATTCTGGAACACTGATTATGAATGCTAGAAGGCTCACCAACATGTATACCAAATCTCTCTTTTTTATTCCAATTACTAAAACCTTTAGTTGCATACGTATCTCCTCCACGGTGAGGAAATTCATCAGAGAACAAGTAGCAAGGAAGGCAAAACACAACATCTTTCTTAATACTATACTCCATCCAATTATGGTATTCATCAAACCATGAACGAACAAATGCATGTTGTTTGTTAGAGAAGGTAGTTTAAGGATACTTCTTAAGTCAAGGTTGATATGGACCTTTTTTAATACAATGTCTTCTCACTGCATCTCGTACATTAGGATGATAAAGCATTATAGATGGTCTATCTGCTGGATCAGCTGGCAAGGAAGAAACATCAACTTCATTTATTAATGACGGAGGAGTGTCTTCAACAATTTCTTCTACTATATTTGTTCTGATTGGATTTGAAACGTCTTTATCAAAAATTTTGACCTGACTTCAACATGTTCCACCTTCTCGTGAGTGATGTATACTGATGATTTAGAGTTTGATGGCTTGAAATATCTATACATTTCTATAATGTAAAAAATTATAATTAGCATGCAAATTATTGTTGCTACAACACAAATAATAAAGAAATACATAAATCAATTTTCCACATTATATTAACAAAACTTCCAAACGGTATTTGTTAACTAACAAAAATCGGAATGCTACTTAATTACTTATAATTAAAGAATATGAATACAACATATATGTGCCATAATAATAACGTTTTTAAAATTATTAGAAATTAGAACTAGGGATTTAGATTTCTAATTTGTAGTTTCATGGAAGCAATTAAAATATTAAAACTAGGAAAAATAGCTATTAGAACTTGAAGAAAAACAAATTGAATAAAATAAGAAAATTGAACATTATACCTTGTTTGCTTGCCACTAGGAGAAAGTTGGTGAAGATAAATACAAGTCATCACATGTTACAAATGGAAATGTGAGAATTTTTGGAAAATTTTGTTGCAGAGGGAGGAGAAGTGGGTGGGGGTTTGAAGAGGGATGCAATGCAACCTTTCAAGTGTTTCATACCAATAAACTATCTAACCACTTAGTATAATGGGGTCATTTGTTCATATTAATAGGATACAGTAATATAAAATTTTAGAATTTCTAAATTTAATGAGGTCACGTGACCCCACGTGACCCATGTAGGTCCGCCCCTGTTGCTATTTACGATGGACAAGACAAGACAAAGACTTTCTTAACCAGATGATGGTGCGGTGACAGAGAGTAAGGTCTCCAACAGTCTTGTGTGATACAGAAAAGTAGCAGGATCAAATGGATCATAGTTTTTCTTTTCCTTTTGTCTGTCGGGGAAAGACAAAACTTCAAATAAAGAAATTATGATTGTGAAAAGATCCTTAATGGACGAAAAGAAAAGGGGTACTTACTGAAACAGACGACAACCACAAAACAGATACACCAGTTGTAAAAATTTGAGAAGGGAAATAGGTTGCTGCGGATGGTTTTGGGAGACTACCGATGAGAATAGGGTTTTGTTTTTGTTTTTTTATTGAGACTTTACAGAGAGGATATTTACAATAAAAGAGTTTATTAGATATAACGTGATAAAAAATTTCTAGAAACTCAGGAAAATGCTAAAAGGATATAAATTTCAGATTTTATGGAATTGTAGATAAGGAAATCATGATAAATTATTAAGATTATAAAACTTGTTTCGAATTGACCTATGCTTAAATAACAATAATGTATCGACACGACGAGAAAATATAAGGATTATTATGGAGCACTATATATATAATGATTTAATACGAGATTAATAGCTTACTAATCATTACGTTTGTTTTTAAATAATGATAGTAATATGTACATAATTAGTCATTATCATATACTAAAATTACCACAGGTATTTCATACAACCTAATATATAATATAATGTACAATGTACAAGTGATATACTATATATTTCTTACACACCCTTTCAAGACTAAGATTAGCAAATCTTAAGTCTTGTTTTGTGTATGATGTAATCCTAGTTTGGGCAAGACTTTGTCGTACTCATTTCCAGTCAATGGTTTAGTTAAAACATCAGCTAATTGATGGATTTCAGGGATGTATTGTACAGTGATCAAACCATTTTGCAAACACTCCCGAACATAGTGGCAATCGAGCTCGATATGTTTGGTTCTTTCATGGCTGACATGATTCTTGCTATGTATATCACTGTCATGTTGTCATATTTAATTGGAACTGGTTGTATTTATTGAACATTTAGCTCATGGAGTGAGCAAGTCAACCAACTTAACTCAGCAGTGACTTGTCGCATTGATATGTACTTTGCTTCTGCAGAGGAAAGTGCAACATAAACCTGCTTCTTTGATTTCTAGCTCAAAGGAAATCCACCGAGAAGAATATAATAGCCTGAGATCCATTTCTTGTGATTGGACAGGAGGCCCAGTCTGCATCATAAAAGGCAGTTAAAGCATAATTAGTAGAGGTGTTAAAGAACAGACCATTTTCCTTAATGTAGGATAGTGTATGCAAAGCAGCATGATAACGTATATCAGTAGGTGATTGTAAAAATTGACTAAGATGTGGTACAACATAACAAATATCGGGTTAGAGTTTGTGAGGAAGTTTAACTTCCTTATTAGCTTGCAATAAGAGGTGGGATCAGCAAGGAGTTCTTCTGCTTCTTTGGAAAATTTATGGTTGAGCTGCAATGGAGAAACAAATGCACGTATATCTTGCATATTATAATAAAATAGGATTTGGTTAGATTATTTCCTTTGAGACATGATCAAGCCCTCATTGGTTTCTAAAAATTCCATGTCCAAAAAATAGCTAAGTGTACCTTGATAAGCCGCAGACTTATCATATTTTATGTGCTAGATTTAGTATTATATTTATCTAAATGAAGTTATATATATGTTATTTGTGCTATATTATGTATTAAAGTATATTATTAGTTCAGTCTTATGTGTTTATGTGTTTTGTATACAAGGAACAAATTTCTAGCCAAAAGTCCACTGATGCCGGACTCCATGTCGGGTTGTTTCTGCACGGCATAAACACAGAACAGAAAAGAGGCCTTGCCGGACATGATGCCGGGAAGATTCCATCTGGCATAAGTAAAGAGTCGCCATGGTTGACCAAGCGATAGCAGTTATTGACCGTTGGTGATTAGGCTGGTGCCGGGTATGATGTCAGGTATCTCCTACCCGGCATAAGCACTGTTTCGCGCGGATTTTTGTGGTTTTGACCGTTGAGCAGTTGACACATTTTCCACATGTGCCGGCTACTCCTCATCCGGCATGACGCCCGGCAATAGACACAATTGAGCCTTATAAATAGGCAGAGAGTCTACATCATTTGGAACACTTCAACATCCATATACACTCCATTCATTACTCCATTTCCGCCTCCATTCCATATGTTGGTGTCCAAGGAAGTTCTGCCCGATCATCCACGTGAAGAGAAGGAATCTCCTTTGGGTTAAGGCTATGGCCATTTCCTTAGTCCTTCTGTGTTTTCTTCTTGCATTTGGTGTAGATGGTTGAGTAGGAATTCTTTGTCTTCTCTGGTTAGAAATGGTTCTCTTTGTAAACGCACTATGTTTATTCAATAAAAGATATAAGTTTCAACTTGGAATTTTGTGTTTGTTGCAATTGGAATGAAGTTGCTTCTCCTTCCATTTACTTCAAATTCTGGCTTTGTCAAGGCAGAAAGGTTGAGGAATTCCAAGTGGTCTTTCCATTTGTCTTTTACAATTTAGAAGATGAAACTTAAGACTTAGAATTAACCAAGTTATTCTCCCCTTCTCGGTCCGTTAATTACCTAAATATTGTTAGTTTTCGATAATGATTAGGGAGTGCTTAGTTCGGCTTCGAACTGGAAGAGTAATTTGACATTTTGAGAATGCCGGATGGCATGCCGGGTGCAAGACGTCCGTCCGGCACATTCAAGGTTTTTGTCTTTTCCGTGCGCATCTTGTCCGGCATAATATCCGGCAGTCTCAAGAGTTGGCTAATTCGGAATTTATTCTTTCCCTTGATGATCATTTGTGTTTTTATGACGATGCCATTTTGAATCTGGGGCAGATCATTGTAAATACCATTTTAGATTAGGTTTTAGGTAGTTTTTCTTAATTTGTACTTACACACTTACTCTCCCCCTTGCTATAGAATAGGTAATTACCGGGATTAGGACTAATTTTCTATAAGTCCCTTGGGTTCGATACTTTCGGTCGTAATATATTTACACTATACTTCGACCGGGAATTATTTGCTACCCGTAGTAGAGTTGTAGGTTTAGTTTATTATTTTATTCTTTTGTATATAGTTTTTCCCTATAAATTTCCTGTTAGCATACCTACATCCTTGATTTTGAATTCATGGTGTATTATGTTTTGAAGATTATGTATTCATGTTTATCATTTCCTACAACCAGAAGTTCATCTAAATAAATTCCGAAGTAAATGTGTCTGCCACCTCTTATTTTTAGGAAGAGAGAGTAATCATTTTGGGATTGAGTGTAACCGAGGTTTTCAAAAAAAAATTCCAACTTATCATACCATTGTCTTAATGCTTGTTTTAGGCCATAAAGGGATTTGAGAAGTTTACACACTTTATTCTGACCTAAAACAGTAAAGCCTTAAGGTATATTCATATACACATCTTCATGTAAGTCACCATGCAAGAAAGCATTGTTAACATCTAATTGATCAAGAATCCAACCTCTTTTAACAACAATTATAATGAGAGCTCTCATAGTAGTAAGTCTAATAACGGGTGAGAAAGTCTCTTCATAATATAGACCGTATTTTATGTGAATCCTCTCTCAACTAATCTGGCTTTAAAGCGTTCTAGACTGTCATTGGCTTTGAGTTTTGTTTTATAGGTAAATCAACAATGGACCATGTGTTATTTTTCTGGAGAGCTTTAAACTCTTGTTTCATGGCCTGTATCCATTATGGGGGTTTACTTGCTTCAACAAAAGAATTAGGTTCTTTTAAGCTCATAATAGTAGGGTGGATGTGGCTGTTTAAGATGGAACAGAGGCAGATATTTTTTACTGGATGTGTGTCTGTGAGGGTGTTAAGTGAGTTGACATCAAAAGGGAGAATGGGGTTATTCAATCTGTCACTTATTATATTGGTGAAAGCATCAGAGGTTGCAGTGTTTAAATTGCAAATGTAATCACGAAACTTTTCAAGTTGTTTGTGGAATCTTGTTGATCTTCCAAGACTTATTTCTGTATCATGATTCTGATCGTTTGGTATTTCTTGTTCTGCATCTTAAAGAGAAGAAGGATTGCATGTAGATAGAGAAGAGGTATTTTGGGCTAGTGAAGAATGTATATGTTGGTTTATATCATCAATTGTGGGGGTAATAGAAGGAAACAGGTCATTGTTATTATCACCCCCTTGTTGTATGGGTGTTGTGTTTTCGGAGATAGTAGAATGAGGTCTGCTTTGATGTGTATTATACTATTATGTATCCAATCATGATCAAAATGATGTGAATTATCAGAGGAACTGGAAGTATAAAGAGAAGACTCATTATGCCAAATGTCTCTCCACTTGGTGTCACTAAGAGGAAAAAAATGTTCAAAGAAGGTCACATCTCTACTCAGTTTGATCTCACCCATGTTTAATTGAAGCATATTATAACCTTTTGTGTTTTTACAATTTCCTAAGTAGACACAAGCACTAGACCTAGGGTCTAACTTGGATTTACTTGGATCAATGTTTGTTGCAAAACAGAGACAAAAAAACACTTTCAGTTCATTATAATCAGAACAATGGTGATAAATTTTCTCAAAAGGTGTAAGATTTTGTATAGCTTTGGAGGGTATTCTATTAATGATGAAAGCATCATGCTCAACAAAATACCCCCAAAACTTTTTGCCTAGAGAAGATTGAAAAAGTAAGGATCTAGCAACTTCCATTAAATGACCTTGTTTCCTTTTAACAATGTCATTTTGTTGAGGTGTTCTAGGGCAACTAGTTTGATGAATGATTCCCTTCTTCTTGAAAAACTCAATACCTTCTTGTGATATCCCTAATTATTTGGCATTGTCACTCATAATGATCTTGATTCTTTTATTGAATTTTCATTTGGTTAAGTTAGTAAAGTTGATTATATGATGCATATCTTTAGACTTGTTTTTAAAAAGAACAACCCAAGTGGCCCTTGAGAAATCATCTACAGTGGTTAATAAAAGTTTGTTACCGTGTATGGACTGAGTTCTCATGGGGCCACAAATGTCAATATGAATCGTGTAAAAAATATCATGAGTTTTTATTTTTGATAAACCAAATTTGGCCCTTTTTTCCTTTGGCCTTGAAACACACACCACATGGCAAAATGTTAGAAACTTTAAAACCTTGAAGGAGACTAAGTTTAGACAGTTTAGCCCCTGTTATATGACCTAATCTTTGATGCCAAAGTAGTAAGTTTCTAGCATTTAGATTGTTAGCACTGTACATGTGTAGTATTCTCAATATCAGCAAGGAATTTTTCTACAGACAAGACATCAAGAAGATAAAAACCACCAGATTGTTGATATGCTATCTTAGCCTGCAAACCAGTTTCAAAGTCTTGCAACACAGCACATACATGATTGAAAACCACAATCATGCCCAATTATTCTACCACTTTGTTCACAAATAATAAATTGAACAAGAATATAGGAACTAGCATAACATAATTAAGCTTCAGATGATTACAGATTTGGATAGTGCCAACACTATCAATCTTGTGTTTTTGTCCATCAGGCAATGTAATATTTTGAGATAACTTAATTTGTCTAGGTTTTTAATTAAACATTCATTCTTGGTTGTGTTTAGAGGCTCCCAAACTAATATCTAGGTGTTGTGTAATTTTTTAAAAACAAGAATGATTTCATTGTAAAATTGGATGATATTACATGTACAGTCTCCAAACACATTCGCAAAATCTTTCGGACCTTTCCTTTGATCAAGGTAAGCAACAAGTTGATCTAATTGCTTACTGGTAAGTCTTGAAACTGGGGATGTTCCTGAGTTGTTATCCATCTTCTTGAAATCTTCAGTGAGAGTGGAAGAAGATTCGGCGAGGGCATTCTACTACTGTTGTGTTCGGTTTATTCCGTCAGTTAGGAAACCAACTATCCACCAACTCTTGGATCTTGTATGGCCAAGCTTGGCACAATTAGTGCACTTAGGGTTTTGCTTATTCTTTCCAAAACTTTTGACATTACCTGTGTTGGAGGTAGGTGATCTCTTTGGCCCGTTTCTTGAGTTATAATTTCTGCTTCCGATTATAATTTTGCTATTCAAAGCCAAATAGTTTTCATTATCGGCTTTACCTTCATGGAGATCCCTTTGTTTCTCGTCTTGTGCGAGAACTAAATAAGTTTGCTTCAATGTTGGCATAGGGTTCATCGTCAAAATATTTCCCTTCGCTTGTCTGAAATTTTTATCAAGTATGTCCAAGAACTTCATCAGACGATCTTGTTGGTATTGAGCCTCAATTTGTTGCAAAAGGTTGCAGATACACTTGCCGCATGAGCAATTTGGGGTTTTTCCGAACTGAACTCAACCTATCCTAGAGCCTCTTTAATCGCATGAAATATTAGTGATTGTGTCGTCTAGCTGCTGGATTTGACCGATTTCCCGCTGAATTGAATTGATTTCAGCTCCGTTGACAAGTTCATATGTCTGGCAAAGATTTTGCCAATCATCGAAAGCTGTGTCGCAGTAGAGTATAGTTTCCACAATATCCTTGTCAAGCGAGTTGATAATCCACAAAAATATGATATGGTTGCAGCGCTCCCAAAGGGGGTACCATTCAAAAGATCTATAAGGCTCCATCACTTGGCCATTTACGAGCCTGAATATATTTTTGGCTTTGAGAGAGATAATCGCCGTCCGCTTCCACAAATCGAAGGTTGTCCCCGTTCTTCTGAACTTTATACCAAAGCTTTGGTTTGGATTGTTAGATGGATGCAGGAAGAGAGGATCACTCATCTCAGCCGTGATTGCAGTGACGTTTTCTTGTATTGTTGAATCTTCTACTCCTTCTTCATTGTTATGGTATTCATCGTTCTTCTTTTCTTGACATGCGGTTTGCTCTTCTTGAGAATTGCAGTGGACAAAAATCAAGAGCTTAGATACAACTCTGATATCATGTCAAAGGAGATAGGAGAACAAACTTGTATTATTGAGGAAAGAAGATTGATTTGTTTCATATACACGAGGAAGTATTTATATTAGTCTAGGTAATTAGCTAACTGCTAACTAACTATTAGTACAATTACCACATAATATATGATATAATGTACAATGTACGACTGATATACTATATATTTCTTAGTTCTTACACTATCAGGGAGGAAGCTTCCTTGTCTTGATTGGTTGCCCTTAATCACAGAAAGGACACACACAATCTCGCATATTAATGAGGCGTCAGGGAGGTGTGCGAGTTGGTAACCACGTTTGACTGAGTTGGTAATGACGGGTTGGTTGATGGGATTTATCGAATAAGATGTCAGAACCGTGCTGAATCATGAGTGCTCCTTTGTGGTGAGAGAATTTGGTTGGGGTTTCAGCCGGTGAAACCCGACTATATGTTGTATGAGGACTTGGCCTCCTCGGTTGACTCCGACTGGCTTTGAGGTGTAACAAGGCTTGCTTCCTGGACTTGATGCTTGATGGTTGGGGCGGGGTACTTATGTTTCAGTTGTTGGCTCCTCGTTCGGATACTTGTGATTATAAAAAAAGAAAACATGGTTAGCTCTTCTAATGACATGGTTAAGGTGGAATTGATTACACCACCAGGTGTCGTGTGGCTCTGCTTGGGGACTTGCATTTTTAAAGGATAGCACTCTTTTGACCCGCTAACTGACATGAGTATTGATCTTTTAAGGAAACATGGCTCCTTGGACTTGATTTTTGGATAGCAGTCCTTTTCTTCGCTAATCGGCAAGATTACTTATCCTTTCAGGAAGTGTGGCAACCTGGCTAGCTGGATAGCACAAGAGCTTTATCCGGGGACTTGGTTTGTGGGGAAACATTCTAGGGCCATGTTGTGGGCCTCCCGTTAGGAGTATTTTTCCTTTAGAAAGCGTGGTTCTCTAGTGGGCTGGATAATGTATTAGGTTTAATCCAGGGACTTTGAGCGTGCATTAAACACTTGGTGTGTTATAGTACGAGACCCGGGCATCCCACATTTTTTATTATTCTCAAAAGGGAATATTTGTATTTTACCACACATATGCGGATCCAATCACCATCTTCTAATAAGAACAATAGACCTTTATTAATATTTATTATTGCATTTATTTCGTGTCAAGGTTCCACAAGGAGGAGAGGTCGAGTTGAGAGATCAAAATTGAGATCGAGTTGAGAGATCAACTTTTGAGACCGGGCTGAAAGGTCAACCTTTGAGACCGAGCTGAGAGTTCAACTTTGAATTTATTGATGGCGTTCGAGCCGAATAGCAAAACTGTAATACAAATGTTTCAAAGTGTGTGAAATTACCTATGGGTAGAACTTCTTAAGCCTATAGGCATGTCAAGAGTTGGAGATGACCCGGTCATCGTGGGCAAGGAGTCGGTTTGAAGCGGGACTGTTTCGTTTGAAGATGATGTACGGGCCTTCCCACTTAGGTTGCTGATAAGTGGAGAATTAATCTATATTTATGTGCTTTATTTTTCTATTAATTTAGGATATAATGTTATAAATTTCTCCATTTAAGTGCTATTTTATGTTAAATGTTAAAAACGTTCGTTACGTGGTTTTTACGCTAAACAGTTTTAAATGCTCAACTCAAGGCGAAGTATAGTAATGCGTGTTAAGAGCTTAATGATCAAATTGGGACCAAACGAGAGTAAAACGACCTTTCTAATGAATTCTAAGGCTGGTCCAAGTTTGTGTCCAGATAAATAGACATGGGCCTGAAGTGAGGTGTTACCGGCGTAACAACCAGGCTACTACCGAAAGCAATAAGAAAACCCCCTACCGGTAGGAGTATGAAGGCACGATCGGACGGGGTAAAGAGACGCCCTTACCGGTTGCAAAGAGCAAGGAGTCTCATAGATATCCTAGCTACCGGTAATAATAAGTAAAGGTCCTACCGGTAGTCCTGAAGCGTCGGACAGTTAGAAATAGAGAATAAACTGTAAAATAACCTCATATATTATAGAACATTCCAGAATAGTGGTGGGCCCAAAGAGGCAGTTACGCTTCACAACAAGTCTATAAATAGGGGTCATAGGTAGTGTAGACACCAAAAATTCTCACCCCATGAAGCAAAATTCAGGCAAATAAATAAAATAAGAGAGTCGTCGCCTTTCTTTTCGAAACATATTCATGTACATACCAAAATGAATCTGTCATTCTATGCCACTTTTTTTTATTAATTTTTCTTAAAGTACATGTTTTCAAACCCGTTCTTTTTATTATTAATTTACTTTACCATTTTATTTTCGGTTTATTTCATGTTAATCAGGTTTGTTCACTTATTTATTTGTCTATTCGTTTTATTTTGGTTCATGCTATATCGTTACTTCTTTTCATTGATACTTTTTCTTGTATTTTATTTATTAGTACTTGTTTTTATTTTGTCTTGATCATTATTAATTTTTAGAATTATTTTCATCATTTTATGTATATATTATTATTATCATTACTTTATAATTGTTATTCTGATCATTCTATCGCATGTACTCTCCAAGAAGATAGTAATGACATCTTCATTTGTTCAAATTACCCAATTTCGAATCCACACATGAGACGTTTGTTATATATTCTGGGAATAAACATTTTGCACCCTGGCTGTGTTCAGCCGTTGCTTCCGCCCCACAGACACACCGCTCCGACCTTTGCCTTCATTCCAACTGTGGCCCAAAACCAACTCTCATCGGTGTACTTTCATTTTGGTCTAGTCCACCTGATCCCATTAATAAACACCAAAAAACCCAGCCCGCACCCCCTAACCTCTACATATAAATACAACATGAGAAACCTGAAAAAAAAATCAGAGCCGACAGACACCAATCCAAGGTGGTCTCCTTCGTCGAAAATATCTCACAACAAATGAAAACGGGTGTTCTCCTTCTTCCCCTGCTTCGAGGTGAGGCCAACAACAAACAGCCGCCGGAACTCCCATCGTCTCATTGTTTTCCAAGCCTGGACTCATCTTCTTCCAAATAATATTTTACCAGCGAACGACCATGGTCCGTCTTCTTCCTTCTCTTCATTCCTGAAGACAGAGCATACAGCTCAACACCTTCATCATATCTTCATTCACGGCGTACGAACAAGGAACATACATACCTTGCGCCATTCTTCATTTCTCCTTCACTGTTACTCTGCACTTTTTCTCTTCTGGCAACACAAGGAACATACATGCTCCACGGTTCATTGATTCTCTGCTGCACTCCTTCCATCTCTCTACTCACGGTGTTTGCTACCCATTGGCAAACAAGAGCATAAGTGCTCTCTCTTCATGACTCAAACCCAGCTGGCGTCATGGAACATACAAGCTCTGCGTTACCACTCTTCACAGACGGGATACAAATTTACATATCCATTGTCGTGTCTGCGAACAAGAACAAGGATGCTCTGCCCTATCTTATCTCTGTTCAAACGGTAATTTGCCCATCTAAAACGACGAGCAAGGAGCAAACGTCTACGCCTGCTTCATCTCTGCACGTCGGTATTTTGCAAACCGAAACAGCACTGCATCTCTCTTCTTTCACGACGGTAATTTACCGCCAAAGTTGTGTACAAAGAACACACAATCTCCGCATCTTCATTGTCTGCTCTATTACGACGAAAACATATGAGCTTAGCGCTACTTCATTCTCTCATTAACAAACAAAGAGCGACAGCTCCAGAGCTCCTGCTCCCTTCATTCTCTTCCTCATGGAACTCACAACTGCACTTTCCTCATTCTCTTCTCACAACGTACCAACACTGCCGAACAATGGAACATACAGCTTCGCTCTCTTCATTCACCCACACACGGCAAATATTGCAAATCCAGACCAGCGAACAGGGAGCTTATGTGCTCCACATCTCGTTCTCTTCATGGCAGAAATTTTGTAGATACAAACTGTCGATTCTTTCACCACTGACAAACAGAGAACATATACTCTCACCCTCTTCATTATCTTCAAACAGTCAACCACGACATTCATGCTTTACCGTCTTGATTCATCTCCTCTCTCTCGTAATTTTGCAAGCCAAACCGGTGAACAGAAAAAGCATACGAGCTCTGCTCCCCAATCTCTAATTTTTGAAACCAGAACACACATGCTCACGCTTATTTCGATCTCTTCAAAACTGTCGAACATGAACACATTGCTCACGCCTCTTGTTACCCTCTTCACTCTCGTAACTTTTGCTAGCCCTACATTCATTCAAAACACAGACCCACAAAATTTTCATTCCTTTCTCGCATCCCAGAAATGCAGTATAAAAAACAAAAACGAGGAACAACCTTGCTCTGCGCTCTTCATTCTCTCCCGGCGGTAATTATGCAAAACTGGCGAGCAAGGAGTATCTGCTCCACATTTCTTCATTATCTTTACAACAGTAATCTTACAACCAACCTGGCGAAAAGAAGACATACAAGCTCTGTGCTCTCCATTCTCTTCATTTCCGAGCAAGGAACCGGACGAACAAGGACAAAATGCTCTGCGCCGACTTCATTCCTTCACTACGATGGTAATTTCTACTACTCCAGCTGGCGAACGAGAGCACACATGCTCTCTGCCTCTCAACCATTCTCTGCACTTTCGGTAAATTTGCAAAACTGGCGAAGAAGGAGATGCATGCTCTGTCTTTCCCTTCACTCATGAGAAGTCTGCAACCCAAACTGGCGGACAACAAACCAACAATATTCTGCACCCCTCTTTGCCAAATATTATGTTCGAAAACCCAAGCCAGGACCTGCACTCTCCATGTTGATTCATCGAAAAAAACCCAGATGTTTGACACACTATTTCACTTCGATCTCCATCGATGGTTACCGACCTCCTTCTCCGTCTTCAACAACCTACAACAGAACCCACTAACCGAAGCAGCGGCTTCATTGCGTATGTTCGCCCTTTTACTGAGCCCGCTAAAGGATCTAGATGCTACAATGTTCTGCGGTGGTCAACATTCGATGACGAAAGAAAGTCGTGGAAGCCGGGAAGACCAAGTACAGCACAAAAGGAGACTCAAGCTTCCATGTTCTCCCTTTCCTGATCCGGTATTTACCTCTGCTAGCTTTTCTCTGATAGTGCCATGGCTCTGTTATTCGCTGTGTATGGTATGCTCTGGGATGTTTTGTAAATATCTTAAGTTGACTCATCTCTGTGTAGGTAAGGTTTCCCAACTTTTTTTTCTTTCTTGCTTTTGTTCATATAATCGTTGATTTCATTTCCATGCACCAGGAAACATATGCGCTTGGGGAATTAGAAAATGTGTAGTTTAATATGTATTATTGAGTTTGTTTTGTTCACTTCATGTTGTAACCAATTTTGTTTAAATGTGTAGTATAATATGTATTCTTCACCGTGTGTACTTGTATTTAAAAATCTGTGAGGATTTTGGTTTGGGGTAAATAATAGGATATAAATTATTAGCGTCCCTAATTTTAGGACTCAATTAATTTTAGGACTCAATTTATTAATACGTATTTCATCTTTTGATTTATTTTTTCTTCTTTATTAATTAATCTGTTAGGATGCTTTCAAATGATCCCCGTTAATTCATTTTTCCTAAGACCAATGGGGAAGCCTTGTAGCTTTTAATTTAGTACTTTTTAAATTGCCGCTTTTATTAATGAGATTTTGTTAGAATGTTGATAATTTTCGATTCTATTTTATTGCATTGATATTTGACTTGTAAGTAATGTTCCATACGTTTATGAATTCAGTTTGTTTGGGTTGATGCAATTCTCAACCCAAATTCAATCTTGTTTCGGGCCCTCACTAATAACAAACAGAAACTAGTAAACTTGGATTATAGTTTTAAGCTTAGGCCTGATTATGATTTAAGCTATTATTTGAGTTTATCTTCTCTGTTTAAGTCATACTTGCAATGTGAAACTGATTCGGAATTAAACTTCAGTCTGCTTTCTCTCTTGGTTGCATTTTGCGATACACTTGTGTCTGATTGCTCCGTGCTGCATATAACCATGGCTTGCTCTCGATCTTTTCTTTCTCCTGAGATTTTAATTCACTTCCCTCTATTTTGATCATCTCTATTTAAGCCTAGTTATCACCCTCTAGGACCCTTTTACCGACAGAAAAGTTTTGGATGCATTATCGCTCCACATCTAACGGGTCTCTCATCCGTTTCGTGGGGCAATAATCTCCTATAACTTCAGAAAATACCTTAACCACCATTATATGTATATAAGAACAAAAACTTCTAAAAACAAGCCCTTAAGGCTATTTTAGGAGGGCTTAGGATGTGAAACCACCCCATGCCTAGCGGGTCTCTCATTCGTTTTATGTGGGTGGAATCCTTCTTTGCCTTCAACACACCCATAATCAAGAGTTAATAAATCAATAAATCAATCTCTTTCACTTGTTAATATCTCACAAATTGAGCCCAAAAATCTATAAGCCCCATCTTTGGCCCATAAAGCCCAATTCGGCCCACAACCCAATCACCTCGAAGCTCACATGCTCAATTCTAACTCAGCCCACCTCAAGTTCTAAGGCCCCATTCCGGCCCAACCTTTTAAGGCCAACTCCGGCCCACTTTCAAGGCCCAATTCCGGCCCACTTTCTAAGGCCCATTTCGGCCCAACATTCCAAGACCCAATTCGGCCCACTTTCTAAGGTCCCACTCTGGTCCACATTTCAAGGCCCAAATTCGGCCCACATTCCAAGGTGCTCAGTTCGGCCCATATTTCAAAACCCCTTTTGGCCCACTTTTCCAAGGCCCAAACATGGCCCATCAGTTCAAATTTGGCACACAATCAATCCAAAAACCGATTCAATCCAAAATCAATTCAATTCAACCTAAATTCAACCCGACTTGTAAATTCCAATTCGATTCAAAACCTTATTCAATCATTCATTCATTCAAAAATTCAATCCAATTCAATTCTCATTCAATTAAATTCAATTCCGAATTCAAATTCAATTCCAATTCAAATTCAATTCCTTCCAGTTACAATTCAATTCCACTTCAATCTCAATTCCAATTCGAATCAAAATTCATCCAATTCAACTTCGATTTCAATTTCATTCCAATTTCCCCACATTCGAATGTCTCACAGACCCGAGTGTCTCACAGACTTTGTTATCCCAATGATTCAAATTTCTCACAGACCAGAGTATCTCACAGACCCGAGCGTCTCACAGATCCGAGTGTCTCACAGACTTTGACATCTCAAGGTTTCAAAAGTCTTATAGACCTGAGCGTCTCACAGACTATAACATCCCACACTTCAAACATCAAAACTTCCAAAATCTTAAAATAGTGAACTACGTAAGGTCTGATCTCAATACGGAATTGAGTACGTAGGCAGCCCACACAGGGTGCGACCCCATTCCAATAAAAAACCCTTTCCCCAACTCTAAGGCGATATTTATGTCTGTCAAACATTCAAATCCCCTCTGACTCCCACAAATCCTCAACTTCTCCAACTCTCAAAATCAGACTCCTAATCCTTCATTCTACACTCATTCGAATTCATCAATTCTTCTTCTTGGCGCTAGCTTGGCAGAAAAGCTCGCCTCATCCACTCGTTTTCTCCCCTCCTGTCCTAATCCTATCCTTGGCATTTAAATGAATCTCTCTAAAAAGGTTTTGAAAGAAGACAATCCCGACAATCGGAGACCGAGGTTTTCTCGGGCACCAATCCGAAGTCGTGGTCGTTGCCACTTCTAAGGGGTGTAACCCAGTGCGAACCCACATAGAATCTCTGACATGACCGGATAAGTCCTATCCATAGGTAATAATCTCAGAGTCAATTAACGGTTCTTAGAACCCTCTTTCCCTTCCTTCCTAGTAGCTTAGGTCAAACTAGGTGGCGACTCTAGTCAATTCCGCCTTATAGAGGCATAAGTCCGCGTGGAGCCCATCGAGAGCGGGTGTAGTGCACACTTGCATTCCCCTTTATGCTTTCTGGGAAAGACGGACGATGTAGTAGGTATTTGAGGGATGCCAGATTAACGGGTTTTCACCCTCCACAGAATGGCAAATTTCTAGGATCTAGACTTCTTAGCTAGACCATATTTAGATAGACCCCCCCTCATACCGAAAAATCACCCTCCACAGAATGGCGACTCTGCTGGGGAAAACTTGAGTAAGTTTTTCTCAAACTCAAGGAAGACTGAACTCCATTCAAAATTGTCGGGACTTCCCCGCTTCTTTCAAAACCTTCAAAAGATTCATTTCAAGCCATTAGGATTACTCTACTCCACACTTAGAGTGTGTATCTGATGAGGACAGATAGGATTTATTAGATCCTCAACAAGCATGACAACAATTGGGTTAATGATTAGCTCACGGTTAGAAAGAGACACTTAGGACTGATTGAAGCTAACTTCCCTTTAGGTTAATAAACAACCAATTTGGAATCACAACTCACAAGATAAAACACTTAGTAATTAGGTTGGTGCTAATTTCACTGCTTTCATATTGATGTTGCGATTGTGGGGTGCATGGGGCGGGTAGCTTAGGACATGCATTCCTCTGTGTCACCCGATCTACCCACGATGTCACGGGATCCCCAACCGGTCCACGGTTGATTCCCCATGAGCTAGGGTCACTTTCTGAGTGAACAAACCCACAAGGCGGTATGGTTTCCGACTGACGCCTTGAGCTCATGATCCAAAATATCCTCCATTATCCGAGTCAAAGCCAGCATATAGTGAACTCTGAGCCTTCAGTGTCCAGCTACCTGGTCCGGTGTCTAAGACGGGTTTATGAGAAGTCACCCCCTTGTATGCCGCCTGTCTGACCACCCTCTGCCTTACCCTGAAGATTGCATGGGCTCAGTTCTCCATGATTCCTCTGCACCACGGGTGTCTTTAAAGCCCAATGTCGCGCTACAAATTCATAGCGGATCCCGTATTTACGGATACCCATACATGACATAGCGTAGTCAGCGAAAAATTTGGACTTTAGACACACCTTATCGTGCAGACGAGGGGAGACCCGTTCCCATGCAGTACTTCCCCAAGTTTCCCAAAAGTGAGTATGTTGTGATAATCCCCGGCCGTGGCTCGTGTGACTGTATCACTTCGGGTATCCTGACCTTTCGAACTTAAGCACTCCGGATTTCTGATTCTTGATGACGTGCCCCACAAGGCACAACAGAGATAAACCCCGAGAGATGAACAGTGAAGGGACGACGGTTCCCCCGGTGGTATGGAAGCATTGATTGACCTGGAAGGTGATTATCCCAATCATTCGCACTCAGCTCCACATAAAATCAGCCACGATTTTCATTTTGCGCTTACATATATGTGTGATCACGTTTTTAAAAATTAGCAAAAATCAGAAAATGAATCATGTCAAACACTCTAATGAAATATCTTCAAAGTCGTCTATCTCGAAGGATTTCGAAAGATAATGATTTCAAAATTGTTATTTCCAAGCAGTTTTCAAAACCGCTTTCAATCAAAGTCTTCCTAAAAATAAACTTTGTCATACAGTTTGTAAAGAACAGATTTCAAAAAGCTACTGTCTGCAAATGATTTTCAAACACTACTTCTCAAATGTTATTTCAAAAACTATTTTCAAAAACCGATTTCAAAAATCTACTTTTTACAAACGAATTTCAAACAACTTTTTCACGAATATTATCCCAAACTTGTTTTTGAAAACATTTTTCCAGTTGATTTCCACAAATGTTTTTCAAAATAAATGATTTAGTCCCCATGTTGTGACCCGCTATTTTTGAAGTTCAACCCACCTTCAGGAGCAGCGGTCATTACCGTGGAGCGTACTAGTCATTTCGTGTTTTCACAAAAGTGGTGGATTTTCACAATATTTTTCTGCTCGATCATTCACCTTTCCTTTCTCAAAAAATGCCCCTCATTTTCCTCGTCGGAGCAAGTGGAGTGCATGAAGATCAACGACAATTCGAACCAAAAATCAGAGCTGCACCAACCCGAGTCGAGCGATATGAAGACCAGAAACAACCGTTCGAGTTTGAAGCTACCGAGGGTCAGAAGAGCACCAACCCGTTATTCTGGATGTAGCACCACTTTGTCGCTTGAGCTCGAAGATGAGCGAGCAGCCAATCAAGAACCGAAGACGAGCGAACGGCCAATCAGGAGCCCACACATGAGTAAGCAATCAGTCAGAAGCTCGAAGACGAAGCAGAAGAATTCGGGAGAAGTTTTTAAGCTCAAATTCCCCCATTTAATGACTTTTAGAATTGATGTATAGGTTTTCCCTAGCATTTTTTTTTCTCTTGTCAATTTCTGAATAGACTTCGTGTATAGGTTGTACATTCCCTTTGAATTTATTTAGATCAATGTGTATAGGATTCCTCACTCCCTATTTTATTTACGAATGACCGAGCATCAAAATTCCTATTGAGAAAATCCTCCACTTCGAAAACACGTGTTTTCAAAACTGTTTTTCTAAAAACTTGATTTTAGCACATACGACTTGCTTTTTCCCATTTTCGGTCATTTTACATTCATCAATCATGCATGAATCACACCAATCTCAGAAAAATTGCATAATCACATGTTGCTTTCCCAACACATCACACACAAGCATTCATCCCTTTTTTTCTTTACAAAGCATGCTAACATTCACATTTGTCATATTCTTTTTTTTGTTATAATGACTGTGTTTGTAGGTGATTAACCGCGTTTGCCCACGAGAGAAAGCGTGATTCTCGAAGCGATAGCAAGAAATACCAGGGATTCAAGCATCTTCTCATTCAGCACACCATGTACATAGAGATCAACACCAACAAAAGAGCATAATAAAAAAAATGCATACGTCCAAAAAATCCAAAAAAATGCATACGTCCAAAAAATCCAAAAAAAATGCATATATCTGAAAATCCAAAAAAGATGCCTACATCCAAAAAATCATACACCCCAAAAAAAAATCCCAAATAAAATAAATGCATACATCCAGAAAATCCAAAAGATCATACATCCAAAAATCCAAAAAAAAAAACCATACCTTCAAAAATCCTAGAAAATGTATCCCATGTCATAATGGTGGGTAACCATGCGGGAGTTGTCACTCCCTAAAAGTCTCAAGATCCAGGAGCCAATCACCAACCCGACCTCACTCGAGAATTACTTCTCCGACAGCAACCCCAACAAGTCGACCACCTTCAGGGCCAACGATGATGGGATGAGCTTCATGAACTGCGAGTTGAATTCGACTCAAGCAAGACTAGGTGTAGCCTTACCACTCATGCATTGCATCCAAAAAAAAACAAACACAAAAAAACATTCGATCAACCATTTCCATTCACCATTTTCAGCATTTCATGCATCATATATGTAGTAATTCCATATTGCCACAATACACTGCATGGTAGATAATCGCATTTGCATACTCCCATATCGAAATGACATCTTTGGGAAAATTGTGAGAGATTGATTGAACATAGTGCGTGAACCACTTAACTCTCGACCCATCAATGAACACAAGGGTCTAATTAAAATCAGCACCACAGACCAAGTGAGTAGTGTGCGAAGAGCGGTATTTTCCCTTGAATTTCAAATGAGAGTACTGGACAATCCATTGAGTGATGAGGGCAGATAGAGAGATCCAATGGAGGTAAAACCACGAGCGACATGTGCATTCCTTCAGCACATGGAGAGGCACAATGCATAGAGAGATCAGTGTTGATAAACAAGTCATGAACTGTGATTCATGCAAAGATCTGAGAATAGTAAGAAAACAATCATTGACTAATGAGAATGAAGAGGCACATAGGAACAAAAAGCTCCAAAAAACCAAAAAACTTTCACTGCCCTGTACATAATCCCTTAGTGAGCCCCGCTGAGCCTTTCACGATAAACCTCTTTCTGTGAACTCCACAACATGCCAACCCACGTACATATATTTACTCGCCCTTGCAATAGAGGATCTCGAAAGAGCCGGAGCCATGACCTCTCCCCCACCATCTTTCACAAGAGCAACAAAAAAATGTCCAAAGAAATCAGTGAGTCAATGCAACTCCAAAGTCAAACACCAAAAAAGAACACCGAAAATGTTCAAGAAGATCGATGAGTCAATGCAACTCTAAAGCTGAAAGCCAAAATACAAAGTAGAGAATGCTTGAGAAAGTTGATGAGCCAAATGCAATTTCAATAACACAAAAATGAGAAGAAAGTTCAAATCGTACGCCAGAAGAGGCAAGAAGGAGAAATCCAAACCAAAAGGACCAATGATGTCCCGTAGAAACCGACAAGGGGTTATCAAAACCCTTCTAATCATTCCACCCATGGCAAAGGCGAAACATGTCCTCTATTGCGCAAAAGCTCCACAACTCCCCAAACAAATCCTCCAGTCCCGTGTGACATACATCATACCCCTCAGCCCCATTATAACCCAATAAAAGACCTCTGACAAGTAAGTCAATGAGCGTTAACTGAAAGTATCGGATCTGAAACATGAATCATAAGCTTCGTACTTGTTATCAACATGTCCCATCATACCAAAGGGACCATGAGCGAATGAGTGTGACCTCACCAACAAGGTCTTCTGAGTGTGAGTGACTCTTTGATTCAAGCACCAAATCGTAAACAACCTACCCCACTGCAGGTGAGGAGCTTGCGAGGATCGGAAAGTTCATAACCTCGAAAAGAAATTCTCAGGAAAATATTGCTCTGAGCATCAAGAGTATCATCACGACATTAGCACACACGGCCATACTCACGAGAGATTGACCCGCATCCCTCCGTGAGAGTAATGTGATTCACGCATTCGAGCTCAACAATCACTTAAGATCGAACCGAAGATGTCTTATATTCGTAAGCCTCATATTAATAGAGATAGAACCGTACCTTCTCTCGAAAAAAAAACTGCACATGCATTTTGCATATCTTCTAGCATTTAGTATTTGCATGCATCATAACCACTTCATTTTCAACATCCGACTGGTAAAAACTCCACCTAGTCTTGCTGAAAGTCGACTTCAGTTGCAGCTGTTGAAGCATAACTTTTGATGTCAACCGGAGCCATCCTGGGCTATCGCCGAGCTACATCAAACCATTCAAGAGCTATCTGGAGCCACACGAAGACCATCCCGGTCACATCCACTGCCATACTCAATCCCTTTCGACACCGCTTCTAAAGCCAATCTGGAGCCATACAGGGGCCACCCTCAAAACATTGAGACCATCCCTAGAGCAACACGGGAGCCATCCCAACAGTTCAAGAACAATACAGAAGCCACTTCAAATCTCTGTCGGAGCCATTTCGTCACCAAGACCTTGCTCACAGAGTATCGAACTACGTATGGTCTGATCTCAATATGGAATTGAGTACGTAGGCAGCCCGTTCAGGGTGCGACCACATCAAAGGTGAAAACTTCCATTTTCCCCTCGGTGTCATTAAAGTAAACCAACCAAAGCATCATCATGCTCAATCATCACAAGGTCATCCTGGAGCCATCCACGGAAATCCTGGAACCATGCTGGGAACTCCCAACAAAGTCATGCAACAGTGTTTCATCATTCACTCGTGAAAAGCCATTCACTCACTACAAAGTCCACAACTTTCCGTCAAACAACAATAAATCTATCATCGAAGCCATCAAACCACCCTGAAAAAAAAAATCTCAAGGCAAATCAAAGCCCACAAACTGCCACAAATCACCAACCATGTCGAACCCACCAACCACCCCGAGACCATTGGTTACACCGGAGCCATCAGTGCATACCGGAGCCATCACTGCATACCGGAGCCACCAGTGTATACCGGAGCCACCAGCGTATACCGGAGCCATCAACGCATGATGGAGCCATCTCAGATCTTTGAAGCCATGGCAGAGCCATCCCGAAGCTTTGAAGCAACTCTGGAGCCATCAACTCATAGAAAAAGGATTCTACATCCACAAACAGGGAGTCTTGATTTAACCAGTGCATTTGTTTTAAACACCTCACATCGCATATCATTTACATATACCCGTAAAGTTCTTTCACAATCGAACACATATTCATAACCCGCTAGGCAGCTATTACGCTACTAGTGCGGTCCCGTCTTTTCCTCCACTGGGCAGCTATTATGCTACTAGTGCGAGATCATTCATTTCATAACCCGCTAGGCAGCTATTACGCTACTAGTGCGGTCCCGTCTTTTTTTCCTCCACTAGGCAGCTATTACGCTACTAGTGCGAGTTCGTTCATTTCATAACCCGCTAGGTAGCTATTACGCTACTAGTACGGTCCCAATATTTTCCCTCCTCTAGGCAGCTATTACGCTACTAGTGCGAGATCGTTTCACATCCGCCTGCTAGGCAGCTATTACGCTACTAGTACGGTCCTAATATTTTTCCTCCACTAGGCAGCTATTACGCTACTAGTGCGAGATCGTTCACTTCATAACCCGCTAGGCAGCTATTACGCTACTAGTGCGGTCTAGCCTTTTTTTCCTCCACTAGGCAGCTATTACGCTACTAGTGCGAGATCGTTCACTTCATAACCCGCTAGGCAGCTATTACGCTACTAGTGCGGTCGCCTTTTTTTCCTCCACTAGGCAGCTATTACGCTACTAGTGCGAGATCATTCACTTCATAACCCACTAGGCAGCTATTACGCTACTAGTACGGTCCCAATATTTTTCCTCCACTAGGCAGCTATTACGCTACTAGTGCGAGATCGTTCACTTCATAACCCGCTAGGCAGCTATTACGCTACTAGTGCGGTCTCGCCTTTTTTTTCCTCCACTAGGCAGCTATTACGCTACTAGTGCGAGATCGTTCACTTCATAACCCACTAGGCAGCTATTACGCTACTAGTACGGTCCCAATATTTTTCCTCCACTAGGCAGCTATTACGCTACTAGTGCGAGATCGTTCACTTCATAACCCACTAGGCAGCTATTACGCTACTAGTACGGTCCTAATATTTTCCCTCCTCTAGGCAGCTATTACGCTACTAGTGCGAGATCGTTTCACATCCGTCTGCTAGGCAGCTATTACGCTACTAGTACGGTCCCACTATTTTTCCTCCACTAGGCAGCTATTACGCTACTAGTGCGAGATCGTTTCACATCCGCCTGCTAGGCAGCTATTACGCTACTAGTACGATCCCACCACTTTTCCTCCACTAGGCAGCTATTACGCTACTAGTGCGAAATCGTTTCACACCCACCTGCTAGGCAGCTATTACGCCACTAGTACGATACACATTCAAAAGTATTATAGGCTCGTCATAAGTCCTATAGCTAGATGTCAAGAGGTCTAGTTGAGGCTCTCCTAAGTCCTCGTACTTTCGTTTGCATTCTAGGCCCGTCATAAGCCCTAGGACTGGATGTCAAGAGATCCAGTTGAGGCACTCCTAAGTCCTCGTGCATCCAATCACCATAAAAATTTTCCGTACATTCATACACTCACGGTCGCATCGCAAAGCCATGGTGAGAATTTTTGGCGCCCTCTCAACCTTGATCCAATTCTGCAAGGGCTTGCAAAATTGAATCAAGGGGAGCCATCTGTAGACACCAAAAATTCTCACCCCATGAAGCAAAATTCAGACAAATAAATAAAATAAGAGAGTCGTCGCCTTTCTTTTCGAAACATATTCATGTACATACCAAAATGAATCTGTCATTCTATGCCACTTTTTTTTATTAATTTTTCTTAAAGTACATGTTTTCAAACCCGTTCTTTTTATTATTAATTTACTTTACCATTTTATTTTCGGTTTATTTCATGTTAATCAGGTTTGTTCACTTATTTATTTGTCTATTCGTTTTATTTTGGTTCATGCTATATCGTTACTTCTTTTCATTGATACTTTTTCTTGTATTTTATTTATTAGTACTTGTTTTTATTTTGTCTTGATCATTATTAATTTTTAGAATTATTTTCATCATTTTATGTATATATTATTATTATCATTACTTTATAATTGTTATTCTGATCATTCTATCGCATGTACTCTCCTGAAGAAGATAGTAATGACATCTTCATTTGTTCAAATTACCCAATTTCGAATCCACACATGAGACGTTTTGTTATCTATTTCTGGAACTAACATTTTGCACCCTGGCTGTGTTCAGCCCGTTGCTTCCGCCCAGACACAAAGCCCGCTCCGACCTTTGCCTTCATTCCAACTGTGGCCCAAAACCAACTCTCATCGGTACTTTCATTTTGGTCTAGTCCACCTGATCCCATTAATAAACACCCAAAAACCCTAGCCCGCACCCTAACCTCTACATATAAATACAACATGAGAACCCTGAAAAAAAAATCAGAGCCGACAGACACCAATCCCAAGGTGGTCTCCTTCGTCGAAATATCTCACACAAATGAAAACGGGTGTTCTCCTTCTTCCCCTGCTTCGAGGTGAGGCCAACAACAAACAGCCGCCTGAACTCCCATCTTTCTCATTGTTTTCCAAGCCTGGACTCATCTTCTTCAAATAATATTTTTACCAGCGAACGACCATGGTCCGTCTTCTTCCTTCTCTTCATTCCTGAAGACAGAGCATACAGCTCAACACCTTCATCATTATCTTCATTCACGGCTATCGAACAAGGAACATACATACCTTGCGCCATTTCTTCATTTCTCCATTCACTGTACTCTGCACTTTTTGTTCTCTTCTGGCAACACAAGGAACATACATGCTCCACGGTTCATTGATTCTCTGCTGCACTCCTTCCATTCTCTCTACTCACGGTGTTTTGCTACCCATTGGCAAACAAGAGCATAAGTGCTCCTCTCTTCATGCTCAACAACCCAGCTGGCGTCTGGAACATACAAGCTCTGCGTTACCACTCTTCACAGACGGGATACAACTTTACATATCCATTTGTCGTGTCTGCGAACAAGGAACAAGGATGCTCTGCCCTCTCTTCATCTCTGTTCAACACGGTAATCTTGCCCATCTAAAACGACGAGCAAGGAGCAAACGCTCTACGCCTGCTTCATCTCTGCACGTCGGTATTTTGCAACCGAAACAGCACTGCATCCTCTCTTCTTTCACGACGGTAATTTTACTGCCAAAGTTGTGTACAAAGAACACACAATCTCCGCATCTTCATTGTCTGCATCTATTTACGACGAACATATGAGCTTAGCGCTACTTTCATTCTCTTCATTACCAAACAAAGAGCGTACAGCTCCAGAGCTCCTGCTCCCTTCATTCTCTTCCTCATGGAACTCACAAACTGCACTTTCCTCATTCTCTTCACAACGTACCAACACTGCCGAACAATGGAACATACAGCTTCGCTCTCTTCATTCACCCACACACGGCAAATATTGCAAATCCAGACCAGCGAACAGGGAGCTTATGTGCTCCACATCTCGTTCTCTTCATGGCAGAAATTTTGTAGATACAAACTGTCGATTCTCTTCACCACACTGACAAACAGAGAACATATATCCTCTCACCCTCTTCATTATCTTCAAACAGTCAACCACGACATTCATGCTTTACCGTCTTGATTCATCTTCCTCTCTCTCGTAATTTTGCAAGCCAAACCGGTGAACAGAAAAAGCATACGAGCTCTGCTCCCCAATCTCTAATTTTTGAAACCAGAACACACATGCTCACGCTTATTTCGATCTCTTCAAAACTGTCGAACATGAACACATTGCTCACGCCTCTTGTTACCCTCTTCACTCTCGTAACTTTTGCTAGCCCTACATTCATTCAAAGACACAGACCCACAAAATTTTCATTCCTTTCTCGCATCCCAGAAATGCAGTATAAAAAACAAAAACGAGGAACAACCTTGCTCTGCGCTCTTCATTCTCTCCCGGCGGTAATTATGCAAAACTGGCGAGCAAGGAGTATCTGCTCCACATTTCTTCATTATCTTTACAACAGTAATCTTACAACCAACCTGGCGAAAAGAAGACATACAAGCTCTGTGCTCTCCATTCTCTTCATTTCCGAGCAAGGAACCGGACGAACAAGGACAAAATGCTCTGCGCCGACTTCATTCCTTTCACTACGATGGTAATTTTACTACTCCAGCTGGCGAACGAGAGCACACATGCTCTCTGCCTCTCAACCATTCTCTGCACTTTCGGTAAATTTGCAAAACTGGCGAAGAAGGAGATGCATGCTCTGTCTTTCCCTTCACTCATGAGAAGTCTGCAACCCAAACTGGCGGACAACAAACCAACAATATTCTGCACCCCTCTTTGCCAAATATTATGTTCGAAAACCCAAGCCAGGACCTGCACTCTCCATGTTGATTCATCGAAAAAAACCCAGATGTTTGACACACTATTTCACTTCGATCTCCATCGATGGTTACCGACCTCCTTCTCCGTCTTCAACAACCTACAACAGAACCCACTAACCGAAGCAGCGGCTTCATTGCGTATGTTCGCCCTTTTACTGAGCCCGCTAAAGGATCTAGATGCTACAATGTTCTGCGGTGGTCAACATTCGATGACGAAAGAAAGTCGTGGAAGCCGGGAAGACCAAGCACAGCACAAAGGAGACTCAAGCTTCGATGTTCTCCCTTCCTGATCCGGTATTTACCTCTGCTAGCTTTTCTCTGATAGTGCCATGGCTCTGTTATTCGCTGTGTATGGTATGCTCTGGGATGTTCTGTAAATATCTTAAGTTGACTCATCTCTGTGTAGGTAAGGTTTCCCAACTTTTTTTTCTTTCTTGCTTTTGTTCATATAATCGTTGATTTCATTTCCATGCACCAGGAAAACATATGCGCTTGGGGAATTAGAAAATGTGTAGTTTAATATGTATTATTGAGTTTGTTTTGTTCACTTCATGTTGTAACCAATTTTGTTTAAATGTGTAGTATAATATGTATTCTTCACCGTGTGTACTTGTATTTAAAAATCTGTGAGGATTTTGGTTTGGGGTAAATAATAGGATATAAATTATTAGCGTCCCTAATTTTAGGACTCAATTAATTTTAGGACTCAATTATTAATACGTATTTCATCTTTTGATTTATTTTTTCTTCTTTATTAATTAATCTGTTAGGATGCTTTCAAATGATCCCCGTTAATTCATTTTCCTAAGACCAATGGGGAAGCCTTGTAGCTTTTAATTTAGTACTTTTTAAATTGCCGCTTTTATTAATGAGATTTTGTTAGAATGTTGATAATTTTCGATTCTATTTTATTGCATTGATATTTGACTTGTAAGTAATGTTCCATACGTTTTGAAATCAGTTTGTTTGGGTTGATGCAATTCTCAACCCAAATTCAATCTTGTTTCGGGCCCTCACTAATAACAAGCAGAAACTAGTAAACTTGGATTATAGTTTTAAGCTTAGGCCTGATTATGATTTAAGCTATTATTTGAGTTTATCTTCTCTGTTTAAGTCATACTTGCAATGTGAAACTGATTCGGAATTAAACTTCAGTCTGCTTTCTCTCTTGGTTGCATTTTGCGATACACTTGTGTCTGATTGCTCCGTGCTGCATATAACCATGGCTTGCTCTCGATCTTTTCTTTCTCCTGAGATTTAATTCACTTCCCTCTATTTTGATCATCTCTATTTAAGCCTAGTTATCACCCTCTAGGACCCTTTTACCGACAGAAAAGTTTTGGATGCATTATCGCTCCACATCTAACGGGTCTCTCATCCGTTTCGTGGGGCAATAATCTCCTATAACTTCAGAAAATACCTTAACCACCATTATATGTATATAAGAACAAAAACTTCTAAAACAAGCCCTTAAGGCTATTTTAGGAGGGCTTAGGATGTGAAACCACCCCATGCCTAGCGGGTCTCTCATTCGTTTTATGTGGGTGGAATCCTTCTTTGCCTTCAACACACCCATAATCAAGAGTTAATAAATCAATAAATCAATCTCTTTCACTTGTTAATATCTCACAAATTGAGCCCAAAAATCTATAAGCCCCATCTTTGGCCATAAAGCCCAATTCGGCCCACAACCCAATCACCTCGAAGCTCACATGCTCAATTCTAACTCAGCCCACCTCAAGTTCTAAGGCCCCATTCCGGCCCAACCTTTTAAGGCCAACTCCGGCCCACTTTCAAGGCCCAATTCCGGCCCACTTTCTAAGGCCCATTTCGGCCCAACATTCCAAGACCCAATTCGGCCCACTTTCTAAGGTCCCACTCTGGTCCACATTTCAAGGCCCAAATTCGGCCCACATTCCAAGGTGCTCAGTTCGGCCCATATTTCAAAACCCCTTTTGGCCCACTTTTCCAAGGCCCAAACATGGCCCATCAGTTCAAATTTGGCACACAATCAATCCAAAAACCGATTCAATCCAAAATCAATTCAATTCAACCTAAATTCAACCCGACTTGTAAATTCCAATTCATTCAAAACCTTATTCAATCATTCATTCATTCAAAAATTCAATCCAATTCAATTCTCATTCAATTAAATTCAATTCCGAATTCAAATTCAATTCCAATTCAAATTCAATTCCTTCCAGTTACAATTCAATTCCACTTCAATCTCAATTCCAATTCGAATCAAAATTCATCCAATTCAACTTCGATTTCAATTTCATTCCAATTTCCCCACATTCGAATGTCTCACAGACCCGAGTGTCTCACAGACTTTGTTATCCCAATGATTCAAATTTCTCACAGACCAGAGTATCTCACAGACCCAGCGTCTCACAGATCCGAGTGTCTCACAGACTTTGACATCTCAAGGTTTCAAAAGTCTTATAGACCTGAGCGTCTCACAGACTATAACATCCCACACTTCAAACATCAAAACTTCCAAAATCTTAAAATAGTGAACTACGTAAGGTCTGATCTCAATACGGAATTGAGTACGTAGGCAGCCCACACGGGTGCGACCCCATTCCAATAAAAAACCCTTTCCCCAACTCTAAGGCGATATTTATGTCTGTCAAACATTCAAATCCCCTGACTCCCACAAATCCCAACTTCTCCAACTCTCAAAATCAGACTCCTAATCCTTCATTCTACACTCATTCGAATTCATCAATTCTTCTTCTTGGCGCTAGCTTGGCAGAAAAGCTCGCCTCATCCACTCGTTTTCTCCCCTCCTGTCCTAATCCTATCCTTGGAATTTAAATGAATCTCTCTAAAAAGGTTTTGAAAGAAGACAATCCCGACAATCGGAGACCGAGGTTTTCTCGGGCACCAATCCGAAGTCGTGGTCGTTGCCACTTCTAAGGGGTGTAACCCAGTGCGAACCCACATAGAATCTCTGACATGACCGGATAAGTCCTATCCATAGGTAATAATCTCAGAGTCAATTAACGGTTCTTAGAACCCTCTTTCCCTTCCTTCCTAGTAGCTTAGGTCAAACTAGGTGGCGACTCTAGTCAATTCCGCCTTATAGAGGCATAAGTCCGCGTGGAGCCCATCGAGAGCGGGTGTAGTGCACACTTGCATTCCCCTTTATGCTTTCTGGGAAAGACGGACGATGTAGTAGGTATTTGAGGGATGCCAGATTAACGGGTTTTCACCCTCCACAGAATGGCAAATTTCTAGGATCTAGACTTCTTAGCTAGACCATATTTAGATAGACCCCCCCTCATACCGAAAAATCACCCTCCACAGGTCTAAGTTCGGGTTCGGATCGGGTTGGATCGGGTCAGTTTTTCTGGTTCGGGTCACCTTTGCCAAGTCTAGCTATGACATGAGAACAAGGGTACTTGAACGCTTGCCACTCTTCGCATTCGCAAGTTTTGTCAATCATTAACACTCTAAACTTCCCACGAGGACGTCTTGCAGTACTATCACCTTGGTCATCAACTTCAAAAATAGGTGTAACCGGGTCACAGAGTATCACGCTATGCCTCCTTGCGTACTGGCCGTTTACATTCATTATGTTGACCATTGCTCTGTAAACATAGCATTTGAATTTCTTTGCGCAGTATACGTTTGAATATTTTGCACAAAATAACCCATTAATTTGTACAGTGTGGCCTTTACTATTGATTTCACGGGTAACATGCGAGCACCCTTCATCACTCCATTAAAGTACTACACCAAATTAGATGTCATATGGCCCCACCGTTTACCGTCGTCATACGCTCTGCACCACTTTTCTAGGGGTAGTTGCTCAAGGAAAGTTGCAATCTCTGGCTTCGCTGACTTTAAATGTAGTATCCTACATTCCACTTTATCCCTTGAAGAAATGTATGATGGATTTCCAATATGATGTAAGTGTACCGTTGTAAGCATCAACGACTTAAACTATTGGACTGTAAAAAATTAGAAGGTGCTAGATTAGTACCAGTGTTTATCAGAAAGTCCTTCAACTCCTTGTTTTTAAATCTTGCATTAAAGTTTGACGCAATGTGTCGAATACAGTAGTAGAGGTAGCCAAATGGTGGTCGCCAATAAGCCTTCTCTTGCATTGCCTTGATGATTCTTTGACAAAGATCAGATATGATAGAAACATCACTTCTTAAGCCAATTACATGGCCACGCACATGGTACATAAAGTACTGCAACTGTAACACCCCTCTCGGTAATCATGTAATAATCCCTCACGTAGCATAAATAAACACATCTCACAGCGGAAGATGTAATGATAAATAATCTCACATGGGTGTCACATGCCATCACTCGGCCATGCGAGTGATGAAGCAAAACGAAATACAATAATTGAACAACGATAATAAATAAACTCCGCGGTGATAACGAGATACCGCCTATACAACAGACTAAATCCAAAAAGCGTACCAACAACAGTGAGCATCTAACCGTATCCCGAATATGTACAACATCATCATAAGTAAACTTAACGTCTATCCTAATACAGTAGGAAGTTCTGTGCGGTAATCAAAAGCAAAAGCCCTAGCTACCCGGGTCCCGCACTTCGGCTTCGTCAGTAATCATCAACCTACAAAAGCCGTGTAGGCTCAGCGATAAACGCTGAGTATGCTAGGTTTGGACCCTAGTGGTCACTTACGTCATTATTAACCGTCTTTGCATTAGATTCATTTCATGCTTTACCGGTTTATAGTTTATATTGAAAGCTGTAAAAGCATAAATAAACACACATCATTCACTACAATTTACACACACACATCATTTATACAACAACAGATAATAAAGTCGAAGGCGGTAATACACGCAGTCGCTTATAACAACCAACCACATTATTACAATCCGGCCCCCCGGGCCCTCACATAACGTTGTATTTTAGTTAGCACTGTCGGGTGTCAAGTTAGGATAACCCGAAATAACTCACATGGACGGTAGTCCCACGTACACACCAAGGTGCTCATAATGCCAAGGATCAGGAGATCCCGGGACTTTCACTTTACCTTTTTGAAGGCATCCTTAAATGGCCAAGGGCCTGGTGCCAACAGTAGCACACTCTGCCTGATGATCTATGTAGGTTTATCAGGATTTAACAAAAGTTGACCCGATCCAGGTGTTAACTCTAGTGATCACTATGCGCAACTAGCAGCCGGTGGCTAACTGGGTTTATATATATCATCACAGTCATTCACACTCCAATACTTGATTAAATTAACAGTTACCCAAAGTATAGTTTTAGGTCTGGAGAATTCACTAATTACTTAGCTGCCCTGTGGGTCTTACGCATACCTAGAAGTAATCTAGGTCGTATTCATGTTTGAGTCCAAGCTCTAGGGACCGACGATGTCGTATCTCGTTCCTAAGTGTTTTACTTAGGTTATTATATGCATAATTATAATACTAAGAGTATTATATTAAGTAACAACAGTCACAACACATTGCTCGTATATGTATGTTTATATAAGTCGATCTATAGTCGACATAGTATTAGCCCGATGGGCATTCGCGCATAATAATTAAATGAGAGTAAACAAGCAGGTATCACACATCATTCCATGCATACGCATATATCACAAATACTCTTTAAAACACATCAAAAAATATCTGAGCCAAGGAAGTCCTCAGGGCATCTCAGATCAAACCGTCCACATACCGTTCACCTTAGACCTAGGATGCGCACAACCCTACACTCGTCGGGCGCCTCCGTCTGACGTACGATCTAGAAATACAAATAACACTAGAAGTCAATCCACATGACTAATTGACTTGGTATTTCCGAATAACGCTAGTAATCTCGACATCTCATCCCCGGATTTCAACTGTTAATTAGTTAAGGTATCGTTATTTAAAGACTCATTACCCGTAGTATACACTAATATCCGGGTTTTAACTAAAGAGTCGGTTCGTATAAACACGTCTTAGTTTAGCATTTTCGAATGTTGGGATTTATTCCATTATATCCCATATTATTTATAAGTGTAAAACATACATTTATATTCATACTTATGCATATACTTAAACTACTTCGGTTACATGCATAATCACATGTTTATAACCTATGGTTGCATGTATGCATGCAACGTTAGTTTATGTTACATATTATCTCACTATTCTTGTAACACCCCAACTCAATCCAATTGTGGTCTCGCAACTTAACAATATATATATACACAAGTCACAGCGGAATTCTTTACAATCCAGGACCTTGCCACGGTCTGACTACAGAAGATACCGAACATTAGTCTAACAACCATAACCATTTACATAACCTTCTTACAATCCACTCACAACCTATACATCTTACTAACTCAAATTGCCATACGAGTGTACATGCACAACTCGTAGGCCACACTAAACCATTAACAGCTGTATTCTCTTCTTACTCCTGCGACAGCCGCCTCCTGATGTCACCTGTGTAGTAAAAGAAGCCCCGAGGGGGTCAGCACGAATGCTGGTACTATCCTCTCATGGCCCCCAAGCTAACGGCTACGACTAATTGTCGATAGCATGGAGGTTGATTAGATGCACAACATAATAGAAAGTGCAGTAAACAACAACTCAGATATGAACAATCAAAGTTCACACACAATGAACGACTTAAATGCGTTCCCTTAATTAGAGAGTTAGCTATTTAACTCCTTAAGTAATATTCCCTCTTAATCTTAGTTCATCCTTATCTTACCTCAAATGATTCTTATCACAATCTTAGAAACAACCATCCTTTAATAAGGAGTGGATGTAGCTTGTCTTAATCTTAATCTCAATAATACAAACCGTTCCTGGAAGGGATTGGTTGTAACTTATCTCAGTCTTAGAATACAAACCATTCTTTAAATAGAGATGGTTGTATCTTATCTCAATCTTATCCAGTTCTTATCTCAATTAAGTCAACCGTTCTTTTATTAGAATGGTTGTACCTTAATCCATTGTTTATCTGTCGGGTCACGTAGCCCTAACCAATGAGTTATCAGCTCCATTTGGTTTACATAAACAATACTATTAGAATTAGTTGGGCATTTAGGTAGATCCCACTACACCATCTCAGTATGCCTCCCTCCTAAAACAAGAAGTCCAAGGAGGTCGAGTCTATTTGTCGACTCTAGGCGACGAGTCCGAGGACAAGTCATCTTTGGAAGACGGTATTTGATAAGGATACCGACTTCCCCCAATACACATGTGCCGGTACCATTCCGGATTCCTCACTCAAGTTCAGTTAGTAATAGTCTCAAGACCATGTTTGTTGGTTAACCTCTTTCGGTTCATATCGTCCCTCATTAGGGGGCGTTCCTTATTCTCACTCAATTTCTTACTAAAACATTGGTTAGTAAGTTCTCACGGTATGTTGTGTTAGGTTTCAAACATCACACAACAATATAATATATATGTATATATATCCGGTTGCATGCTTTCTTGTTTAGTGAGACACAAAAACAAATAGCACACAAGCCGAGGGACACCTCGTTAGCAAGCAGGTCACAAGAAGAAACAACTGTACCGTTCACCGTTGGCCGTTTGGTTGCTTACTCTCTTCAGGAGTCCAAATTCCAAGTCCTAAAACATTCATTCAGTTTTAGGTTGTTAATCACTTAACTTAATTCAACTACTTAATTTATTACCTTACTTAACTCTTAATGATCCCAACTAACACTTCTTAAGTCTTACCACTTAATCTTACAGCTTAACCTTACACTTTTAAGTTTATACTTAACTTAACTTAATCCCTTAAGTTCTTAGGGTCCTAATTATTACCACCCTACCAAAGGTATTCCTCATTACCCATTACCATTCTTAGAATTCAAAATTTCTTTTTTTTTTCTAAGCGTTAAGGGTCGACCGACCCACCGACCGACCCACCCCTGGGTCGGTCCATTACAGAAACTCCTCCGTCTTTTGGAACCATCCGACCGACCCAAAGCTAACCGACCGACCCAAAACCCTCTGGGTCGGTCCTCTGCCGAAACATTTCCTTCATTAAATCTTGCCCGACGACCCACGACCGACCCATCCTTATGGGTCGGTCTATTACCGAAACATTCTGCTGGGTTAACAAGGTCCGACCGACCAGAACTGGGTCGGACCCTGGGTCGGTCCACTACAGATTTCCTCTTAAATTGCTCTTCCAATTCCAAACTCTTCCACAAGTGTCCTAATAGGTCCAACACCATCTTGGCACCTTAAACCCTCCTTATAACCTCCTTTAAATACCTTAAATCATCCACCAAAATCCACCTTAGTCATTATGCATTTTCCTTGTAATAATGCTACCTTGTAATGCTTTCCTCTAGGTTTCTAGGTGGTGGTTCATACTTAATGTAAGCCACTATGCCAATGTTTTCCTCACCACTATAACTCATCTCCCAAGCATCTCTCAATCTAAAAACTCTTTCAAGCATTTACTAAAAGTTCCTTCACAAGCTTAAGCTTCCATACACCAACACCTTATTTCCTTCCTAGTTGTTACCAACATTGCCTAAGTTCTAAATACTCAATTACATTCTCTTGATTCCTAAATCCCCCAAGGTAATGCCTAAGTCATTACCACTCATTCCAACACTTTATCTTACCCCTCTTCATCAAGACAATCTCTAAAACTTCCTAGTACTTCCTTAATCATTATATTCCCTTAGAACATATCTTAATCACCTTAAACATCATACCTTCTCCTTAACCTTATGCTCAAGTCTATATTCCTCATCTCATGATTTTGGTGTGCTCAAAACACTCACCATTCCTCTAACTCTCCTAGACATCTCAGGTCATAAACCTCAAGAACTCCTTAGTTAACTCATTTCCACCCAATTTCCTTTTCATGTCCCTAGTAAACCCTAGGGCATATTAGCTCACATACCACTTAAACACCTTGTTTTCTACTCAAATTTCGCCATAGCTCCTCTAGTATCTTATCATTCCCAAACACATTATTTTCCTCATTTAACCATCTCACACACATCAAGTCTTCTCATCATATATCATCACCCAAACCAACTCATTCTCAACAAACTCAAGATATTGCAATAATCTTAAATTGCATAGCACTAAGGCTCTTAAATGACATGGCTCTTAGGCCCTTAAATGACTTAAACTTAAACACTGAATTTCCCACATATATAAGCTTTCAACCTGCGAATACACTCATCAATCTCATAGTAGTTATAATGCTCTTAAAATCCACCTTAAACTTATATTGCTAACTCATTCTCGTTAGCTCCTTAATCACAAGTTCATAAGCTTGTTTAAGTTCTTTTTCTTAGGTTATATAACCCATTACACAATGTAAGCTTTAAGCCACATTGGTATTTATCTAAAAACTCATTTCTTAATCTTAAACCACCATTAGGTAAGCATTTTACCTTGTTTTCTCAAGCTTATCTTAATCTCCTCCTTAGGCCTTCTTCTTGCATAGATCTCGGCCACCACTTAAATTCCCCTTGCCAATGTTCTAATCAATATTCAATGACTCATATGAGCACTAAACAATACACTAACCTTAAGGAATGAAACCTAGGTTAGAAATGTGTTCTAAGGCATAAAAGTGGATGATTACCTTGAAGTCTAATGTAGACTTTGGCATTGAATGAAATAGGACTCCACTAGTCCTTGGTGAATAAATCAAGCTAGAACAAGGCAAAAAACAAGGCCCCATGAGTAGAAATTTTCGGCCATGTACAAGAGATGGTGGAAACATGGTTTTCTTACATTTCTTTACCTTAAGAGAATGGAGAAGCCAATGAGCTCTTCAAACTTGATTTTCCTCCATCAATGGAGTTTTCTCATGGCACCAAAATGGAGCTTTGAAAGATTTGAAAAGATAGGAAGATAGGTCTTGGCCTAACTAAGAGAAATCTACACTTAGTTTTGATTTGGAGCAAAGATGAACACTTGGTGAGCATTTGAAGGTGGAGCACCCATGGAAGAAGCTCTCTCGGTTTGGAGCAAGAGAAGGGAAGAAGAAACCGTGGGTGAAAGAGAGAAATGGAGGAAAGAGAAGAAAAGGTAGCTAATATAAGGTATTTGCTTTATTAAAGCAAATTGTAACTTCTTTACTTATCTCTTCTTTTCCTTTCTATTTGATGACTCATGTGGTGACTCCCCACATAAAAACCGGCCACCCCATTAATATAAGGCTAACATGGTCTTGTTGACCAATTAATTGACTTATATTGATTAAAACCTAAACTAGTCACTAAATAGTTACTATTCACTAATCAAGGCACATAATCGGGAAATTTTTGATTTCCCATTGATTTAGACCTCCTAATGTGATACTAATCAGTACACATATTGATTAAAGAGTAATGATGGACATTTAGCCACTCAAAACTCAATTCTAAGACAATTTCTCAAAAATGTGCTTTAAGACTTCTTAAAGCACATTTTGTGTTTTAACTTGTTTTCAAGCTTGGTTTTCTTTGCTAATTGATTTAAAATGACCATTAGGATATTACTAAGGTCTTATCTGATATTTGGGCACTCACCCAAGTCTCTCAAGCTTAGAGCACGTTTTTGCCCTGATTGCCTTTAAGGCACTTTCTTATGTTTTCCTTGGTTTAAATTGTCTACCAATCTTTCTAAGGCATATTTTAGCCTTAATACATCATGATTTGATGTTTACTTAGCATACTTAGGTTTGGGGTATTTCAATCTACCCCCCTTAAAAGAACTTTGTCCCCAAAGTTCCCATGCATCTTATCTTACTAGAATACATGCCTTATCTTATTCCTTAGATCATATAGATCATACTTGTATACTTAATCTCATTGGATCCTTAAGTCCATCATATGCTTAATCTTAAATATCACACAACATGCTTAAGCATGTGTAGCACTCAAAATTCCTTTTGTTCCTTTGATGATTAAAACATTCACATAACTTCCAACGTATTCTCCCATGTCACCGGTCCGTAGACAATGGCTCATTCATTCCTCGTCACCATGGGCTAGAATACAAAACACGCTGCTCTCCCCATGTCACCGGTCCGAAGACAAAGGCTCGTGCGTCCTCGACTTCATGGGCGAGACTCAGTAAAAAGGTAATCCTTTTTACGAGGTCAAGTGAGGAATAATTCCTCTAATTAAAAATACAATCAACTCCAATTCCATTTTACCCTAAGGCCTCTATATCGTGTGATTTAATTGTGACCACTGGTAGGGAGTTTCAGGAATCATCCAACCCTGATGTGATCAGCATCAGTGTAGAACTATCCTTCCACCCCAATTTGTTCGGTTTCCCTTGATCCCTAGAAAATCAAGTTCCACCCCCACGCATTTTCAAACATCCAAATAATTCACTCATGTCCAATTTTCTATCTTTTTAGTTCTTAATAATCATAATCAATACATCTCCAAAGTGTGGACTCAGTCCATCAAACATTCCCAATTCATCTCTTAGTAATTACCTCAAAACTTAAATTCCTACTAAGTTCTATATCAGTCTCATATCAACTTCCACTGTCTCATACCACATAGCATTACTAATCCTTCCTCATGCTCATATCAAATAATATCTCATAGTGTTATCTTATTCTTATCTCACACATAGTCTCATATCGACTATACCTCATATTCCTTATTCCTTAAGTCTCCTTAATCCTCTTCCTTAATTCTCTTAACTTGTACTCCCACCGGAGTTAACAAGATAGGTACTTAATATGTATGGTATTCACATCTTCTGTGTGCAATAACCATGGTTTATCTTAAAATGTTTATGTAAAACATATTCTCAAATTATTTTGTGCTATGCACATCGTAGTTTATGTACTCAGTACACAAACATACGCTAAGCGGTTTTCGCTCTACCCCCCTTAAAGTGGATTACGCCCACGTAATCGACATTACATGATCTTTGAACATAAGTTCAAGATGTCTAATTCTTACCAAGCATTCTAGCTTCCACTTTATCTATCTTACTCATAATTCGATCAGAAATGACTTAGTCTCTGTATCGAGGATTCTTAACGGTACTTATACCGTTTCCTTAACTTAGTTTGGTCTAATCTCAAAGGTAGTGATCTGCTAGCTTCCGCTGCACCACTCTGATAATCTTAGGCCTTATTGTCTCAATGGACACGTGTTATCTTATATATACACGGCCTTAATGAGTTGTAACTCGTCTATCCATTCTCCTTGAAGATCTTACGCTCATACTCTTAGTATTTTCTCGAATATCTAAATTTTTCTCCCCAACTGACCTTTGGTCTGAAGATGATTCTTAGTCTGAAACTACTGTTTAGTGCATATCGCGCTTTACAGTCTTAATCCCTTACATCTTAAGACATGTCCAATGTCTGTACTTAACAATCCGTGCTCTTCGCACTTCATAGTTCTTAATTATATGTCCTCAGGTTCCTCTGTGTTGCTGGTTCAGCTGAATTCTTCTCTTCGACTGTTTGTGGTAGTAGCTGCTCTTGTCTGATCTTGCGTCGTTGTCCGTGGTACGGAGTCGACTACTTCCCGTGTTCCTTACACCACTCGTTCACATGCATGGGGTACCTTACTGGTACATTACTACTTACCCAACTAACTCATAAATGAGCGTGTCGGGCCTGCAAGCCCCCGTGGGGTGCAGTCGTCCCACGTCTCGTTTTAGTAAACTCATGGTGTCCATCACACGTTTAGCTATTGCTAATTATGAAGTATTCTGTTGTCGATCTCCTCTTTCATTGTTCCATAATAACATTCATTGTTCTTCTTGATGTTAATCAAGGAAAATCCATTTACTGCGTTCTTGGGTATGGTATACTCCAGCTCCTTTCTGTATTCCGTCGTGATTCGGTCTCTTAATAATTGAGGTCTCTTCGTAGAGCCTCTTATCTTGTTCCTCATATTTATGCTACTAGGAATGCACTTCCAGTTCCTTAAGGAATGGGTAGTGTGCTTCCTGTAAAATCTTACCTAACCAGGTCCAGACTACTGGCATCAATGCACAGTTCGTCTACCATCTTATTTTCTTACTTATACTGGTCTTAACTCATAAATCTAATTGCCTCAGTGTCAATATTTGACGGCTCATACATAATGGTCGCCTTACCGCGCACCATGACTTAATCCACTTATCTAACTATTGTACTTACGACCACTACTACCGTGGTAGTTGGCCTTTACCATGTTGCCCATTAATGGTGCAACCTCTTACTCACTTATTCTAATGTCTTAACTTATACTCAATCCCTTCTTGGTGTAAACACACTGGGAGTTCTCTCATTCCGGTGTATGGCGGTTGCCGTACGGTGTTGTAAAATAGTTGACTCTTGATGTAAAGATGTTCTGCTCCAATCTCAGATTCGTAAGTAGGCTAATGTCTTTCGCTTTCTTTCATCCTTAGTGATGTTGTCTACCATGTAGTTTAACTGGTTACTGAAGAAGTCATCCACTGGTTCACAAGCTCTTCTGAGCATTGCTTAATTGACGTGCCATAACGTGCAGTCACAATGTTTACCTCTGACAATCATTAATTCTTACATCCTGGGTGTTGGATATGGGGTCTATCTGTGCGACCTTCCTTATTACTCAAGCGTATCTGGTATGTTCTAAAGTAATCTCAAGGTTCATAGTTTCCATTTTCTAAATAAAGTGTTTTATCTAATAGGTGAAAGCCCTTTTTGTGAGGGGTTCATTCCCACTTGGCCTCACAACAAGGAGAGGTATCCCCACCCTAAAAGGCGTGGTTCGTTCTCCGCTCCCGTCCTTAGCATTATCTCAATTTTCTCATTGGTACCCTTTCTTGGTATTGTTTTTCCCAATCTAAATTATAGGTTTGGTAACCGTTCATATCTACGCATTGTAGTTCCTCATGGCTTAAATAAGCTCTCTTATAACTTACTGCGCCTCGGGCTCTGATGTGGTTAACATCCTTGGCTCGTAGGCTCCTAATGCTTAATGTCTCAGTTCATTATTTGTGTTCTTATTCATCTGTAGGTTATCCTCATAAACTTCTGGTCCCTTGGAACATCATCAATCATTAGGTTACATACTAAATGTAGTATCGGGTTTTATGGTAAGTTGCTGCATCCTGCTTCCTGCTAGGGAAGTTGTTCAGGTGATCTGAGGTTACTTAATATCTTTTGACAATGCTGTCTCTTTACTAGACTTATGGCTTTTAATAGTCAAGGTCAGGTTTGTATTAGGCGTTCGCCTTAAGGTGTCCAAGTTGGATATAATCCTGTTATCTTATACTTCCATCTCAACGCTTCGTTCAACCTCTGTTGACTACGCCACCCATTGATGAACAATCATACTTGGTGTTAATGAGTTAGACGAACAGTACTAGCTGTCATTCATCGACTGTTTGGCTCGACTATGCCCGCTCTGTGGGGTAGTCCTATGAGCTTTCCTTTTCCAGGGTTGTATGACTTTAATTCTTAGTAGGTTATAGCTTATGTTTATCTCTTTTACCCTTACTTTCTGGGTCGTCCAACATCTTCATTGAAGAATGTTGTTATTGGTATCCTTAATGGTCACTCTGGGAGTCTTATCCCATTTTCGTTGTAAGTCGATGCTTCAACAGTCTCAATAGTATCTTATAATACATCCCTTGTATATCATTGCTTATATAGTGTTTTTGCTCGCGATACCGAGCAATCTCTTAGGTTTCCCCTTGGAGTTTGAGATTGGTGTTCTTACCGTACTGTCGGTTGTTGCTGTTGCAGTAGGTTGTACCATTGCTCATATTTATACGGTTTAATACTTTGTCCAAGTTCTGCTCCCAACAGACTGGTGTGTCACCTTATCTCATCGTGGTCAGGCTGTTGGGCCTTTCAAGGTCTTATTTTTCTATTCTTATGGATTTACAATCCGGTATTAATATTTGCTACACTGTAGCGTTCTCCTATTTCGCCTTGATGGCTCAACCGTGGTAGCACTTGCTATGGCAAGTGCGCCATGCAGGATGGGTTATTGGTACAAGGTACATCAGTGGTGATACTTCCTTCTAGTTTCCAAGTAATTGGTAGTCCTCGGGACTCCTTCAATAATATCTTATTTTGGATAACTATCCATCCGGCAGTTTCCTTGTCGTTTGACAGTACTGTCATCTACCAGGGCGTTCCTCTTCCTGAGGGACCCTTAATATTTTCTTATGTCTTAATCCTCGCTCTTGTCTCCACACATTTTGTAGTGGTTCTGAGTAATGATTCTCCTTTAGGCACACATCGTAGTCCTATTTTGGTATACAATTGTATGGGTTTTACCGTCGTCTGCATTATGTCAGCCGGGTCCTGTAACCTTCCTCGTAATATGGGGTTTGGAATTCCCGTTTTCTAACTGGACTTTCCAGTAATCTCAAATCTCAGGCTTTGTATTATCCCACTGTTATGCTCACTCGGACCGCTGTCCGGTACTCATGTCTCTTATCATTTCTTTCTATTGCACCCGTAGTGCTTTCCTTATCATTGGTATCGCGGGTTATTTCGACTGCGTAGCATGTCGACCCATGTTGCCGGTAATACCGTTCCCATTTGATAGAATTCCATAGGTAGCGCCTGTTTCTCAGCCACGCTCCATTAAAATTTCCCAGTTCTCCATAACTGTTGTACGACAAGTTGTTTCTCATATTGCTTACTGTTAGCTAACTGCCAGATCGGGCTTCCCGAGTAAGAGAAGGCTTTCTCTCTCTGGCGTTTGTACAACACATTTAGGGTTAGGGATGTGGAGGGCGGGCCTAGGTACTATGGGTATCCGGTAAACACCGGGGAGTCCTGGCTAACGCACCTCACACACATCTCTCAACCCTTAACCCTAACTCAATCTCAACCTCTATCCTCCTAAGTTCGGTAATTCTTGTCTTTCAGAGCGTAACTACGCTCTGATACCACTTTTGTAACACCCCAACTCAATCCAATTGTGGTCTCGCAACTTAACAATAATATACACAAGTCACAGCGGAATTCTTTACAATCCAGGACCTTGCCACGGTCTGACTACAGAAGATACCGAACATTAGTCTAACAACCATAACCATTTACATAACCTTCTTACAATCCACTCACAACCTATACATCTTACTAACTCAAATTGCCATACGAGTGTACATGCACAACTCGTAGGCCACACTAAACCCTTAACAGCTGTATTCTCTTCTTACTCCTGCGACAGCCGCCTCCTGATGTTCACCTGTGTAGTAAAAAGAAGCCCCCGAGGGGGTCAGCACGAATGCTGGTACTATCCTCTCATGGCCCCCAAGCTAACGTGGCTACGACGACTAATTGTCGATAGCATGGAGGTTGATTAGATGCACAACATAATAGAAAGTGCAGTAAACAACAACTCAGATATGAACAATCAAAGTTCACACACAATGAACGACTTAAATGCGTTCCCTTAATTAGAGAGTTAGCTATTTAACTCCTTAAGTAATATTCCCTCTTAATCTTAGTTCATCCTTATCTTACCTCAATCTGATTCTTATCACAATCTTAGAAACAACCATCCTTTAATAAGGAGTGGATGTAGCTTGTCTTAATCTTAATCTCAATAATACAAACCGTTCCTGGAAGGGATTGGTTGTAACTTATCTCAGTCTTAGAATACAAACCATTCTTTAAATAGAGATGGTTGTATCTTATCTCAATCTTATCTCAGTTCTTATCTCAATTAAGTCAACCGTTCTTTTATTAGAATGGTTGTACCTTAATCCATTGTTTATCTGTCGGGTCACGTAGCCCTAACCAATGAGTTATCAGCTCCATTGGTTTACATAAACAATACTTATTAGAATTAGTTGGGCATTTAGGTAGATCCCACTACACCATCTCAGTATGCCTCCCTCCTAAAACAAGAAGTCCAAGGAGGTCGAGTCTATTTGTCGACTCTAGGCGACGAGTCCGAGGACAAGTCATCTTTGGAAGACGGTATTTGATAAGGATACCGACTTCCCCCAATACACATGTGCCGGTACCATTCCGGATTCCTCACTCAAGTTCAGTTAGTAATAGTCTCAAGACCATGTTTGTTGGTTAACCTCTTTCGGTTCATATCGTCCCTCATTAGGGGGCGTTCCTTATTCTCACTCAATTTCTTACTAAACATTGGTTAGTAAGTTCTCACGGTATGTTGTGTTAGTGTTCAAACATCACACAACAATATAATATATATGTATATATATTCCGGTTGCATGCTTTATCTTGTTAGTGAGCACACAAAAACAAATAGCACACAAGCCGAGGGACACCTCGTTAGCAGCAGGTCACAAGAAGAAACAACTGTACCGTTCACCGTTGGCCGTTTGGTTGCTTACTCTCTTCAGGAGTCCAAATTCCAAGTCCTAAAACATTCATTCAGTTTTAGGTTGTTAATCACTTAACTTATTCAACTTACTTAATTTACTTCCTTACTTAACTCTTAATGATCCCAACCTAACACTTCTTAAGTCTTACCACTTAATCTTACAGCTTAACCTTACACTTTTAAGTTTATACTTAACTTAACTTAATCCCTTAAGTTCTTAGGGTCCTAATTATTACCACCCTACCAAAGGTATTCCTCATTACCCTTACCATTCTTAGAATTCAAAATTTCTTTTTTTTTTCTAAGCGTTAAGGGTCACCGACCCACCGACCGACCCAACCCCTGGGTCGGTCCATTACAGAAACTCCTCCGTCTTTTGGAACCCATCCGACCGACCCAAAGCTAAACCGACCGACCCAAAACCCTCTGGGTCGGTCCTCTGCCGAAACATTTTCCTTCATTAAATCTTGCCCGACCGACCCACCGACCGACCCATCCTTATGGGTCGGTCTATTACCGAAACAATTCTGCTGGGTTAACAAGGTCCGACCGACCCAGAACTGGGTCGGACCCTGGGTCGGTCCACTACAGATTTTCCTCTTAAATTGCTCTTCCAATTCCAAACTCTTCCACAAGTGTCCTAATAGGTCCAACACCATCTTGGCACCTTAAACCCTCCTTATAACCTCCTTTAAATACCTTAAATCATCCACCAAAATCCACCTTAGTCATTATGCATTTTCCTTGTAATAATGCTACCCTTGTAATGCTTTCCTCTAGGTTTCTAGGTGGTGGTTCATACTTAATGTAGCCACTATGCCAATGTTTTCCTCACCACTATAACATCATCTCCCAAGCATCTCTCACTATCTAAAACTCTTTCAAGCATTTACTAAAAGTTCCTTCACAAGCTTAAGCTTCCATACACCAACACCTTATTTCCTTCCTAGTTGTTTACCAACATTTGCCTAAGTTCTAAATACTCAATTACATTCTCTTGATTCCTAAATCCCCCAAGGTAATGCCTAAGTCATTACCACTCATTCCAACACTTTATCTTACCCCTCTTCATCAAGACAATCTCTAAAACTTCCTAGTACTTCCTTAATCATTATATTCCCTTAGAACATATCTTAATCACCTTAAACATCATACCTTCTCCTTAACCTTATGCTCAAGTCTTATATTCCTCATCTCATGATTTTGGTGTGCTCAAAACACTCACCATTCCTCTAACTCCTCCTAGACATCTCTAGGTCATCCTAAACCTCAAGAACTCCTTAGTTAACTCATTTCCACCCAATTTCCTTTTCATGCTCCCTAGTAAACCCTAGGGCATATTAGCTCACCACTACCACTTAAACACCTTGTTTTCTACTCAAATTTTGCCATAGCTCCTCTAGTATCTTATCATTCCCAAACACATTATTTTCCTCATTTAACCATCTCACACACATCAAGTTCTTCTCATCATATATCATCACCCAAACCAACTCATTCTCAACAAACTCAAGATATTGCAATAATCTTAAATTGCATAGCACTAAGGCTCTTAAATGACATGGCTCTTAGGCCCTTAAATGACTTAAACTTAAACACTGAATTTCCCACATATATAAGCTTTCAACCTGCGAATACACTCATCAATCTCATAGTAGTTATAATGCTCTTAAAATCCACCTTAAACTTATATTGCTAACTCATTCTCGTTAGCTCCTTAATCACAAGTTCATAAGCTTGTTTAAGTTCTTTTTCTTAGGTTATATAACCCATTACACAATGTAAGCTTTAAGCCACATTGGTATTTATCTAAAACTCATTTCTTAATCTTAAACCACCATTAGGTAAGCATTTTACCTTGTTTTCTCAAGCTTATCTTAATCTCCTCCTTAGGCCTTCTTCTTGCATAGATCTCGGCCACCACTTAAATTCCCCTTGCCAATGTTCTAATCAATATTCAATGACTCATATGAGCACTAAAAAACACAACCTTAAGGAATGAAAACCTAGTTAGAAATGTGTTATAAGGCATAAAAGTGGATGATTACCTTTGAAGTCTCAATGTAGACTTTGGCATTGAATGAAATAGGACATCCACTAGTCCTTGGTGAATAAATCAAGCTAGAACAAGGCATAAAAACAAGGCCCCATGAGTAGAAATTTTCGGCCATGTACAAGAGATGATGGAAACATGGTTTTTCTTACATTTTCTTTACCTTAAGAGAATGGAGAAGCCAATGAGCTCTTCAAACTTGATTTTCCTCCATCAATGGAGTTTTCTCATGGCACCAAAATGGAGCTTTGAAAGATTTGAAAAGATAGGAAGATAGGTCTTGGCCTAACTAAGAGAAATCTACACTTAGTTTTTGATTTGGAGCAAAGATGAACACTTGGTGAGCATTTGAAGGTGGAGCACCCATGGAAGAAGCTCTCTCGGTTTGGAGCAAGAGAAGGGAAGAAGAAACCGTGGGTGAAAGAGAGAAATGGAGGAAAGAGAAGAAAAGGTAGCTAATATAAGGTATTTTGCTTTATTAAAGCAAATAGTAACTTCTTTACTTATCTCTTCTTTTCCTTTCTCATTTGATGACTCATGTGGTGACTCCCCACATAAAAACCGGCCACCCCATTAATATAAGGCTAACATGGTCTTTGTTGACCAATTAATTGACTTATATTGATTAAAACCTAAACTAGTCACTAAATAGTTACTATTCACTAATCAAGGCACATAATCGGGAAATTTTTGATTTCCCATTGATTTAGACCTCCTAATGTGATACTAATCAGTACACATATTGATTAAAGAGTAATGATGAACATTTAGCCACTCAAAACTCAATTCTAAGACAATTTCTCAAAAATGTGCTTTAAGACTTCTTAAAGCACATTTTGTGTTTTAACTTGTTTTCAAGCTTGGTTTTCTTTGCTAATTGATTTAAAATGACCATTAGGATATTACTAAGGTCTTATCATGATATTTGGGCACTCACCCAAGTCTCTCCAAGCTTAGAGCACGTTTTTGCCCTGATTGCCTTTAAGGCACTTTCTTATGTTTTCCTTGGTTTAAATTGTCTACCAATCTTTCTAAGGCATATTTTAGCCTTAATACATCATGATTTGATGTTTACTTAGCATACTTAGGTTTGGGGTATTTCAATTCTTTATTAGACCTTGTATTATACAACTCATTATTCGTTATAACAAGTTATATTTGAATTCGAAACTTTATGACTTTATAGTATATAAACTATACTAATGTAATAACATTTGTCATTTAATATTGCATGGTTTTAAACCATATTATATACTTGTTATATGTATACATGACTTGCGCGGTAAATATATATCTATATATATTTGTTTCATGAAATGTAAAACCTTATATTATGTATTACATTTTTCTATCTTATGTAAGATAATTATTATCACTAGTTGTATTACATTATACAACTTATATTAAAAATTCTATCTTAATATTATGTAACACTTTTATCATATGTTTATAACTCCTAAGGTTTATTTGATACTAACCTTACTTTATAAATTCCACTTTCTCATTAATTGTCACATTATTTCATGTGAATATTATTTCTTATACTAACTTCATTTAATCACATTAATACTATATAATAATTATAGTATTTATATCATAGTAAACCATAGTCTAAAAATTCCTTTTCTAATCGGTATATTTGTGTTACAGCCCTATAGTTTAATAAACTATGTTTTGACCACACCATATTATACAATGTTACATTTATATCATGATATCATATAGTATGATATTTTATATTCCATTAAACATTATAACCTATATTTTTAGAAAACTATACTTATTGCCGAGAAGGCACTTATGATATAACTTATTATTTCACCATTTTCCCATACTTTCTATTTATTACAATATCACCCCATATTTTATACTATGTTATAAATATCATATATTATAACATTCTAACCTTATAATATAATATAACCCATGGTTTTAAATATTGAAATTTCTGAACAGACCCTAAGGCCTGTTCTGATTTTATTTTCAAAACACATATTCTCTATATTTACATTCTTACCACAATTATTATTATATGATACATATAACTTATATTATATCTTTTTAATACTTGTAACATGTATAAACTATGGTTTTATTTTTCCTAGAATTACCGAACAGACCTTAGGTCTGTTTTGGTTTATTTTTCCAGCACAATAAGTTTCTATATTTACACATTCACCACATATATTATGATATGTTACATATATCTTATATTATATCGTATTAATATTTGTAACTTATATAACCTATAGTTTTAGGCTACATAAATTACAAACAGACCCTTGTCTGTTTTAAATTCATTTTTCAGCCCAGTTTCTTTCCTTATTTACATATTGACCACAATTTTTACTATATACTTCCTAATGTCATTAAAACTATATATTATACACTTTTCTTAATAAAACCATTTATATTATTCCAAAACTTACCAAACTTTACCAATATGTTATAAAGTGTCATATTAACCATTCTAACCCCAAAACTTTCGGTAATCACCATTCTTACCCCAATAATTTTGTAAATTTCATATTTAGCTTATAATACCACTATAAGATCATAACTTAATTATTTATGTCATTAGTTTTGGTCAAGGCTCCTAACATGGTCAATATTGACCTATAGACTACCGGTTTGACCATAAGTTTTATAAATTACAGTTTTGACCTATAGTTTTCCAGAAATTAATTTTGTCACTAAACTTTATTAACTTTATAAAATTCATAGAATAAGCTTTTAATGCCTAATTTTCGGCTATAACCTATAGTTAGCCTCCAGAATTTATTTTAATTACTAAATGACCCCAGAAAGTTATGGTAACATTTATCATCACCTTAAAATCATTTTAAACTTAATATACATAAAAATAAATGGCCTAAAGTGCATGGCCTTATTACAACACCAACTTATAATAAAATTTCCATTTAAATGTCACAATGACATAAGAGCCTTACGGTTTTCTACACACTTACCCATATATTTTTTAATTTGCATTTTAAACCACTTATATTAATTCCTTGACCCTATAGGTCATTTAATGTAACGCCCCTATTAACCATAAATACAGCGGAAATAAAACTCTAAGGCGATTACAGACCATCGGTTCCAAACACCCGACACCAAACCTCACCAATTACAACTTACAATCTACAAAAGCTACGGTCTGAACTCGAGAAAAACTTAACACAAACATAATAGAAATTAAACATTAACTCTCCACAAAACCTAGTCCCATCCCAACGCTCATTCTCTTCGTGGCCACCTGTAAATCAATTCGTACCTGCAGATGAAACCAAACAGCCACCCGGGAGGGGTGAGTTCAGTTCCCTGGAATGGAACTAGTACAATTCTCCAAAAACCAACTTATAAAACATCACTCTTCAAAATAAACAGTAACATGAAAACAACTCTTAAAAGTAAACAGAGATAAGCACTTCAAAACAATCAAGTTAAAGAGAAAGAAAACAAGACAAAGATAGAGATAGAGAACTTCCAAACCGTCATCCACTTAAGCTCACACCACAAGTTAGTAAGCATCCATTGTTGATGTTAGAACCAATTCTGGTTAAGAAAGAAAGACTTAAGTAGTCACAAAGGACTAGGAGTGACATGAATATCCATAACCCGTGGTAGACAGTTTATGTCTCCACCATTTCAGAAGATGATTCCCATAGACAAAATATACTCAAGAGTGGAATAAAACCACTTGGGAGAGATGGCCCCCACCGCCAGTCAGTTGTCACAAGGACAAGGTAAACAGACCTCCGCTGTCAGTTGTCACAAGACGAGGTAAACAGACCTCCGCTATCAGTTGTCACAAGGACGAGGTAAACAGACCTCCGCTGTCAGTTGTCCAGATGGACGAGGTATAGCAGACCTCCGCTGCCACTGACCCGTTCTCGGTCATCGGTGAAAAGTGTGCGCACCACTTAATAGAAATAATCCATATTCAGTACCAGATTAACATTTCCCATATTCCCATTAGATTATTAACTGCACAAGAGCAATACCAAACACTCAGTCCTACAGAGTGCAGAGGCGTAAACCCTCAACAATTAATATCCAATAGAAAGAATCCATTCCAAATAAGGCTGATCAAACTCGACTCATGGATGAAACAATACCCATAGTCCAAAGGAAGAATTACCACAACCAGATATTTTCCTATATTCCCAGTCACCCCCACTAGATCATTAACTGCACAAGGCAATACCAAACACTCAGTCCTACAGAGTGTAGAAGCGTAAACCCTAGGCAGTTAATATCTAGTGAAACAACTAGATAGGAGGAACCAATAACCAAGGAAGTTTCACATACAGGCTCAGTTAGTCACATCAAGCTCAGTTAGTCACACAACAGTCTCATTCTGAAATCCATTCAAGATCAGTTGGTGTTCCAAAACATTCCATAAAGTCCATAACACAACAAGCTGAGTACGAGAAATCGTACAAAACATTCCATAAGGTCCAAAACACAATAAGCTGAGTACGAGAAATCGTACCTGGGTGATGCTGTAGCAGTTCTAATCAACTTGCGCAAACAATCAACAATACTCTGAAGAATATTAAAGGTAATCTATCATCAATCCCTTGTAGCCTATGTTACGCTAAATAAACTCCTTACTCTTATTTCAAGTCTCAATTATCTTTTAAGCCCTCACTTAAATGTTATGTTAATCTTTGAGTTATCGAGAACGTGGTATAGCCCAAGGTGGTAAGATCAAGGAATGTATTCGATCAACATTTGCTAATTGTCCACTCCTATCCACTTTATTCATACTTAACCACAATCCTCACATTCAAGACTTTTGAGACCTCTATATCATAAATGTGTTTATGTTATATATTAAATCTAAGAATTTCATAATAATCTTAAGCTCAATACCTTTATTCTTACTTTAGGACCGACATCGTATTATAACCTATGATGGATCTATCTTAGAATACTATACTATTATTCCATAAGGTAATGATTAGGTATTTTATCAATATTTACTAGATAATCCTTTATGATAAGTCTTCCCCTTAACTTAATTAAGACCTACAACCGTATATCGGAATCATAGTGTCGTAGATGCATTTCATTACAACTTCATTGATCTTAGAATTTAGAGACAACTACTAGACTCAATTATTTTATCTTTACTTTAGAATGACTTAATATTAACCATTTAATTATCTTGTCTTAAGATGTTCAATTACTCTTCATCCTGAACAACTATATTTAATTAACTCAAACCCTTCCAACTCTTTTACTTAGTATCCACAAAGTATATTATTCGCTTAATTATTACCTATATAAAAGGTGTTTTAAGATAACCCTTTTTATGTATCCTTACTCACATGTTAATTTCCCAAGTATTTAATTTTTTACACACATTCTCTCCATAGAGTATGTATATATTTTGTACTAAATTTTAATAAACCTACGTCTTAAATACATTTATATTACTTACAAACCAAGGTTTCAAAGGGATAACTTAATAAAATTAATTTCTTTATTGTATTTTAGGATAACAACATATCTCGACATAAGGTAAATCTATCTAAGAACTAAATTCTGATTCATAAGTGAAATTGTTAATTATGTAATAAGATAATCTGTTCTGAAAATCCCCATACCTTATATTCAAATGACACATTAATATTCCAGTGTCAAAAAGGTAAATCAATATACTCTTACGTAACCCAGTTTCATCTAATTAAAGGTTTAAAGATTTTAAGTATCTAATTTCTATTATAAACCTTCTTATAAATTCTAACTACTAAATACATTACTTAATTATAAACTCACATCCTGAACATCGGTATTAAATGTATTTTATATGTAATCAAATTCTAAGAATGTAAGGATTATCATTTAGATCAATTCCCCAATCATAGTTTAATTTAGTTTTATCATAATCCTTTTAACGATTTAATCACCAGCTATTAAGTTATTACTCAATACTATAAATAGAAATGATTAAATCTAGACTTATTTATCCTCTTCACATTTAGATGTAAAGTAACTCATTTACTTTATTATTGTTTATATAATAACAACAAATGTAAAAGTATTTCATTCATTTTATTATCAATTAAATAATAAGATCTATTTGTGTACACTTTATGTAAACTAATTACAAATATTCCTAAATTTCAACTTATTATTTCTTAACCCAATATAGATTTACATTGTGGTCACTGACTAAATATATACATTTTTAATACTGTTTATATAAATCCTAGAAATTCAAAGGTAACTAAAACTCAATTCATAACCATAAATATACCACCTCATATAGTATTCTATTATTAGTATTATGTAGAGTTTAGTTTAACTCATTAATTCCTTCATATTATATTTTCTATAAGGTATTTTATTGAAATACCCCAAACCTTGATATGTGGTTTTAAATATCAATTATGGTATGTAAAGGCTAAAAAGTGCCTTAGTAACATCAGTGAACAATTTAAACCATAATAAATGCAATAAAGCATTAAGACACAGTTTGAGCAAAACATGCTCTAAGCTATGAGTGAACTTGGTTAGGACCCAAAGAGCCACCAAGACTTATAACATTTAATTATGATTTTATAAGGCTAATTAAGTCCTTAGGAAACTTTGGTAGACAATGAAACCAAATAAACACAAGAAAATACCTTAAAGTCAATAAGAGCAAAAATGTGCTCTAAGCTTGGGATAAATGTGTATAAGACCTAATGGTCATACCTATACCTTATTTATATGTTAATGACATATTAAATCAATTACTAAAGAAAACCAAGCTTGAAAACAAGTTAAAACACAAAATGTGCTTTAAGGATCTAAAGCACGTTTTTTTGAAAAATTTCTTGTAAATGAGTTTTGAATGGCTAAATGTCCATCATTACTCTCTAATTAACATGTGTACTATATAGTATCACATTTGGGTGGCCATATTAGTGGGAAATCAAAAATTTCACTTCTATGTGCCTTAGTTTGTGAATAGTAACTTTTATAAGCTAGTTTGTAACATATAATGTTATAAGTAATTAAATGAGTCAATAAAGACTATATTACCCTTCTATTAAAATGGGGGCCGGTTTTTTCATGTGTGACTCACCACATTTGAACAAATAAGTAAGTTAAGTAATGACAAAGCAAAGTACTATTTGCTTTTAGCTTAAATATCTCCAAAAGCAAGTGTTACTCATTCTCTTATTCCTTCCTTCATTTCCCACGGTGGTCTTCTTCTTCCTCCTCTCTCCATCGGTTCCAACAGCCCACACTCATTCTCATCTCCTTTCACTTGTAACTTGTGATTCCCTTGGCCAAATCAAATTCCAAGACCATATTTGTCTTAGTTAGGTCAAGCTCTACACTTCCCTCTCTTTAAATCTTCAAGAACTCAATTTTGGTGCCATGAAGATTCACCATTGAAGGAGCTTGAGCCCATCTTTTCACATATTCTTGTTCTCCTTTGCTTCAAGGTAAGGAAACTCAAAGAAAAATCAAGTTTCCTTCATGTTTTGTGTTGTCCGAAATTCACCTCACCATGGTGTATTTATCTGCTGTTTTAGCTTCATTTGGATCTTCCAAGGGCTAGGAGGAGTCCTCTCTTGATACTTATTCAAGTTCTCTTCCAATTCCAAGGTAAAACAATTACCTTAATGTGTTAAAACAATATATGTAACTAGGGTTTACAATGAGATGAAGCTTAAGCTTGAATACTCATTATGTTGTTTGTACAATGTATAGAACTTGACAAGGAATCAAGTACCCCACCGGTTTGTAAGGAAACGAGAAAGAAGTTTGTGAGGAAAAAGAGGTAAACAAACTATCTCAATGTAGTTTAAATGCCATAGGAAAACGAGCTTGATTTGCTTAATAAAATACCTAAGGAGCCAATGGCAAATGAGCTAGAAAAATGCTCTCAAGGAGGTTATTAAAGGAATATGTATTGTTGGGTGTATTTGCAAGTCAAAGGCATTATTTATGTGGGAAATTCAGTGTTTAAGGTTATGCAATTTAAGGGCCTAAGAGCCATGTTATTTAAGGGCCTAAGTGCCAAGCAATTTAAGTTATGCACTATATTGTGATGTAGTGCTTAATGTGTGAAGTTTGTGTATAAAAATGTGTTTGATGGATTTTAGGTATTCTTGAGTGAAATAAGGTAAAATCCTAAGTGTTTGGATGTGAGTATATACAAGAGAAGCTATGGCCAAATTTGGAAAAATGTGTGAGAAGTTCTAAGTGTTTTAAGTGGTTTTGGTGAACTAGGAAGTGTTATAGGTGAATAAATGTTTACTTGAGAAGAAAACATGTGTTAAGGTGATTTAGAGTGATGCAAGGATTTAGGTGTTATCTTGGAAGTTCTAGGAATTCAATGTGTGTTTGTGAATGTATTAAAGTCTTGGAGGAGTTGTTTAAGGTTTAGGTAAGGTTGGTGTTCAAGGAACAAGTGATGTTTAGGTAGATGTAAAAAGGAGATTTAGTTAGTAAGAAAAGAAGTTGAGGGGTGATGATAAGGTGTAGAGGAAACACCTTGGTATTGTGATCATTATAGGTGAAATGCCACCTAGAAATCATAAGGAGAAAACATGTGTAAGTGTTGGGAATTTTGTGGAGATATAAGTAAAGGTTTAAGGAATTAGGAAAAAGTTTTGTGAGTGTTTAAGAATATCTTAAGGGTGTGTTTGAAGTGCCAAATGATGTTAGAACACATTAAGAGGCCTTAGGAGAAGTTTGGTGAAGAATTGGTTAAGTTTGGGTAAGATTAGGCGACCCCCAGGGGCCGACCCAGTTTTTGGGTCGGTCGAGCCTCTGTTAGATGTTAGGAATGTGTTCGGTAATGGTCCGACCCAAAAGGGTGGGTCGGACATGGGTCGTCGGTCAAGTTTCAAAGGAAGGAAAATGTTCGCACATGGACCGACCCAGAATGGTGGGTCGGACGTGGGTCGGACGGGCATGATTGTAAGGAAGTAAAAGGGTTCTGTAATGGACCGACCCAGCTGTGGGTCGGTCGGTGGGTCGGTCGGACCAAAAACATGGTTTAAAGTTATGAAATGATATGTGATGATGGGATTGGTAGGTAATGATGTTATAAGGATGTTAAGGACATGTTAGGGAGTTTTAATGACACCTAAGTGGGTTAAAAGTTGTATTAAAATGTGAGAGTAAAACAAGTTAAAAATGTTAAGTTATGTAACTAAGTTAACGGGGAAAAATTAAGCATTGACATTAAATGATCAAGCAAACCCCGATGTTAATGAAAACACATGTGATGTTAACAGTTGTTCGAGAATGCTCGAGGAACATAAATGGACAGGATAAGTGGACTCCGGTGACAGGTATGGTTTTCTTGCAACCTGTGTCCTATCGGATTACACCGGCTTGTATGCCAATGTGTTTTTTTTTTCTGTATGTTTGCCACGTTATGAGATAAATCATGAACGAGTTTACAGTCGTTATTGTTACTGTATGTGTTACGTGCCGATACCGGTAACCTCCAATGCGCTTGAAGGGCTAGTTAACCACTATTAGGTAAACGTAGGAGAACGGTATCCGGTAACAACGTTTCCGACCTAAGGAACGTTCTAACCACGGCTATGCGTGAGTTGGTTATGTGATGTTTGTGTGATGTTTGTATGTGAATGTATGACTCTCTTCCCTTGTGTAGGTCTGACAAGACTTAACTCAATGTTGTGATTGTTTAATAAAGTTCAAGTTGAACTTCTAATAAGTGCTAACGGGGGGAGTGAGGAGTCCGGTCTGTTCCGGCCACGCGTGTGAGTATGGGGGTCGTTGTCATATCAGGTTCGATCCTCTCTGTATGTTATGGTTGTTTTCCAATTTGGTTCCCAACCTTCCCTTTAGCTTAACCAAGGCTATTACTGACTCACGTCGGGCCAGGGGCATACTATGTTATGTTTGTTTCGGTGTGCTTGGATCACTATATCCGGGGCACCTTGTGTTAAGTTAACCGTTCATTTAACGAAACGGTAACGAGTTATGTAACGAGCTTATCATGAGACTGGCAACATTCTCTAGGCTCACCAGTGTGTAAACAATGTTTGGGTCGGTTCCTAAGAAACCATTCCCGTTGTGTTATTGTTTTGTTGTGATGCAATATTTATTGCGGTGTTATGTTGTGCACATGGAAACGTGCAAAGTGTTTTAAGTGTTGTTATGCAGTGTATGTTATATGTTGTAAAATGTGAAGTGTGTGGATCATGGATATGATTCCCAGTTGTGATAAGAGACGTTTAAGGGTAACCCGATTTAAGGATATGTGTCGTCTATTAAGGAAGTAGCTCCGTTAGAGGAGGAACACTCTAGGGATAATGAATACCAAGAGTGACTTATTAAGTAAGGATATATTATCCTTTTGTTGAGCCCGTTGAGGCGAATGTTATGTGATGTGTGTTCGTTGTTACATGTATGATTTAAATATAATCAACCGCATGCTAAGACGACAAGTAGTTTGCGTGGCCCGATAGCATGTGGCTGCGGGATTACCATACCAGCAAAGGTGCTGAGCCCCTTGGGGGCCACCCTTTTCTCTTCTTTTCCTATTTCAGTACGAAGTGCTGGAAGCCCTTCGAGAGTAGGACGGGTCGACATTGTACATGGGTATTCATTTAAGTATATGTATACAGTAGGTGTAGTAAGACCGATATTGTTGTCGGCATCAGTTTATAATACTCGGTATAGTTGATAAGGTGTATGTTGTTGTTGTGTTAATGTAAAGGAATAACAATGTATAGTCGCTCGGGAATTTAGCCCATCAGACCGGTACAATGTTATGGATTAGCCTTGTTAGCCACGTGGGTGGCTAACGGCGTGTAACACCAACGAGTTAAGTAATGTGATGAGGTTGTTCTTCCGCTGCAGTTTGTTGTAAGTATGTTAATGTTGGATAGTATCGCTCTGATGACTGAATTACCGAGCTTAGGAAGTACCGAGTTAGGATTTAAGTACTTTGGGTTAAGGGTTGAGTGATAGCGTGAGAGATACGCTAGTTAGGAACTACCAGTGGCTACTGGAAACCTACAATATCCTTCCCACCCTCCACAATCCCTGTTTATAACTTGGGAAAGAACGCCAGAGAGATGGAAGTCCTCTCTTACTCGGGAATACCCGATCTGGCTGTTATTAAATACCCTTAGGGTACGGAGAACCTGTCATACGGTAGATCCCGAAAACTGGGAATCCCGGAGACGGTCTCCATCTGAATAATGTTAACCGCATTTCATAGCAATGAATGAAGGATCTTGTGTATTGGAGAATAGAATTTCCGGCAACCTGGGTCGACATGCAGAGCAGTCGAGAATAACCAGCTTGCAACGCACCTACCGTGCAACAGGCAAGAAATGGATTAATAACACCCGAGACAAGTGTCTACGGAACCACAGTTGATAAATAAAACACCAACGGTATACCAACCGACAAAGGAACTACAACGTAGTGCCCAACAAGAGACAAGTCTCAGTAACCACGACAAGTGCGTGAACGGGCTATAAGAGAATACGACACAAAAAAACGGGGGTCTCCCAGAATGGGAAAACCCTAGTTAATGATTATTATGTGAATACAGTGAGAAGTCACCTAGACAAGTTATTATCAAGACAGTAAGATCAGTGAGGGCCAACAAGGCCACTGATGACAGTGCGGGTAAAAACAATACCACAAACCGGTATGTGTTAAACTGATAGCCAGTTAGCATGGCGCACTTGCCATAGCAAGTGCTGCTATAATAGGGCTGTTCGGGAAATTTAAACCACTACGAAGTACTTGGAAAAGTACAATAAGTTAAAGTGATTGTCATAACAGTGGAAGGGCCTGTTAGCCTAACCTCTATAATGTAAGTACACCCAGTCAGCAAGAAGCTAGACTTGGTTAAGGTAAGAAGATGTTGTGAAACCATGAAAATTTTTCTTTCAACCCAGATTTATTCAAACCCTTTCCTTTCAAAACCAGATTTTCTTTCAAACCAACACTTCTTTCCAACCTTCTTTTAAACCAAACCAGTAAAACCAAGAGCAGTTGATAAGATACAGCAATGGATAAACTTTCCTCGATTAAGTTCGGGAAGCACGGAATGAATATTGTCACGGGACAGTATAAGGGGTTGACAACAGAATACTTCACCTAGGCGTGTGACAGACACTACAAGTGTACCAACTGTGTTGTGGGACGACCGCACTCCGATAGGAGCATGTGGGCCTGACAGACCTACTTATGGGTTAGTTGGGTAAGTAGTAATGTATCGTATGATACCCCACATATGTATACAGTGGAGTCCGAAACACGGGAAGTAGTCGACTCCGATCTACGGTCAGCAGTATAAATCAAACGAGAGCTAAGGTTACAAGGAATAGTTGAAGTTAAGGAATTCAGTTCAGTTAGCAAGACTAAAAGGATTAGTGAACTCCTTTCAAGGAAATGTTTAAGAGTTAGGAAGTGCGATGGGCACAAACTGTTATGTAAAGACACCACATATGTCTTAAGGATCCTTAGGGATAAACATTATAGCTGGAATGGTGACCCAGCCTGTACATGGCAAGCGATGCCTAATGTGGACACATTAATGTGCAATGAACGGATAAATTCCCAGAATGAGTACCTACACTACCAGGAAATGTTAATCTTCACAGAAGAAGATAATAACCAGTAAAGAACGCGAAAGGCGTAGCTAACGGAATGTACCAATAAGTGTGAGCCAAATGTAAAGGCATAACTTAACAACACCCAGAGCAATCCTTGAAGGGTGTTCACATCAACAATTGTTGAATGAAATGCATGACAGAAGCACAAGGGTAGAAACTAACACACAGTTTAGACATAAGTTGTCAGGAGACGGACTGACAAACCTAAGGGGCATCCCATGAAAGGAAACGTGATGCAACGACCTTGTAATATTGTACAGAGAAGTACATGTGTGTGGGACAGCCTATAATGACCCAGCTCAAGGCAAATAAGGCTTATAATCCAAAACAGGATATATCATATAAATTCGATTGATGGTAGAAGTTTAGGTTGTATAAGTGAATAGAGTGGTAAACGAACCACTGCATTAAGAGTGGGGACCTCTCGACATTGTGACACCGCAGGAGCGGTAGTTATGAATCAAGTTCAAGAAATATGTTAAGGATTGACCATGTTGTTATTGAAAGAGAAATTAGCTTAGTAGTATGTGTATAAATGAAGCACCTGGCTGAATAACGCCGGCTTGTGACTCGAATGATCGATGCTCAAGGAGCATTCAGTGGTCATCCAAATGAGGGATGAACCATAATATGAATAATGTAAATTTATGTGTGGAAGCTAATGCGACAGTAAATACTATGTGAGTTAGTGTTATACAATAAGTGAGAGCACGGTGCGCAGTAAGCGACCGTTGTATAAGTGTTGTTGAATGATAATATGGTAGGTCGAACCAGTTACGAGATAAGAATCTCAGTGAAGGACAGTGTGAATTCCATGGCGAGTCGCATAAGGGATTTACTGTCAAGAGTTTACGCCTCTGCACTCTGTATGACTGAGTGTTTTGGTATTGCACTTGCGCAGTAATGATCGAGTGGGATAGCTAGGAATTGGAGACATGTTAATTATAGAGGAATAATGTTATAATGGCCGATGCATAGGAAATGCAAGACCGCACCAATAAAAGAGTACTTGTACAAAACCGAATGTGAAGACATGATTAACAGTAAGTGACTACAGTAGTACTAACTACCAAATATCGGTATGGAATATACCCCAAATATTGGAAATAGCTGAGAGAGCACTACACACTAGGTAGTAGCTCAATCTCAACCGACAGTAAGTCGGAAGGGAACAAGTCCATCATTGTGAAATACATAGCTGTATACACAGTAAATTATCATGGAAGTGGATGGAAAATTGTGAAACTCACCGAATGCGCTCAGGGTAAAATATACGTGCGTCGGTTGAGAAACCATTGTTACCAAGATGAGGTGACAATTGGGGATGTACAATACAGTAAGAATAACAAAAGGGAGCAATTAAGCTCTACAGTTATTAAAGTTTCACAGCAGAAACTAATTCAAATGTACAACGTAAATAACGAATGTGAGTGGATGGCTAATTATTAACGCCTAGAAGCCTAACAGGCCAGGACCGAAACCGGTTATGAGTTATAACTCCAATGCGAATTCTTGGTTTAGGGACTAAACCGCCAATATGGTTAAGATCCTCTAATCAGAATCCATTGTGTAATAGACCGCGTCGAAGTTAAAACACTTCACGACGGCAGAACATTTAAGCCAATGTTTATGTTGATTACGTGGGCGTAATCCCTTTTAAGGGGGGTAGAGCGCAAAACACTTAGTGTATATTACCGTACAAGTGTACGTAGTGTATTGATTTATATTGTGCATAGCACAAAATTATATTATTGTTTTGATGATTGGTGTGTGTGTTACGTAAACATACGCATTCATTCATGGTTGAATTGTGGTAATTGCGCGCAGAAGATGCGAATACCATTGTGATAAGTGTGTGTGTTTGTTAACAGTTGTGTGTGATTGTACAAGTGTGGGGAGTAGATAAACTCCCGGGGGAACAAAAGCCCCGACAGTGTATAAATGTAAAATCAGGTGTGTCGTATTTTGATAAAATATATGTATATATATATATATACTTATAGTGATGCATGAAAGGGCATGATACCGACATAGAACCTAGTGAGAATAAGATTCCCTAGGCAACGTGATTTAAGTGAATGGAGGTAACTGATAGACGGAGTCTCTATCCTTTGGAGATGTTGTGATCATGACTAGAATGATTCGAAAGATAGAAAATTGGAAATGAGTGACTTACTTGATGCTTGAAAATGAAGTGGGAGGTGGAACTTGATTTGCATGTGATCAAGGGAAACCGAACACAAATTGGAGTGGAAGGATAGTTCAACACTGATGCTGATCACATCAGGGTTGGATGACTCTTGAAACTCCCTATAAGTGGCCACAATAACCACGCTAAGGAAAGAAGCAAAGAGCTTAAGTTGGACTTGGAGTTGTGTGTGTTTTCAAAGGATTTTCAATTGGCATTTATAAAACGTTGACGGATACTTTACATAATTAAAGTCTTCTTACTTAACCTCACAAGGAAATTTTAAATTTAAGTGATTGTTTTAAACTCCCAAAGGCACGGGGACGGAAGGTGTCCATCGCGACCGGGTTCTGCGGGATCACAGTGTATATCAAGGATATTTTTGATTGCTATACATGCTCTGACATGTTGTGTGGTATGTGTAATGAATGTTGTTTTGACTTGGATTTCCTAAAGTGTATACTATTAAGGCCTATGAGTCTAAATGTGTGGTGTTACATAGACCTATGTGTCTAAAGACTGTTATGTTACCAGGACCTATGTGTCCAAATGTTGTTATGTTACCCAAGACCAGTGAGTCAAAGGGGTTGTTATGTATGTGTAAGTGTTGTTAAGATACCCGGACCATAGAGTCCGAGATTATCATTTGGATATGTTATGTTATGTGTGGATGTGAATGTGTTGCCCGGACCATCAAGTCCGAGGTTGTGATGTAAAGTGTGTTTGGTTAAGGAAGTTTATTTCCAAGTGATTACTGTGTTCTAATCTGATGATATGTGAAAAGTGTGAACTTCGAGGACGAAGTTCTTTTAAGGGGGGTAGATTGAAATACCCCAAACCTTGATATGTGGTTTAAATATCAAATTATGGTATGTAAGGCTAAAAAGTGCCTTAGTAACATCAGTGAACAATTTAAACCATAATAAATGCAATAAAGCATTAAGACACAGTTTGAGCAAAAACATGCTCTAAGCTATGAGTGAACTTGGTTAGGACCCAAAGAGCCTACCAAGACTTAATAACATTTAATTATGATTTTATAAGGCTAATTAAGTCCTTAGGAAACTTTGGTAGACAATGAAACCAAATAAAACACAAGAAATACCTTAAAGTCAATAAGAGCAAAAATGTGCTCTAAGCTTGGGATAAATGTGTATAAGACCTAATGGTCATACCTATACCTTATTTATAGTTAATGAACATATTAAATCAATTACTAAAGAAAACCAAGCTTGAAAACAAGTTAAAACACAAATGTGCTTTAAGGAGTCTTAAAGCACGTTTTTTGAAAAATTGTCTTGTAAATGAGTTTTGAATGGCTAAATGTCCATCATACTCTCTAATTAACATGTGTACTATATAGTATCACATTTGGGTGGCCATATTAGTGGGAAATCAAAAATTTCACTTCTATGTGCCTTAGTTTGTGAATAGTAACTTTTATAAGCTAGTTTGTAACATATAATGTTATAAGTAATTAAATGAGTCATAAAGACTATATTACCCTTCTATAAAATGGGGGCCGGTTTTTCATGTGTGACTCACCACATTTGAACAAATAAGTAAGTTAAGTAATGACAAAGCAAAGTACTATTTGCTTTTAGCTTAAATATCTCCAAAAGCAAGTGTTATCTTCATTCTCTTATTCCTTCCTTCATTTCCCACGGTGGTCTTCTTCTTCCTCCTCTCTCCATCGGTTTCCAACAGCCCACACTCATTCTTCATCTCCTTTCACTTGTAACTTGTGATTCCCTTGGCCAAATCAAATTCCAAGACCATATTTGTCTTAGTTAGGTCAAGCTCTACACTTCCCTCTCTTTAAATCTTCAAGAACTCAATTTTGGTGCCATGAAGATTCACCATTGAAGGAGCTTGAGCCCATCTTTTCACATATTCTTGTTCTCCTTTGCTTCAAGGTAAGGAAACTCAAAGAAAAATCAAGTTTCCTTCATGTTTTGTGTTGTCCGAAAATTCACCTCACCATGGTGTATTTATCTTGCTTGTTTTAGCTTCATTTGGATCTTCCAAGGGCTAGGAGGAGTCCTCTCTTGATACTTATTCAAGTTCTCTTCCAATTCCAAGGTAAAACAATTACCTTAATGTGTTAAAACAATATATGTAACTAGGGTTTACAATGAGATGAAGCTTAAAGCTTGAATACTCATTATGTTGTTTGTACAATGTATAGAACTTGACAAGGAATCAAGTACCCACCGGTTTGTAAGGAAACAGAAAGAAGTTTGTGAGGAAAAGAGGTAAACAAACTATCTCAATGTAGTTTAAATGCCATAGGAAAATGAGCTTGATTTGCTTAATAAAATACCTAAGGAGCCAATGGCAAATGAGCTAGAAAAATGCTCTCAAGGAGGTTATTAAAGGAATATGTTGTTGGGTGGATTGCAGGTCAAAGGCATTTATTTATGTGGGAAATTCAGTGTTTAAGGTTATGCAATTTAAGGGCCTAAGAGCCATGTTATTTAAGGGCCTAAGTGCCAAGCAATTTAAGTTATGCACTATATTGTGATGTATGCTTAATGTGTGAAGTTTGTGTATAAAATGTGTTTGATGGATTTTAGGTATTCTTGAGTGAAATAAGGTAAAATCCTAAGTGTTTGGATGTGATATACAAGAGACTATGGCAAATTTGGAAAAATGTGTGAGAAGTTCTAAGTGTTTTAAGTGGTTTTGGTGAACTAGGAAGTGTTATAGGTGAATAAATGTTACTTGAGAAGAAAACATGTGTTAAGGTGATTTAGAGTGATGCAAGGATTTAGGTGTTATCTTGGAAGTTCTAGGAATTCAATGTGTGTTTGTGAATGTATTAAAGTCTTGGAGGAGTTGTTTAAGGTTTAGTTAAGGTTGGTGTTCAAGGAACAAGTGATGTTTAGGTATGATGTAAAAAGGAGATTTAGTTAGTAAGAAAAGAAGTTGAGGGGTGATGATAAGGTGTAGAGGAAACACCTTGGTATTGTGATCATTATAGGTGAAATGCCACCTAGAAATCATAAGGAGAAAACATTGTAAGTGTTGGGAATTTTGTGGAGATATAAGTAAAGGTTTAAGGAATTAGGAAAAATAGTTTTGTGAGCGTTTAAGAATATCTTAAGGGTGTGTTTGAAGTGCCAAATGATGTTAGAACACATTAAGAGGCCTTAGGAGAAGTTTGGTGAAGAATTGGTTAAGTTTGAGTAAGATTAGGAGGCGACCGACCCAGGGGCCGACCCAGTTTTTGGGTCGGTCGAGCCTCTGTTAGATGTTAGGAATGTGTTCGGTAATGGTCCGACCAAAAGGGTGGGTCGGACATGGGTCGGTCGGTAAGTTTCAAAGGAAGGAAAATGTTCGCACATGGACCGACCCAGAATGGTGGGTCGGACGTGGGTCGGACGGGCATGATTGTAAGGAGTAAAAGGGTTCTGTAATGGACCGACCCAGCTGTGGGTCGGTCGGTGGGTCGGTCGGACCAAAAACATGGTTTAAGGTTATGAAATGATATGTGATGATGGGGATTGGTAGGTAATGATGTTATAAGGATGTAAGGACATGTTAGGGGAGTTTTAATGACACCTAAGTGGGTTAAAAGTTGTATTAAAATGTGAGAGTAAAACAAGTTAAAAATGTTAAGTTATAACTAAGTTAACGGGGAAAAATTAAGCATTGACATTAAATGATCAAGCAAACCCCGATGTTAATGAAAACACGTGTGATGTTAACAGTTGTTCGAGAATTGCTCGAGGAACATAAATGGACAGGATAAGTGGACTCCGGTGACAGGTATGGTTTTCTTGCAACCTGTGTCCTATCGGATTACACCGGCTTGTATGCCAATGTGTTTTTTTTTCTGTATGTTTGCCACGTTATGAGATAAATCATGAAACGAGTTTACAGTCGTTATTGTTACTGTATGTTTACGTGCCGATACCGGTAACCTCCAATGCGCTTTAAGGGCTAGTTAACCACTATTAGGTAAACGTAGGAGAACGGTATCCGGTAACAACGTTTCCGACCTAAGGAACGTTCTAACCACGGCTATGCGTGAGTTGGTTATGTGATGTTTGTGTGTGATGTTTGTATGTGAATGTATGACTCTCTCTTCCCTTGTGTAGGTCTGACAAGACTTAACTCAATGTTGTGATTGTTTAATAAAGTTCAAAGTTGAACTTCTAATAAGTGCTAACGGGGGGAGTGAGGAGTCCGGTCTGTTCCGGCCACGCGTGTGAGTATGGGGGTCGTTGTCATAGCAGGTTCGATCCTCTCTGTATGTTATGGTTGTTTTCCAATTTGGTTCCCAACCTTCCCTTTAGCTTAACCAAGGCTATTACTGACTCACGTCGGGCCACAGGGGCATACTATTGTTATGTTTGTTTCGGTGTGCTTGGATCACTATATCCGGGGCACCTTGTGTTAAGTTAACCGTTCATTTAACGAAACGGTAACGAGTTATGTAACGATTATCATGAGACTGGCAACATTCTCTAGGCTCACCAGTGTGTAAACAATGTTTGGGTCGGTTCCTAAGAGAACCATTCCCGTTGTGTTATGTGTTTTGTTGTGATGCAATATTATTGCGGTGTTATGTTGTGCACATGGAAACGTGCAAAGTGTTGTTAAGTGTTGTTATGCAGTGTATGTTATATGTTGTAAAATGTGAAGTGTGTGGATCATGGATATGATTCCCAGTTGTGATAAGAGACGTTTAAGGGTAACCCGATTTAAGGATATGTGTCGTCTATTAAGGAAGTAGCTCCGTTAGAGGAGGAACACTCTAGGGATAATGAATACCAAGAGTGACTTATTAAGTAAGGATATATTATCCTTTTGTTGAGCCCGTTGAGGCGAATGTTATGTGATGTGTGTTCGTTGTTACATGTATGATTTAAATATAATCAACCGCATGCTAAGACGACAAGTAGTTGTGCGTGGCCCGATAGCATGTGGGCTGCGGGATTACCATACCAGCAAAGGTGCTGAGCCCCTTGGGGGCCACCCTTTCTCTTCTTTTCCTATTTCAGGTACGAAGTGCTGGAAGCCGTTCGAGAGTAGGACGGGTAGACATTGTACATGGGTATCCATTTAAGTATATGTATACAGTAGGTGTAGTAAGACCGATATTGTTGTCGGCATCAGTTTATAATACTCGGTATAGTTGATAAGGTGTATGTTGTTGTTGTTGTTGTTAATGTAAAGGAATAACAATGTATAGTCGCTCGGGAATTTAGCCCATCAGACCGGTACAATGTATATGGATTAGCCTTGTTAGCCACGTGGGTGGCTAACGGCGTGTAACACCAACGAGTTAAGTAATGTGATGAGGTTGTTCTTCCGCTGCAGTTTGTTGTAAGTATGTTAATGTTGGATGGGGTGTTACATTTATTCCTTTTATTTATTAATTTATCGTATATATATATATATATATATTATATATATATATAATAGAATATATATATATTATATCCTTCCTTATATTTCTCACAAGGAATGTTATTTCCTTTATCTATTTTTATTGTATTTATATATATATAAATATATAATCTACATATAAGATTTATCCAGAATATTCTTTAAGAAATTCTATTGTATTTAATTATATTAATATCTTTTAGACATATCCACAACTGATTTATGGTTTACAAAATAAAGTATTTCCTTAGTTTTAGTTAAACATATTAGCTTCCATATCATATATAATAAATAAAATGTAGTTTAGTTAAATTCCTTGATTTAATATAAGTTTCTATTTATTTCTCTCATATAAATATATATATAAATATATGTAACAATTTTTACTTCACTTAAAGTTAATACCCAAAATATTTATAAACATACTGTATTAAATGTTAATTAGTCTTATTATATTTTCCCCAACCTATAAAGTTCATTAATCAACTATACTTTAATTTTTGATTACATTAAAAACTATATATTATAAGTTATTCTTATGAAAACTCACAAACACAATTTTTAAAACCTTTTCCCATTGCCCAAAAATTCCCAAACTTAATATAAAGTAACTATAACATTTTAGACATATTATAAAATTTTTATTTCATAAAAATATCTTTTTAATTTAGCCAAATAATTTCAGAAAACCCGTAACTTGTAAAAATCATAACTTATGTTTAAAAACTCGAAAACCATAATAATTTACATCAAAATAAACTAGATAAAATAAGGAACCTATGGTTAAAATTTCAAGTCAAAATACATTCGGAAAGATATTTAAATTAACCCAACAAGTTAAGACTATTTACTGGAATTTATTAAAACCCTTATAAACTAAATTCTGGACGTTTTAATCTCGGCCGTCCAGATCTTATAACTACAATCGGACGGCCCTAAATCCCCGAGTTCTTCAGCGCAGAGTTAAACCCAGTCGAGTACTAAATCGACGATTCCTCACAATCTACAGAACGAAATCGCGTGATTCTTGTTTCTATGGATTCGTAATCAAATTTCAGTTCTATTGGTACCGGTTTCCCCAATTATAATGCAGTGTTCATCAAGATTCGAATTCGATTTCGAAAGTTAGGGTTTACTCGGTACAGAATAAAATCGAATACAATTCCTCCAAATTCTCCTAGCCTAACACGAAATTGACTAAATTGGCACATGGGTTAGGACGACAATGAAGTATAGATTAGCAACGATGGAAGAATTTGAGGAAACACTCACCGGAATTGCAATATCGGAGGAGAATTCGAGAACGGGTTCTGGAAAAACTCGAATTTCCGATCAGTTCGTGAAGCCAACTTCGAGGATCTATAAGTTATTGTACAAATCGATTTAGGCTTTGTTAATTGGCTCAATAGAAAGATGAAACTTAGCTCTACACATTGATAACTAGAACTAATCCTAACTTGCACCATACAAAAAGATATTGAAGCTACAAAACACGAGTTTACCTCTCTGTTTTGGTGTTATTTTATGTGCTGTTGAAACCGAAACTTTAGACCTCTATATCTCCCAACTGGTTGCGATTTAGACTTGGGCATAAACACGAAAATTGTAGAGGGATTAGAGATCTTTACAACGAGCTAAAGAAATCGAATTTTGGTTGATTAACGAAGAAGTTATGATCGACGCAAGTTACCTGAAAACGAAGGGAATTCTGGAATTCTGGAAACAGTCTCGCAAGGTGGCTACTTTGGCTCGACTTTCCGGTTGACTCAGAAGGATCTAGGGTTTGTATGAGTAATGGTTGGAAAGAGGAATTGTAGGAGAAGAGAGTGGTGAAGACAGCATGGAAAAATATTGAGTTATGTGAAAGTTATAGCCGTCTAAAGTTAGGGCTAGGAAGTGAAATCGGTTATGAAAATCAGGGAAGGAAATCGGCTAAGTGTGGGCGACCCATTACAGAGTGACACGTGGCACTTCTTAAAATTTTGATTCAAAACTTCAATCTAGCATAACTTTGGCTAGGATGATCCGTTTTTGACGTTCTTTTTATCGATCTTCATGGTTTTTCATAACCTATTTATTGGTATAGGTTTCATGACCTGGTTTGACCATTCTCAAAAAGTCAACTCTAGCAAGGCTTAATAAGCTTTAAGGTTTCTAGAATTTTATATTGACTTTTATATTTCAAAACAATGTTCCAACACTTCTTAAAATCTTTATAATATATTTGGAGTGTTTAATAATTTTCCCAAGATTTATTGACTTATAAATCTTATTATTAAATTCATAATACTATATAATAATGTATAATAATTAGGGTTAAATAGGAGAAAACCCCTAAATAAATTTCACAATTCCATATAATAATTTAAATTCATAATTACTTATAATAATTTAATATTCATAATTCCTTATAATAATTTAATATCATAATTCCATAATAATAATTTAATACTTAATAGTATTATTAAAGGTTTAATAAAAGAAATCCCCTAAATTAATTTAAATTAATTTAGGGGTATTTCAGTATATCCCCCTTAAAAGAAACTTCGCCTCGAAGTTTAAGAAAATCTACTAGTAGGCACTCACACCGCTTCGGGTGTGCTAAGACAATGATAATTTCAATGAAATTCCATACCAATCAAATCCTTTATTTCCATCTATTTCCATAACAACATTCCACTCGAGATTACTCAACCTCAAAACAAACCAAGATATACCAAGACATAGCATGATGAAAATCAACAGTCACATACTGTGTCATATTGTAAAAACCAAGCACATACAAACACCTCTCATTCTGCTAATACTGTTTTCCCTTTACTAACGATGCAACAAGGCATAATCCGGATGAGATAACGAAGGAGGAGTATGCCAGCATATCCCCCTTAAAAGAGCTAAGGTACGCCCTCGTACCGCTACTAACGAGAACCACAGAAGGACACATTATCCAACAAGGTTGTTTCAAAAACCAATCACAACAACACGCATAGACCATATTAGTCTACCAACCATTAGTTTCTGTTTTCTTGATTGTTTAAACTTTTAACTTATGATTCTTATCCATTCATTTTATGACTGATACGAATTATATGTCCATTATATGTTCATTTTATCATATCAATTATATTACCAAGCTATAAACCAGGTGTAACGTACTTGAGTAGTTTAACATAATATTCCCGATCATTTAATAATCCTCAATAATCTTCCAAAATTTTCTTCAAAGGTTTTTAGTCAACCATATGTTAAACTTTATAAGATAAATATTTCTGTGACTTTTCAAGTTTCAATTGTTTTTATAATTAACTATCGTATTTTAGATGATTCACTCAGTGTTTACTTTATAAAATTTACTTATTATTTATATACATAATTTCACCCAAGGCAGAATTTTAGGAAGTTCTTATAATGTAGCTCCAAAATCTGCTTTCTTTATCTTAAAATTTATTTTGCAAGGTAGGGACTCTATATATAAATTTTAAGTCAAATGAATTAGTCTAGTGAAAGTTCACTCACTCTTGATAAACTATTTTTTCTAGGGTTTGCTCTATGTAAGTATTATTCTGATCATTATATCTTAGTACTCTCTTAGATAATGGTGGCTTTTGGTAAATATCACTGTTAGTGTGGCTTCTAAAATTTATACATGTATAATGTTAACTTCCAAGTAAACATGAGAATTTCCAAATCTTTAAGTAACTCTCAATTTTTTTCACTAGACACTCTATACTCCAAGTATTAAGGCTCAATAATATTTAGTTTATTATTACTCATGTGTTTTCACTCCATAGGTAAGTATTTTTCACCAAGGATTTAACTCGGTAAACTCTTTACATGCATGAATTTAGTACTGGATCTTAATATACGAGTTTTGAACTGTTCATTGTGGCTAGTAATGAAATATGCCTAGCTCAAGATTCCATGATGGTAACGTCTTACCACCACTTCCCCTCATGTTCAACACAATCCATCACCTGCGTAGAAGATTATACGGTTAGATGACAAGGCTGTCTAGCCCCTAAACTTCTAGAAGTGGGTGTGCACCCCCACTACTTTCAGCCTAGGAGTTCGTCGCACCAGGCACTTCCCGTAGGGTGTTAGGTTTAGGTGTTTTCTTTCTAAAGTTAACATAGAGTTTTAATGTGTTTTACAAGTTCAGATGTTGATCTTTTCTAATACGCTACTAGTTCTTGTTAGCTTAATAATTTTCTAGACTTAAGATTTATCTTAAACATTATCTTTAGGTAACAAATTGATACCAAGTAGTTCATGAGATTTATTTTCAAACTTTAAAGGAGTTGAAGTACTTTCACATAACATCAATACTAATTTTGTTATGTAAAGTTTTATTTGTATACTGTTTTCAACCAAAAGTATTCTTTAAAATTCTAGGAATTTGTGTACCAGCTTTTAAAGGATTGCATTTTTAGCAATGTATTCTCCATGAGTATGCTTTTGAAAAATAGCTTAATATTTGGTTATCTCAACCAAAATCTTATCGTACTTAATATAGGATGTTCCAACTTATATATATAATATATTTTTTGTAGTTTATTGTTGGAACGGTATAACAACACATCACACTCAACAGACATTCACAAAAGAAAAGTGTGTAAAGGAATCACTCACAATTCCAAAAAGGGTTAGGAGTCGTGCCTTACTGGAGTCCTCACTTCCCAATTCTACCCCAATTCCCCAGTTTTAAGTGCACCTATAATCTAAGTATTTCACTCGGCTTGTTTTCTCGGGTTCAGAGCGTAACTACGCTCTGATACCACTTTCTGTAACGCCCCTATTAACCATAAATACAGCGGAAATAAAACTCTAAGACGATTACAGACCATCGGGTTCCAAACACCCGACACCAAAACCTCACCAATTACAACTTACAATCTACAAAAGCTACGGTCTGAACTCGAGAAAAACTTAACACAAACATAATAGAAATTAAACACATTAACTCTCCACAAAACCTAGTCCCATCCCAAACGCTCATTCTCTTCGTGGCCACCTGTAAATCAATTCGTACCTGCAAGATGAAACCAAGCAGCCCACCCCGGGAGGGTGAGTCAGTTCCCTGGAATGGAACTGGTACAATTCTCCAAAAACCAACTTATAAAACATCACTCTTCAAAATAAACAGTAACATGAAAACAAACTCTTAAAAGTAAAACAGAGATAAGCACTTCAAAACAATCAAGTTAAAGAGAAAAGAAAACAAGACAAAGATAGAGATAGAGAACTTCCAAACCAAGTCATCCACTTAAGCAGTCACACCACATAGTTAGTAAGCATCCATTGTTGATGTTAGAACCAATTCTGGTTTAAGAAGAGAAAGACTTAAGTTAGTCACAAAGGACTAGGAGTGACATGAATATCCATAACCCGTGGTAGACAGTTTATGTCTCCACCATTTCGAAGATGATTCCCATAGACAAAATATACTCAAGAGTGGAATAAACCAATTGGGAGAGATGGCCCCCACCGCCAGTCAGTTGTCACAAGGACGAGGTAAACAGACCTCCGCTGTCAGTGTCACAAGGACGAGGTAAACAGACCTCCGCTGTCAGTTGTCACAAGGACGAGGTAAACCAGACCTCCGCTGTCAGTTGTCCAGATGGACGAGGTATAGCAGACCTCCGCTGCCACCGACCCGTTCTCGGTCATCGGTGAAAAGTGTGTGCACCACTTAATAGAAATAATCCATATTCAGTACCAAGATTAACATTTCCCATATTCCCATTAGATTATTAACTGCACAAGAGCAATACCAAACACTCAGTCCTACAGAGTGCAAGAGGCGTAAACCCTCAACAATTAATATCCAATAGAAAGAATCCATTCCAAATAAGGCTGATCAAACTCGACTCATGGATGAACAATACCCATAGTCCAAAGGAAGAATTACCACAACCAGATATTTTCCTATATTCCCAGTCACCCCACTAGATCATTAACTGCACAAGAGCAATACCAAAACACTCAGTCCTACGAGTGTAGAAGCGTAAACCCTAGGCAGTTAATATCTAGTGAAACAACTAGATAGGAGGAACCAATAACCAAGGAAGTTCACATACAGGCCCAGTTAGTCACATCAAGCTCAGTTAGTCACAACAGTCTCATTCTGAAATCCATTCAAGATCAGTTGGTGTTCCAAAACATTCCATAAAGTCCATAACACAACAAGCTGAGTACGAGAAATCGTAAAACATTCCATAAGGTCCAAAACACAATAAGCTGAGTACGAGAAATCGTACCTGGGTAATGCTGTAGCAGTTCTAATCAACTTGCGCAAACAATCAACGTACTCTGAAGAATATTAAAGGTAATCTATCATCAATCCCTTGTAGCCTATGTTTACGCTTAAATAAACTCCTTACTTTTTTTTTCAAAGTCTCAATTATCTTTTAAGCCCTCACTTAAATGTTATGTATAATCTTTGAGTTATCTGAGAACGTGGTATAGCCCAAGGGTAAGATCAAGGAATGTATTCGATCAACATTTGCTATTGTCCACTCCTATCCACTTTATTCATACTTAACCACAATCCTCACATTCAAGACTTTTGAGACCTCTATATCATAAATGTGTTTATGTTTATAATTAAATCTAGAATTTCAATAAATCTTAAGCTCAATACCTTTATTCTTACTTTAGGACCGACATCGTATTATAACCTATGATGGATCTATCTTAGAATACTACTATATTCCATAAGGTAATGATTAGGTATTTTATCAATATTTACTAGATAATCCTTTATGATTAAGTCTTCCCCTTAACTTAATTAAGACCTACACCTGTATATCGGAATCATAGTGTCGTAGAGCATTTCATTACAACTTCATTGATCTTAGAATTTTAGAGACAACTACTAGACTCAATTATTTTATCTTTACTTTAGAATGACTTAATATTATAACCATTTAATTATCTTGTCTTAAGATGTTCAATTACTCTTCATCCTGAAACAACTATATTTTAATTAACTCAAACCCTTCCAACTCTTTTACTTAGTATCCACAAAGTATATTATTCGCTTAATTATTACCTATATAATAAGGTGTTTTAAGATAACCCTTTTTATGTATCCTTACTCACATTTTAATTTCCTAAGTATTTAATTTTTTACACACATTCTCTCCATAGAGTATGTATAATCTTTTGTACTAAATTTAATAAACCTACGTCTTAAATACATTTTATATTACTTACAAGACCAAGGTTTCAAAGGGATAACTTAATAAATTAATTTCCTTTATTGTATTTTAGGATAAACATCATATCTCGACATAAGGTAAATCTATCTAAGAACTAAATTCTGATTCATAGTGAAATTGTTAATATGTAATAGATAATCTGTTCTGAAAATCCCCATACCTTATATTCAAATGACACATTAATATTTCCAGTGTCAAAAAGGTAAATCAATATAACTCTTACGTAACCCAGTTTCATCTAATTAAAGGTTTAAAGATTTTAAGTATCTAATTTCTATTATAAAACCTCTTATAAATTCTAACTACTAAATACATTACTTAATTATAAAACTCACATCCTGAACATCGGTATTAAATGTATTATATGGCTTATCAAATTCTAAGAACGTAAGGATTATCATTTAGATCAATTCCCCAATCATAGTTTTAATTTAGTTTTATATCATATCCTTTTAACGATTTAATCACCAGATATTAAGTTATTACTCAATACTATAAATATCAAGAAATGATTAAATCTAGACTTATTTATCCTCTTCACATTTAGATGTAAAAGTAACTCATTTACTTTATTATTGTTTATAATAAGAACATTTAAATGTAAAAGTATTTCATTCATTTTATTATCAATTAAATAATAAGATCTATTGTGTAACACTTTATGTAAACTAATTACAAATATTAAATTTCAACTTATTATTTCTTAACCCAATTATAGATTTACATTGTGGTCACTGACTAAATATATACATGTAATTTTAATACTGTTTATATAAATCCTAGAAATTCAAGGTAACAAACTCAATTCATACCATAAAATAATACCACCTCTATAGTTTCTATTATTAGTATTATGTAGAGGTTTAGTTTAACTCATTAATTCCTTCATATTATATTTTCTATAAGGTATTTATTCCTTTTATTTATTATTTATCGTATATATATATATATCCTTCCTATATTTCTCACAAGGAATGTTTTCCTTTATCTTTTTATTTATTTATATATATAAATATATATATATCTACATATATTAAGATTTATCCAGAACATTCTTAAGAAATTCTATTGTAGTATTATATTTAATATCTTTTAGACATATCCACAACTGATTTATGGTTTACAAAATAAAAGTATTTCCCTTAGTTTTAGTTAAACATATTAGCTTCCATATCATATATAATAAATAAAATGTAGTTTAGTTAAATTCCTTGATTTAATATAAGTTTCTATTTATTTCTCTCATATAAATATATATATAAATATATGTAACAATTTTTACTTCACTTAAAGTTAATACCCAAAATATTTATAAACATACTGTATTAAATGTTAATTAGTCTTATTATATTTTCCCCAATCTATAAAGTTCATTAATCAACTATACTTTAATTTTTGATTACATTAAAAACTATATATTATAAGTTATTCTTATGAAAAACTCACAAACAATTTTTAAAACCTTTTCCCGTTGCCCATGGGGAAACTTCTACCTTTGAGGATGGCTTGGATCGAGCTGGTGCCTTTATTACCCAGTTTACTGATGTTTTGGGTTGTCTAGATGATTTTGATGTTGATAATTTTACTTGGAAGACTCCTGATCCTGGCTGGTTCAAAATGAACTCGGATGTGAGCCTGTCTTCTAGCGACCATTTGTTTGCAGCTTGTGTTGTCAGGGACTGTTCCGGTAGTCTGGTGGGGTGTTATCTTTGTCGGCGGTCTGGTTCTCCTGAGCCTGCTGTTGCTGAGGCTTTGGCTTTGGCTGAAGGTGTTAGATGGGCTAGAAGCCAGGGCTGGGCTGTCTTATTGCAGAGACCGATTGCCTCCCTCTCTTTGATGCGCTTCGTGGTAGGACTCGTTTACCGCCGGCGGGAGAAGCTGTGGTTGGGCATTTGAGGGACCGGCGGAGGTCTGATGGGGCCATTCGGTGGAGTTTTGTAAGGAGGGAGGGTAATGCGGCTGCTCACTACCTTGCCTCTTGTCATTCTTTT
>CM041776.1:250205089-250397082 GCA_023374045.1 Limonium bicolor | reverse complement strand
CGTATATAAAGGAGACCGGAGGGTAACTGAAGAGCGAGGAATATAAACTGTTTAATCAATACATAAAATAATTTTCAATCAATAAAGAAAATTAAACTTTTAATGAATAGAAAATTAGAAGTTAGGAAATGTGGAAAGTTAAAGGTGATTTAATAAATGAAGTTGGAAATATGGAAAGTTTAAATTGATTAACTAAATAAATCAAAAAATACCAAAAGGTGTAACTGACATATAGTAAAACTAACTTATTTAGTGTATGTAATAAATCAAAACTATCATTATTATAATAAGTTATAAACAAATAAATACACTAAAATAGTACGAAATACACATGGGTCATATTATTACATCGAAAATCATAACCGGCGTATTTTGAATCGGGTTATTTATTAAAATGAATCATTTTTATTAAATACTATATAACATGCTTGTAAATTATAGTATAATCCTCATAAACTACTTATTATACTTGCGAACTAATATACTACTAAACTATATAATGGATGTATTTTGAATCAACAGTATTATTTGAATCATATCATTATTATTATAACTCTATTTTTAATAAATAAATATACCAAGTTAACTAGAGAAATACAACGATCATTAATATGAAGATAAAAATCATAACTACCATAGTTTTAAAACAGATTATTTTATTAAACACATTATCTTTATTAAATACTATATAATATGCTTGCAAACTATATAATATATTAGTAAACTATAAAATAAATGTATTTTAAAAATTTAGGGGTATTTCATTATTACCCCCTTAAAATAAAGCTTCATCCTCGAAGCTTGAATTCACACTACTAACCAATGTCTTAATAATCAACTAATTGTTTCTATCTACCTTAAGCTAAGATTTTTAACATATCACTAACCATAATAATTTACTAACCATAATAATTTGGTATTGCAATCATGGCCTCCCGTAGGATCGAGTGGCATTGCTCCTAGGTCATCTCGCCAGTTGCTGGGCAAAATAGTGATTAAACTAATAAATTGTTAACTATGGGCAGTGAACCCAGTCGTTGCAGTTTAATACCGTCGTATCCACAGGGACTTCGTAACTATCTAATCAATTATAAGCTTAGTGAATGTGCAAAAATTTAAATACAAGAGCATAGATGTAAATTGTAGTTTTTGAGATTTTTGGTTGATAATAAGAAATTAAGGAAGACAATAAACCTAAACTAACTAAGCTAAGATAGGTGTACTCTGGGATGAAGGGAATCATCCAAATATATCTAAATGTACCCATAAACATACCTCACTTCAGTTGTCTATTAGAGAGATATAAAAATTCTTTAAATCATTGGATAAATTAAATCTTACCTAATTAATCACACCCCTTAATTCAAAGAGGGCTAGAGTCACTAGATAGCATTAATTTCAAGCTCCTAACAATAGCTCTAAGTTCCACTCCCTAATTTAGAAAATGAAAGTTAGGGTTTATCCCCATTTGTCTAATTCCAAACTTAAGGCATAATTTTTGCAAGGAACCACAACAAATGCAATACAAACCATTCATGAAGCATTCAAGAGATAAAATCAAAGAGGTGAGTATTACAAGCAACATTACGGGTCGTTTGGTACAAGGGCATAGAATAATACAATTCCTGGAAATTGAAGATATGTCGGCATTTGGTTGATGAAATTTAAGTTCCAAAGAATTATTAAAATTGTCAATATCTGGCAACTCACTGGGAATTCTATTCCCCTACGAATTAGGTAGGATTTGTTATTCCAAGTGATTCTCTGTAACTTCCATCATTTACGAAATTAATTTTCTCTTTCTTCCTTATTTTTGTCGTCTCTCCTTTCTTCTCGCCCCATCTCTCTCATAAATATTTTTAATTTATAGTATTTATTTAGTATTTTATTCATATCATTTATAATTAATTAACAATAAAAATATTAATTTAAAAGTATATTATTTATATATATTTTTAAAAAGTTAAAAAAGATTTATTTATGGGCACATATATTTGATGTTATATATATATTGAAATAAATATTATTTTTATACCATATACTAAAATATAATGTAACAATAAATGAAATATTTTAATTAATACTAAAAATAAATAAGGTTATAGATTTAATTTGAAAAATGTTATAATAATGAAATTATTGACTATAAGCGAATATATATGAACTTAAACCTTAAGTATTGCTTTTACTTTTTCCAGAACTCGTTTTTTTTAATGTTTCTTTATTACAAGTTTATATTCATGAAAATTTAATATTTATCCACAAATTTAATATAAATAAAGCGAAAATTTTCAAATAAATTTTTGACTTAATAATTGGGTCCTTATAACTATGAAAATAAATTTATCAATTATTTTTTATCAAATATATTTTTACAAATTTTCAAATTAATATATACAGTTAAATCATACACTAATAGTAATAATCTTACTTATCAATGATAGATTCAAACTGTATAGTTTATATCCTAAGTCTATTATCTTCATTATTCTCGCAACCCAACAAAAGAAACATGAATTTTCAAGTATTCCAATCCTAACAACCAAATGAGGTTATATCCTATTCTTGGAATTTCATTCTGGAATATTATTTCGAGAATTAACATTCTAAGAACCAACGACCAGTTAGGGATTTGGGGTCAAACCCCTCATCCTAGAGCACTTATGAGTCTACACAACCATTAGAGAGTAAAGGAGAGAAAAGAGAACAAAACTAGCCATGGGATGAACTTGGAAGCTTCAATGGAGGTAGAATCTCAAGCTTTTCCTTCTCTTTTTCTTCTCTTTTCTCCTCTTCTTTTCCCCTCTATTTTTGCCTATTCTCTCGTGGTTTAGAGCTGGAGTCAAACTATGGTAGAATTCGGGAGAAATTCCCCAAAATTCCTGTTTTTAAAACACAGATGTGGGCAAAAACCCGCGTTGACCTACCCTATGGGGCAGTCGGCTGGGGAGGTCCATAATAGAGAAGAAAATCCAACTTTGACCGACCCATAGGGGCGGTCTCCTGGGTAGGCCCGACTTCAAAATGCTCTATCTTTCTCGTATATAGCTTCGATTTGGATCCATTTGTGTCCACGCGTCGTCTCTTCGTCTATTTTTTTCTAGCTGTGTTATTTCTCTTGTTTGAGCAATAATTGTGTAAAACTCCAATAAAACAAAAAACCTAGAGAAAAACTAGCTAGAGTGGAGAAAATGAGCATGAAAAGTGTTGATAAAACATACTAAACACCCCTAAAATGTGCTCATTTAGACAATCACCAGTCTGACAATGAAAAATCAGATTTAGAGAGTCAGGGCGGATCCAGCCTACATAATGCGCATGAGGAGTAGCCAGAGGAGAGGATCTCTACTGGTTGGTTGCTTGATGGCACTCTTTTGCCTGGGGGTCCTCGTGATACCACCCTAATCCTTAGTTGTGAAGGTAGAGTCATGCTTGACGTGTGGTAGGGAGTGGTATGTCCTTGTTTTAATTCTATTATAACTTAAGCTTGCTTAGGAAAATGTCATATAATTCTAATGTGACATTAATTAAAAAATTGAGCAGGAGAAGGGTACTAGCTTCAAGTCAAAGGCTAAGATGCTGGATTTGTGGACTTCATCCCCTATGAGACACGAGGAGTCACAACGGATGGTAGCAATGACAAGGCTTGGGCATCTGGCCCAAATTGTGCATTGTAACTTTGACCTTGCGCTTATTTATGCATTCGTGGGAGATGACAACCGGACACGAACTATTTCCACATGTCATTCGAAGAGATGACCATTACTCTCCTCGATGTCTACCACATCCTGGAGATTCCCACCACTGGGCGAGCAGTGGCGTACCAGCCAAAGGCGGTCGGTGTCCTCCCTACTGACCATGCACCCTCTTTCGATGTTATGATCTCACACATCTTGCAGTTGTTTAGCTTCACATGCCAGAAGGACTTAATCGACTACAAGTATCTGGATAAGGAACATGTACCTTTTTAGAGCTTGATGGTTGTCCAAATGAGCATGTTTTAGGGGTGTATTTAGTATGTTTATCAACACGTTTCATGCTCATTTCTCAACTTTAGCTAGTTTTCCTCTAGTTTTGTGTTTTATTGGTGCTTTACGTAATTATTGCTGAAACAAGAGGAATAACATAGCTAGAAATAAAGTAGACAAAAAGAAAAACACGTGGACACAAACGGATCCAAAATCAGAGCTATCACAAAGAAGATAAAGTGTTTTGAAGACCGGCCTACTCACAAGACCGACCTATAGACCAACCCAGATGGGTTGGTCAGATTTTTCCAGAATCTACTGGATCCGACCAACCCAGACGACCTCCCTAGATTGGTCGGTTGGAACCTACTGGAATCGACCAATCCAGGGACCGCCTAGGTGGGTCGGTCAGACTTAAAATCACTCATGTGCGTCGTCTTCAACAGGGGGCGACCGACCCAGTCGGTCCCGTGGGTCAGTCGGAACAGAAATTTTCCCACATTTTAGATTTTAAAAGCTGGAAGTGAGGAGAATAGAGGGACAGTTCGAAACAGGACAAGGGTGACTCCAAAGGAAGAAAAAAAGGGAAAAGAGGAAGATGAAGGCCCACCTCCATTGAAGCTCTCCCAAGCTCCATTAATGGTCATTTGTTACTCTCTCTTCCTACTTTACTCTCTAATGGCTGTGTGAACTCTTGTATACCTTGGGATGGGGTTTCTCCCCAAAATCCCAAATTGCTCTTGTAAACCTAACTCATCTTTTGTAGTTGTTTTCCTCCATCAATGCTTAATTATGCTTTAGATTTAATCTTCTATTGTATTTATTGTGATTCCTTACAAAATTATATCTTAAGCTTGGGATTAGACAAATTGGGGATGAACCATAATTTTCATTTCTTTAAACTAGGGAGTGGAATTTTAGGGCTATTGTTAGGAGCTTGAAATTAATGCTATCTAGTGACTCTAGCCTTTTTTGAATTGGGAGGTGTGATTAATTAGGTAAGATCTGGTTAGTCCAAGATTTGGATAATCTTTACATTAGCTCTATTAGACAACTTAGTGAGGTAGAAATGAGAGCATATTTGGGTGATTTAGGAGATTTCCATTATCCTAAGGTATACACCTATCTTAGATAATTAGTTTAACTTTATTGTTTTTCTTCAATTTTCAATATCAACCAAAATCCCCCAAAACCTCCATTTAAGTTTATGCACTTTTATTTATCTTCTTGCACATTTACTAAGCTTATAATTGATTAGATAGTTACGAAGTCCCTATGGATACGACCTTGTTATACTACAATGACTGGGTTCACTGCCCATAGTTATCAGGATAGTTTAATCACTATTTGCCCAACAAGTTTTTGGCAGCGCTTCACGACCACTACGGGGGTGACTTAAACATCTGCACAGGAGACTAGGGCGTACTTGTGGTACCTTGTGGGAAACATGATACTGATCGACAAGGGCAACGATCGTGTCATGTCATACTTCTACTGGACCCTTTGTGACCTCGCCCACATATTTGGATATTCATTGGGAGCAGATACACTTGCTTACCTCTACCGACAGCTCGGGATCTTTATAGGGGCCATGACACATCAACTTGTTGGATGGCTGACGTTGCTACCAGAAAAATATATATTTAAACAAGTGACAATGCTTGAAACTAATTTAGGAGTTTGACATAATGTTTAAGTATGATCATTGCAGTGCTGGATATACGAGTACTTCCCCATGATCAGACCAGCGCAGCTCGAGGATTGGGATGACACCATCTCAGCAACAGCAAAGTGGGAGCGTTTGTCGAAGAATGTGACGAACGACAGCAGGATGTGCTACATCAGAGGGCCGATTGGATACGATTGTCTTGACTGAGGTATGTTTCAATCACTGGTGGAGTTGACACAATTATGTTTTGTGGTTAGGGTTAACACGTGTCAAACTTTTTTATTTGTGTAATGCAACAGGTTGAGTGGATGTCGTTTGACGTCACCAGCACTTAGGTGTGCAATGGACGATCCAGATGGTACAACATCATATAGTTCTGGATGTCATTGAGCTGTACATGCCGGATCATTGTCTCATACAGTTCGGATTCGTTCAGACCATCCCTCTAGAGCCGACCAGACCCCCATACGAGGTGAGGTACGATTGTGGGACACACCTCTTGAATAATTTGAGCACATCATCAGTTGGTGCTATATGGACATGCAGGCTTGCCAGCATTGGGAGGTGGCAATGGGCTACATGGAGTGGTTTCTTAACCGCACCCACCCTTAGGTAAGCCCTAGAGTTCCCGTAGAGGCGAGCATGGATTCAAGTGTGGCGGAGTCTTAGCTATTGGTATGACCGTTTCTTATTACTAACACTACTGCTTTTTTTGTTTACCATTTTGTGAGCCATTATGATTACTAACATTGAAATACCCCAAACCATAATTACATTAATTAATCATGATTAATAAAATGAAATGATTTAATCGAGGGATAACTAAGAATAATAAACCTTAATTCATTAAGGAGTTTATCACCTATAAACATACATATATAAACAAATATGTAAATTCCAAAATGAGCACCAAGTCTCACATAAAATAATGGACCAAAAGGGTTTTTTTAAGGAGGAAACAACTCCTAAAGTTAATGTAACATATAATACATTAATACATAAGATAAGATCACAAATCATGTGATAAAAATATATGGTATACTTTATATAATCACAACAAATAATAAAGTATACCAATCACCTAAAAACACAAGGAATACACCTCAAAACAAGGTAACAACACATGTTACAACAAACTAAACACATCATCAATAAGTCCAAAGACACAACATGCAACATCTTAACATTACATTACAAGTTTCAAAAATTACAAAAAAGACCCCAAATCTCTCTAATGTGGGCGGCAATTTCAAACAAAAAGAAGAGACCAAAAAGTATAAAGCAAAAAGAAAATCTACTCACCTAGACATGCTTTTACCACTCATCACTCTCTACAATTATACAACTCAATCAAACCTCCCCCACACACATACATGCCGGCTGCACAAGAGGTAAAATAAGAGTTCAAAAGCATTTTTGCTTTTGAAGGAGTTCTGAAAGCAAGTCAACTCCCTAGGGAACCACACCACACACACACACACACACACACACACACACACCACACACACCACAACCAACACACACACACACACAACACACCACACACACACACACACACACACACACACACACCACACACACACACACACACACACACACCACACACACACACAACACACACACACACACACACACACACACACAACACACACACACACACAACACACACACACACACACACACACACACACACACACACACACACACACAACACCACACACACACACACACACCACACACACACACACACACACACACACACACCCACACACACCAACACACACACACACACACCAACACACACACACACACACACACACACACACACACACAAACACACCCACACAACACACACACAACACACACACACACACACACACACACTTACATATACTCTCTTTTCTCACTCACTTCCCTTTTGCCCCATGCTGCCACGAGAATCAGCTCCCCCTTGCTCTCCACCGAATTGGTAAGCCTTCTCTTCTTCTTCATCTTCTTCACTTGTTACTCCATGGAAAACACAAGTGTTCTTACTTGTTTTGCTTAAATCTCCTTATTTCTTCATCAAGTGACTAAGCACTCTTCTCCTTCACTTTTCAAGGCTAAAAACCTGTTGTTTTATGAGCTGAAAACCAACAACATACACAAGGGGGTGAACAACAAAGTTCAACAACAAACAAAGGTAAATAAATGTGCTATAAGCCTTAAATCATCTCCTTTATTCACCAAACAACAACACTCACTCATTCCTCCTCTCCATGTCTGAAAATATGAAGCTTGGGAGTCAAAAATCTGTAGGAAATCCATGGATAAAGAATAGCAAAGTTCTACAAGCTTAAGGTAAGAAAAATGTGCACTAAACTTTCATCTTTTCCTTAGATCTATATAGGTCCGAAAATTACCCATCCTCATACTCCTTTTCTTCTCTTTTTTCTCACACAAAAATGAAGCTCCATCCACACCCCTTGGAAGGCCGAAAGTTGGAGCAAAATAATCACAAAGGGAGCTTCAAGAGTAAATCACTTCTTAAGAGTTTTAAGTGTTTAATCTACCTGTAACCTTAGATCTACAAGAGGTCTAAAACTCTTCATGTTTTCATCCTTATAGTCAAAAGTTGAAGCCAAAACCACCCTTGGACACAACGGTAAAAATCTAGTCACCTTAAGCTCATTTTTATGCCTTAAGGTTTCTTATCTTGTTAAGCTCATTAAAAAGACTCTAAATTAATCTTTTGTTCTGTAAAAATCTGAACCAAAATGGTCCTTGGTAACCATGGAAGTGAGCTTGAAAAAGGAGGTGGACACAAGTAGATAAAAATACCTTGGAGGGCAAGTTACTAAATTAAGTCTTAAGACTTTTTAAGCATGATTTAAGCTCATTTTTAGAGCCATAATCTGATCTAGTCCCTTGTAATAATTAAGGCCGAGAAGAGGACCTACCAAGAAGGAATTGTGGAGCCTTAAACAAGTAAGTTAGCTTAAAACCTATTATTAAGCTTTAAAGAAAATTTTGTTGTATAACAGATTACAGCCGAGAACATAAGGGTTTGAATGGGTTAATTTAACCTAAAAATGTACTTAAAACTGATGTTAACATGTTTGGCTAAGTTAGCTAGGTGAGTAATGACTTATAGTGTCATAAAATATAATTAAAGGGGTTAAAATGCAAATTATAAAAGTTTTTGGGCATGACAGTAAAAACGTGGTTATAATGATATTTTAGGTATTTTATGTCATTTTAGTGTTACATTTGAAGGTTGTAATAAGACCATGTATTTAGGCCACTTTATTATGTCATTTAATGCTTTTTATGCTTTAAAAGTTAAGCATTTGGTTAGTATAATTTTTGGTGAGAAAAACTGGTGATAAGGGGCTGTTTGGTGAATTTTATCCACCTAAAAATATTAGGATTAAATTACCTACTACGAATTTGGTAAAGTTATATTTGGAGTTTAATAAAAATAAGCTTTAAAAACAATTATAAACTTAAATAATGTTCTAGTGAATAAATGGAGGTAACATTGGTGGTTAAGTGCAAATGAATTAAATTTAGAGTGTTAAAATGATATATGGCCAAAAGTTAGGCTTAATTTGGAGTTTAGATGAAGAACAAAATTTTTGTAAAGTTAAGGGCCTAAACGGAAATTATAGGAAAAAGATGGGGTAAATTCATAAATAATGAAAATTTATGGTCAAGGCAGTATATTGGAGGTCAAGCTTGACTATATTAGGAGTGTTGACCAAGTTAGACGAGAGAAATAATTAAATTAGGAATTTAGAAAAAGTTTAGGAGTTAAATGTAAGATTTATAAAACTAATGTGGGCAAAATGTAATTTCTGGAAGTTGGGGCGGAAATGACATTAGAAACAGTTCAGGGGCTGTTAGGAATTTACTGGAATTTTTGGGGTTAAATTTGGAATTAAATCGATAATATTGTATAATATATAGTTTAAGGATGATATTGTAAGGTTTGTAAAATAATGTGGGTCAAATTATAAGAAAAATAAAAATTTAACAACAAGGGGTCTGTTCTGTTTTGATAATATATAGTTGTAAACCATAGGTCAAAATTAAATAAGATTAGAAAGATTATAACATATGATATAAGGAGTGTAATTGTAACATTTTAAAATTTAGTGTGGAAGATTGGTAAATTATGGAACATAGGGGCGATTGCGAGAATATTAAAGTGGGGAGGAATTTTAGTATAAGGTTGAAAATGATATAAGAGCTACATTAATTATGAAGTATTAATATTCATTAAGGTGTAAATGAACATAAGATAAGGAGTTATATAATTCACATAAATAATGTGAATACTTTGGGAAATATAATTATAAGATTAGGTGGGGAACTAAATAAAGTTTGGAGTTTGACATAATGTATTATATAACATTACATAATAATAAGAGCATATTTTTAATGTTTAATTGTGAAGAATAGCACAAATAAAATAATTAAGTGTTTTACATTAAATGATAAGGAATATAATTTATATAATGAATGTTATAATTCATATAGACTTATATGAATATATGGAGTATGAAGAATTGTATAACATGATGTGGTAATCACATAAAGACATAAGGTATAATATAGAGGGGAGGACTTAATTATCCAACATTAGGCTTAATAACTAATGTCATGTGATAAAGGATTGAACAAACAAAGGAATTATATAATTCAAGAATTATAATATGAATTATCATTACTAGAATATAATTGTTTGGTAACAACAAAAAATCGTTACCAAAAATCAAAATCGTTACTAATCTAATTTATTGTAACGACTTTTGTCGTTATATATCGTTACACGAGATGGCGTAACCAAAGATAAATTTATTTATCGTAACGAATTTTATTCGTTACTAAAAGTATGATTTCGTAACATTTATATCGTTACTATAGTCTTAATTTTTTTTAATCTTTAGTACTATCTTTGGTAACGAAAAACTTGTTACTAATAACAATTGTGGTAACGAATTTAAATCGTTATCAGAACCTTTGTAACAAAAAATCTGATTTTTACTAGTGTATATAGACTTGTTGACTTGGATACATTGACCAAGTCAACCCAAAACGACCAAGTCAACTTAATTGGCCGAAGAGGGTCAAGTTGATCAACTCATAACCTAAATGAGAGTTTAAGTTTATAAAACTATAAGGTCAATTATAACATATAGTGATAAACTAATTTTTATATATGTATATATATATATACAAGAGTAATAACCTATGATTAAATGGGGTAGTATATGGATTAAAACCCTAGGTAGATTACTATTACTACATACTACTCGTAACATAATTAGAGTACGGTTTAAACTAATCCTGAATACATTCGAAAACCCGAGTAATAAGGACAAACCGACTAAGGGGTTAATTGGTGGGGGATTAGCACTATCTGGAATACCGAATCAATTGAATTATAGTAACTAATACTTAACGGTATGTTCCAGAGTTACGAGACACGAGCTACGAGGGTAGAGGACGAGCGTGATACATCACGCTAGCATTGTTCAGCGGTGAACGGTATGTTATTATGTGGTATGAACATCCTGAGGGTTTCATTGGGTTCAGACGCTGTGTGTTTAATGTTTAGAGTGATATATGTGCTATATGTATATGCATGTGATTATATCGATTGTATTGCTCGACACCTCGTGTTATTATTGTGCGCGACAACTTTCAGACTATTAATACCGATTGGAAGCCGGCTTTAAGTTACAAGCAAAATTAGGAAGAATCATTACTTATAAAAGTTCAATGACTATTATACAAACCTAATCAACCTAAGTAAAAGACTTAGGAATGAGATTCGGTATTACCAATCTCTAGAGCATGGACTCGAACATGAATATGACCTAGAAGACTTCTAGGTATTGTGTAAGACCTAAATGACATCTTCATCAACTTATATTCACTATAACCTAAGCATAAATCTTAGGTGAAATGATCAGGAGAACTTAATCACATAGTGAGCCATATTGTATAAGAGGAGAAATCCAGGGAATCCTGGTTGCGCATAGTGATCACAATAGAGTTGGATGACTGTTACAGATCCACTCGTAGGTTATTCCTTTTGATCAAACTGATCATTGAACAGAGTTCCCATGTTAAGGGAATGGCTTCGATCGTTGGTGTCCCGCCATATAATAGGTGACATAAGGAGGATTCGGAGTCCTCACATTAAGGGGATGGCTACTGTCGTTGGTGTCCCGCCATATAATAGGAGACATAAGGGGTAAGTGTTGAGGACATGTCGTCTACTAACATGACGACTGTCAGTGGATAAGAATTAAGTAAGTTAAACAGCTAGACACGGTCAATTAATAATACGAGACCCAATTAACTCTCATAAATGTGGAAAACGAATAAAGGGGCCTCGAAGGCCAAGTAACGAGTACTGTTTGCAAGAATTCGACTTTCACGTTTTATTGCACTTACTCGTTATCGTTTTACTGATGTGAGTGAATATTTGTGCAATGCGGTGTATGTATTGGTTGAACTGTTGAGTGTTTACTTATAGTATTTACGTTTTATTATATACCGGTAAAACGGAACTGCATGTAACGAATCACATGTTAAGACGACTAAATGACTTAAGTGATATAAATGATCTAAGATTACACTTTAGCATATTTAGCGTTTTGCTGAGCCTTTATGGCCACATATTACAAGTGCGTGATCAAAGACGAAACCGGAGCGCAAGGATTTTTAAGAGTAGTTAGCGGTATACCTTACTGTATTACCATTGGATTTTGTTAGACTTTACCCGAATTATGGTATTGGTTTAGGTAGACTGCTCACTGTTCTTTTTGGAATTAAGTATTGTAAACTTTCGGTTGTATTATATCCCTGTTGTCACTACGGTTGTGGATTAAGGTTATGTAGATGCTTTATTACTCACATGGGTGGGTAATGACGGTAACACCTGGATACCATTGCGATTGGTTTTTATTTCCGCTGCGACTCGCTTATTCGATTATGCTAAGCACGATAGTTTATGGGGATTACGAGTAGGGGTGTTACAAACATATTGTTTTATTTGTAGTACTTGGATCATGTTGCCTTAAGGTTGGTGGAGCTCGCCCTGGAGAACAACCTCGGCTATCCTCATAACTTGGATTACCGGTACACTTCTATGCTAGATGAATGCTTCAACTTCGTGAGGATGCACATCAGTGATGAGCGAATAAATGAGCATGATGTGGAGGTTTATTTCATGTGCTTTATCAATGATTAACATGCTCATTTCTCCACTTTAGCTAGATTTCCTTTAGTTTTGTGTTTTATCGGTATTCAAACACATTTATTGTTTAAACATTAGAAATAGACTTGCTAGGAGAAAAGTAGACAAGAATAGCAACACTTGGGAGCAAAGATCTCAAATCGGAGCTTAAACGAAGAAGATAGAGTGCAAACTTTTCACCCGACCCGACCCGTCACCCGACCCGTTTCACCCGTCACCCGTTTTTCACCCGTTTTTGCGGGTTTTCCACCCGTTTTAGTGGATCGGGTGAAACGGGCACCGTCACCCATTGCCATCCCTATACTGAATATGTGATGGGTTAAACGTCTAGTGGAGTTCTTCGTGCCACAAGTCAATAAGTGTAAGCTATTCCTTGGTAGTGTACAACTAATCTTTTCTTTGTCGAGGTGCATTAGACTCTACGTTAGCACTAGTAGAAAAATGGCCTATTTCGGCGGTTCCAAGGGGCCTATTTCGGCGGTTGTAAACCGCCGAAATGAGCACCACTGAAAGGGGTACCTATCTCGGCGGTTGTAAATAGAACCGCCGAAATAGGTGGGTGCCAAAATCAAAATCTAACGACGTCTATCTCGGCGGTTCTTAGCTCACAACCGCCGAGATAGACTCATGGTCGGTCTCAGGATCGGTCAATTCTAGAAGGTAACATGAGTCTATCTCGGCGGTTGTTTGCTAAGAACCGCCGAGATAGGCCCTATTTTTGTATCTATTGCGGCGGTTCTAAGCTAAGAACCGCCGAAATAGCCCCCCCTTTTTTTGTTTTTTCCATCCCAACATATATATTCACCGCAACACACCAAATGATTCAATGAGACCTGTAATAAAGCTTCATCCACACAGGGAGCTCCAACACACATTTAAAAAGTTGTAAAAGCTCCCAATTAATATCAACGACGCGCCAAACCAATGCAATTACACTTAATAATTACACACTTCCATTACAAATAAAAAACCACATCACAATTCAAGTCTACCATTACACCATCCACAAGTGTACAGAATTACAATTACATACTCAAAAAAGTTCACAAACATCTTCATGATCATCAACAATTCATTAAACTTGTGCAGACGAACTCCGACCATTCCTCAAGAATCTCAACAATTTGAGCATCGTCATATTGACCACCTTGGAGCACTTCTTCGTAAGCCTTGAAAAAAATGAAAATTAATCTAAAACGTACAAGTCTAACAACATGTAAAGAGCATAACTGAAACTTTCAAAGAATGTTACCTTGTCTAACGAGTGTTCTGGTAAAAGGTTCGACGCTCCTACTATGTCATTCATGAATCTCATGACATAGTATCCACATTCTGAACCCTCAGGCTGCACCGGACACTATACAAACACACATATTGATAGTTATAAACAAGTTTAAACATTATCACACAAATTTATCAATTAAGAGAGTACCTTGACCATGTTCCAAGGGATGTTCTTCATTGTTTTATTCTGGACAGATAATGCAGCTCTCATGGAACTATATACATCAGCAATATAGTTTTAAGCATCAGTAGCAAGTTATGAAACAGTTAATGTTAAGTAATAACAATTGTTGTTTAAGATAACAAACTAATTACCTCAGTATTATGTTGGCTATCCGGTCTCTTGACACCCTTACCAAGTGAGTCAAATTGCAAGACTCGTGGGTACTTCATCACCAGCACAAGCAATGACCAATGTCGAATGTCCACAAATTACACAATGTGTTGAAATCATTAAACAACTAACACAAACTATATGATTTAGATAATACTAAGAGAAATGGTCAAATATCATACCCTAAATGATATAGCAGCTTAATAAATGACTTGTCAGCACATTCAAAGATGGCATTCGTCAGATATTGCATAAGACCTTCCATGTCACTTGTCGTCTGGACTTCACAGCACATAGCAGGACACAGGAATCCGAATCTGTGATCTTCATAGACATTGATCGCCTTATTATGCACATGCCTGCACCATGAGGACAATATCATTAGTTATTAAATTTTTATTCAAACATCTAATTCATCACCAGTCAATGCATTCAAAATATAAACGGTAGAAGTCACTCACATGACGGCTGACTTGATAATCGACACATTCAACCAATCCCTCCTGAAACACTCCTCGAAGTCGGACATATATATCTCAAATCGATGTGTATCTCCTGGTTGAACTTGATGGTGAAATATCCTCTCGTGATCTTCCACAGTGAGGTGGTAGCAGCAACAACGATGAGTGTAGAATCTTCATATTAGTCGACAAGCCGGCCAATATTCTTTTCTCCACCAAATCAGGTCTAAGCACGAAATTTGTGGATACCTTTGATTGAACAGGTGCAGCAATTATTTTTCCTTTTCCCTTATCAGTCTTTAGTCGGCTCATATCCTATGATATTAACTAATTAAGTATATGGATGCAAGGTGTTACATCAATAGTTTTATAGCAACGGTTAAGAGTAAATACCTGCCCAGGGAGTTTGACCAATCGTACTGGCCACTGCACTGTCGTAGTTTGTGCGGAACACAAGGTACGTCTTTGTGGGATCGGCACCGGTAAACAGACGTCTCCATGCTCTGCAACAAAGTCATCCAGAAGCACTCGTGCATGGTAATGTCAGAGTGGTTCACCGTACACAATATCACTTGGAACTGAAGGGAAAAGTTTTCCCCATGCCACCATGACCTCTTTTACTCCAATTTGTAAAAAAACGTGCACTCAGTGGGTGCCTGAGTGTTATGTGGAACTTGTTTAGATAAAAATTGTGAATTTCTTGTTCTATGATGATATTAGTGATCAAGTGAAAAATCTTAATCGTCGTGTACTCAATTGAAATGTTGGTCTAACCTTTAGAGATGCATAGGGAAACGGCTCAGCCGACTGAACACTACGTCCCACTACGGTGAACTCTGATGATGAATGGGTGACTCAACTGGTGGTCGAGAAACCTCTTGGCTGCTATGCTTCTGTGTCTCAAGCCTTGACATAGCCTGAGCGATCCTCTCGTCACACGCTCTGATTAATCCTCTGCTCCATCTCAGCCATGTCTCTCAGGTGCTCCTCGTAGCTAATCATCCTTCCCTGTGCATTTCTGGACCCGGGTACGCCAAATGCCTGGCGGATACCAACGTGCCCACCAAACCCAATGGCACGACCTGGATGATCCTTCTTACCAAGAGCGCGTGTAAGAGGATCATCATTCCTCTGTGAGGTCCAGGTGCCATGGGTGAGCTGAGAGCTTAATTCACCCTAATACAACACACAAATACAGTTATTAGTTTAACACTTGTTCGTATACAAATGAAATTAACAGTTCAACTAAAAATGAAATGATATCACTTACCATTTGAGCAATAACTGCTCTCGTGGCTTCATCATATTGAGGATTTTCGGGAGTAGAGTTCTTTGGAATGTGGCTTAACTCCCATTCTTTCATTCTTCTGCCACTGGTATCCAATGAGCCATCCGTGGGCAGATATCCCTTTTGCTCCCATTCTAGTACCCTTTGAGCAATACTTTTTCCACCTAAGTGGTGAGGGTACAAATTCTTCTTAGCATTTGCTTGTTGTTGCGCATGGAGAGCCTGCATAAATTAATATGATCATGTTTAGTGAAATTGAACACAAAAAACATAAGAAATTAAGAGTAATTTATGTATGTATGACAATAAAGTGCACCTGGAACTCCGGTGTGTGACGTGACTCAACAAATTATACCCCATTGCTCTTCGGTGATGCCCTTGTAAACCTCCCATGGTGGTCACTCACCGCCGAAACCATGATCTGGATCTTCTGGATCAGGCATCTTGTAGATGTACTTGTCAGCCAACTTATTCTTGTGGTCCCGGAACTGTTTCAACATCGCTGATAGCACATCCTTTTTAAGTGCGGGATCCACAGAGAAACGAGACTACATACATGATCATTCAGTTAGTAAAGTAAACATAAATATTCTATTATTTTAGAAAAGATCATAGTAATAATGTAGAGATTTACCTGGAGACACTCAAACATAGTATCCTTCAACGCTTGAGGCACTTGCTTCCAGTTGTGGTTTATGTTACAATATGACTTCACCAAATGGCTACCGTAAGCGGTGAAGTCATTCTTCCAATTTCCATGAGGTTGGTTGTACTGATTGAATTGCACCGGTTTTGTAGGAGGGCCCTTGTTAGCCTTCAGCCCACGTGTGGCACTTCTCTTCTTTTGCTTCGACAACTGACGGCTCTTCGGTCTGCTGTGAAGGGCCAGCCTCAGTCTCGCGTACATACGCTACCTGTCGTTCTTTTTCTTTCCTCCTCTTGTGACCCGCTTACTTGGTCTATTCTGTTGTGGCTCAGGTTCTCCAGTCAAGAGAAACTGTCCAACAGGGTCATCCATAGGGTGATCATCCACTGCAAAAAAAAAAAATAATAAGCATTTTCATCAGATAAAGTCATTATATAATTAACATAAATACTATAAAGCATAACAATAACAGTTAAGATGACATTACAGTCTACATTCTACTAACAACATTACCTGACACGAAAACATAAATCATTTCATATTTTCTACCCAAACACCCTCATCATGGTCTGATCGTGCGTAGAGCAAATCGTTTTCGATAACATCAATCAAATCCGGTAATCCAGTAGGAAACAAGGATGTTTCCTCTACCGTTTCATTATCATCGTTATCCTCATTCTCATTTTCAATTACAACCGGCCTTCTTCCTGGAAGAACACAGACCATTTGCAGTCTTTTGGATCCTCAACATACCACACTTGTTCGCAATCCTTTCCCAGAATAAATTGATCATCCTTATAACCGACACGTGAAAGATCAACCAAGGTAAGCCCTCCATCATTTTGGTACCCGTGTCGGTTGTCCACCCACTTGCACCGGAACAACAGAAAGGAATCAATGTCGTAGTCTAGTTCCCAGATGTCCTCGATGACACCATAATACCAACTAGAGTTACTAACTGGTTGAGATCGGTTACCGCTGTGGTACTCAGTGGCAGCAACTTCAATTTTTACCCCACTATACTGGTTTATCGATTTGGCATCTTGGCGTGCAGTGTAGTATGTATACCCACTAATATCATACCCCTCAAATGATGTAATATTAGTTTCAGGTCCGATTGCCAAACATCTGATCTCTTCACTTACAGCTTCTGGATCTAATGATGCTAATGTCAACACATGATCTTTGAACCATTGGATAAAAACTTGGTTTTGTTCCTTTGTCAGCCAAATGTGGTCTTTCAAAGGATTTTGATGCCTTAACTCAACCATATGGGTTTCAAAATAAGGTTTAACAACCTCAAGATGTTGTAAGACAAACAAATGTGCTTGATGAATAAGTTGACGGGAAACTTGCACGATCTTTCTACCAATGACACCCTTACCCTTAAACCTGCCACAGTGTTGTGGTTTTGGGATACCAATTGACTCTGCCTCACTCAAATAATCGGTCACAAATTCCGTGACTTCCTCAGTCACTGTTGCTTTAACAATGCTCCCCTGGTCGATACCTATTCTTCATTCTACTTTTCAGAATACCCATGTACCGTTCAAATGGGTACATGTACCGTAAGTATACCGGACCACAGAATTGTATCTCTCGAACGATGTGCACAATTAGATGCACCATTTGTAGACACCAAAATTCTCACCCCATAAAGCAAATTTCAAAATAATGAATAAAATAAGAAGGGTCGTCGCCTTTTTTTCCAAAACGTACTAACGTGCGTGCCAAAACGAAACCATCATTTTTTGACAAAATTCTTAAATCATTTTTCAAGCATTTCAGAAAAAACCCAATCTTCTTCGAAAATGAATTTCCAACGACAATCCGATTTCAAACCCATTCCTTTTCATTTATTTATCAATTCATTTCTTTTTATTGTTCATGGATCTTTTATTTTATCCCATTTATTGTTATATTTTCTCGTCTTTTTATTTTTTAGTGTTTGCTTTTACTTTATCATTATCATTTTTAGTATTGTTCCCAACATTTTATGCATTTATTATTATCATTACTTTTATCATTTTACTTATACGTTACTTTGTCTACGTTTTATCATTTCATGTTATATATATAAAAGATTTATTTTATTGATAAAATACATTCATCTTTACTTTGCATTCTTGTTTTTTAAACATTAGCATTTTAGGGAGTCTATTCAATTTGAGTTATACTTTTTGTGTTATTTCTTGCATTCCTGTCTGTGTTAGTTTATTTTTCCTTCTTCATCCAGTCAAACCAGATAACCAACCAGTCAACTTAATCACGACCCAATCTGTTTCAAAACCAAATAAAGCCCAACCTTCAAGGCCCATTCCACACCCTAGCCTCATTTCAGCTTGATAAAGGAAAAACCCTAGTGACTCTTTATAGAACACCGGTCGCCTCCTTCTCCTATCCTCGGCTCTCAATCGTTTTCCTCGTCTCCACAAAACCAGAACCACGACACACCCTTCCGAGCTTCTCACACCAGAAATCGGCCACCACCATCTCTTCTTCATTCTCAAAAAGAACCAGAACTCTGGCGACTTCACTCTCTGCAATTGACATTCCCGATTTACCTATATTCATCGATCAACACCGCTTCAACCTGGAAATCCCCATCACCCCACCCCATCCCATCGGAAATACGCCGTACCCAAAATTGGATCTCCTCTGAAAATCCCCTTACCATTCGCAAAACCTGGCTTCGATCATCGTGGAGATCTCCTTCGAATTCTCTATACCCAGCACTCGCAAAACGTTGATGCCCAACGACCGTTCATTATCATCCCATGTCTTCACGTTTTGATTCATCCTATCCTCATCTCGATGGCCTCGAGTCTTCCTCCTGACTTGGAGAATGACTTTGAAATTTATATGATTCTGAGCTTGAGTTAATGGTGGTACTACTGTTGTCTTTTGCTCAATATTCTTCCAGTTAGTCACTCGGTTGTTTTGGGTTAATGGCCAATTTGGGGTACTTTGAAAGCGCCTCGAGAAGAAGGAGGCTCTCTGGGTCAGTTTCTGCGCGAGGAATTACCGCTTATTCCTCTGTTGGTACTCCCCTTTTGTCTCAGTCTTGGTATGACTCGCTAGACTGATATAATCTATTGCAAATTAATCTCCAATTCTCTTGAGGTCTCTGTTACCAATGCAGTTCGATATAAGTCTATTCATTTCATTTAAGTTGTCGTGCTTAACTTGGGTATATTTCACGACTGAATGCTCACTTTATACTTGATTTAATGCTTTGAGATCGAGCGGAGTTTTGTGCCTTTGCTCCGATGAAGTTGTGGGTTGATGGACTATGTTAACCGTTCTTATATACTCCTATCTTCACAGCTCATTATCGTGTTTCATTATCACCTTGTTTAGTATTATGAGAACAGGTTTGGTCCCTTTGCTCCAGTCGTACGATTTGTTCTATTTGTTGCCTATATGATGAGAAGAAACCCCTCTGACTGCGCTGGAGTATGAGCTTGCCTAGTTTGTTGGACTTCTCTACATGTGGGCCGGTTTATCTTGCCAAACCCGATGCTCATATTTGTGTTAGCTTTGTGAAACATGATTATTTTGATATCTGAACTTCTTGCTGGTCTCTCCATGAAAGCTTGCATACAGGAAAAGACAAGTACGTACAATTGACCGGCTATGAGCTTATCCAGTTTGGAATTTGATGTTGGGCTTTGACTATGTTTGGGGCTTTCAATAACCTAATTTGGAGCGGCCAATTGTGGGGCCGTTTATGTAAACTTGGCGGTCTGTGAATTGATTTCACTTTGTCCTCAGTGCTACGTGTTAATTCTGTTTGGTGTAATTTCTCCTTACACTTTTGTTACATGTTCTGATCGAGGTACATTTTCCCTTCAGTGCTACGAGGTACACTTTTGTTATAGACTCGAACGTCTCAGTAGCTCAACAGACCCGAACGTCTCAACAACTCAACAGACTCGAACGTCTCATCAGCTCAACAGACCCGAACATCTCAACAGCTCAACAGACTCGAACGTCTCAGTAGCTCAATAGACTCGAACATCTCAGCAGCTCAATAGACTTGAACGTCTCAGCAGCTCAACAAACTCGAACATCTCAAACAGCTCAATAGACTCAAATGTCTCAGCAGCTCAGCAAACTCAAACAACTCAAAGCCCCCAGCTTCTTAAACCCAACACCTTCAAACTTCATAATCCTTTCAAGCCTTGATTATCCTACAGACCCGAGCGTCTCACAGACTCCGTCATCTCGAGATTTTAAATGTCTCACAGACCTGAGTGTCTCACAGACTTTTTGCACCTCAAACTTCAAAACGAACCCGACAATCTGTCAAACCTCACAAAATGACCATAAAACCTCATTGACCCTTCAAAGACCCAAGAGGTTAAAACCCTAATTCGTTCAAAACCTCAAAATTCCCAAACCCAAAGGTCGTGAACTACATAAGGTCTGATCTCAACTGGGAGTTGAGTATGTAGGCAACCCACACAGGGTGCGACCCACACATCAATCAAAATACCCTTTGCACTCAGCCATCTCTCCTCCAAACAATCTCATACACTTCTAACCCTCAGTCACCTCAAAAGCCCAGCCATCCTAAAGGTCCCGGAACTACGTAAGGTCTGATCTCAACAGGGAGTTGAGTACGTAGGTAACCCACACAGGGTGCGACCCCATTCCAATCCAAAAAACCCATTTTTCCAACTCTAAGGCGATATTCATGTCTGTTAAACATACAAATCCCCTCTGACCCTCGCAAACCCTCAACTTCCTCAACTCTCAAAATCAGACTCATAATCTTTCATTCCATACTCATTCGAGTTCATCAATTCTTCTTCTTGCGCTAGCTCGGTAGAAAGCTCGTTTCATCCACTAGTTTTCTCTCCTCCTGTCCTAATCTTATCCTTGGCTTTTGAATGAATCTCTCTAAAAAAGGTTTTGAAAGAAGGCAATCCCGACAATTGGAGACCGAGATTTCCTCGGGCACCAATCCAAAGTCGTGGTCATTGCCACTTCTAAGGGGTGTAACCCAGTGCGAACCCACAATAGAATCTCTGCAAATGACCAGATAACTCCTATCCATAAGCAACAAATTCAGAGTCAACCAACGGTTCTTAGAACTCTCCTTCCCTTCCTTCCTAGTTATCATAGGTCAAACTAGGTGGCGACTCTAGTCAATTTCCACCCTTAGGGCATAAGTCCGCGTGGAGCCCATTGAGAGCGGGTGTAGTGCACACTTGCACTCCCCTTATGCTTTCCGGGAAAGATGGACGATTTAGTAGGTATTTGAGGGATGCCAAGAAAAACGGGTTTTCACCCTCCACAGAATGGCAAATTTCTAGGATCTAGACTTCTTAGTTAGACCATATTTAGATAGATGCCCCCTCATACCGAAAAATCACCCTCCACAGAATGGCGACTCTGCTGGGGAAAACTTGAGTAAGTTTTTCTCATAAACTTGGTCAAGGAAGACTCAACTCCATCAAAATTGTCAGGATTTCCCTACTTCTTTCAAAATCTTCAAGAGATTCATTTCGAGCCATTAGGACTACTCTACTCCACACTTAGAGTCTGCACTGAGAGGATAGTTAAGATGAGAGTTCAAAGTTCGAGATTGGCCTTGAGTGCCACATGTGTATTTTGATGTTTGCATGATTTACTTTTGTTTACTGTTGTGTGTTTACTGTCTTATGTTTACTTCTCTTCATGCATGACATAATATTTCAATTGTTATTGTTCATTTATTACTTTTGTAAATGGGACCTTCCTAGAAGGAGTTAACCCATTGCTGCATCGGGTAGTGTAGGACATGCATTCTTCTGTGTCACCCGCTTCATCCACATGTCACGGGATCCCAACTAGTCCACGGTTGATTCCCCATGAGTTGGGTCCTTCCTAGAAGGAGTTAACCCACGAGGTAATACGGTCCAAGACCAACGCCTTGAAACTCATGATCCAAAATACTCTCCCTTTCGAGTCCAAGCCAGCATATAGCGACCTCTAAGCCTTCAGTGTCCAGCTGCCTAGCCCAGTGTCTAGGACGGGTTTTATGGGTAGTCACCCCCTTGTATGCCGCCTGTCTGACCACCCTCTGCCTTACCCTGAAGATTGCATGGGCTCAGTTCTCCATGATTCCTCTGCACCACGGGTGTCTTTAAAGCCCAATGCCGCGCTACAAATTCATAGCGGATCCCGTATTTACGGATACCCATACATGGCATAGCGTAGTCAGCGAATAATTTGGACTTTAGACACACCTTATCGTGCAGACGAGGGGAGACCCGTTCCCATGCAGTACTTCCCCAAGTTTCCTAAAAGTGAGTATGTTGTGATAATCCCTGGCCGTGGCTCGTGTGACTGTATCACTTCAGGTATCCTGACCTTTCGAACTTAAGCACTCCAGACTTTCTTGATGACGTGCCCCATAAGGCAAAACAGAGATAAATCCGAGAGATGAACAGTGAAGGAACATTGATGATTGACCTGGAAGGAGATTATCCCAATCATTCTCACTCAGCTCCACATAAAATCAGCCACGATTTTTATTTTTTTTGCACTTACACTCTGTGTGATCACATTTCAAAAATGAGAAAAAAATCAGAAAATGAATCATGTGAAACACTCTAATGAAATATCTTCAAAGTCATCCATCTCAAATGATTTCAAAAAATAATGATTTTCAAAATTGTTATTTCCAACAGTTTCCAAAAACAGTTTCAATCAAAGTCTTCTAGAAAACAAACTTTGCCAAACAGTTTGCAAAGAATAGATTTCAAAAAGCTACTGTTTACAAATGATTTTCAAACATTACTTCTCACAAATGCTATTTCAAAAACTATGTCCAAAAACAGATTTCAAAAACCTACTTTTTACAAACAGTTTTTTTTCACGAACATTATCTCAAACTTGTTTTTAAAAACAGTTTTCAAGTTGATTTCCACAAATGTTTTTCAAAATAAATGATTTAGTCCCCATGTTGTGATCCGCTATTTTTGAAGTTCAACCCACCTTCAAAAACAGCGGTCATTATCGTGGAGCGTACTACTCATTTCGTGTTTTCACAAAAGTGGTGGATTTTCACAATGATTTTGTGCTCGATTATTCACCTTTCCTTTCTCAAAAAATCCCTCATTTCCCTCGTCGGAGCAAGTGGAGCACATGAAGATCGATAATGTGGTTTGAGCCAAAAATCAGGGCCGTACCAACCCGAGTCAAGAGACATGAAGACTAACAACAACTGTTCGAGTCCAAACTGTTGAAAGTCAGAAGAACACCAACCTGTTCTATTTAATCGCGGTACGGCTTCGCTGCAACAACCTGAACTCGAGCGAGCAACCAGTCAAACGCCAGAGACGAGCGATCGACCAATCAGGAGCCCGAATACGAATGAGCAGTCAGTCAGAAGCTCGAAGACGAAGCAAAAGAATTCGGGAGAAGTTTTTAAGCTCAAACTCCCCCATTTAATGACTTTTAGAATTGATGTATAGGTTTTTCCCCTAGCATTCTTTTCTCTCTTGTCCATTTCTGAATAAATTACATGTACAAGTTTACACATTCCCTTTGAATTTATTTAGATCAATGTGTATAGGGTTTCCCACTCCCTATTTTATTTACGAATGACCGAGCATCAAGATTTCTATTGAGAAAATCCACCACTTTGAAAACACGCGTTTTCAAAAATGTTTTTCTAAAACTTGGTTTCTTTTGGCATGCACGAATAAAGAGATGAATGAATAAGGAATGACTCCTCACAGTTATATGTCATTCATCAACCTTGCTTTACGGGGTGAAAAGTCACGGTATCTACAGGAGGTATCCCCTAAATAAACAACACCAACAAATGCAACCGAGCACAAAGCAAAACACATGCATTGCATTCATGACAAAAAAAAGTCATTGCACTGCCAGTCATTTCAAATTCATCAATCATTCACGGGTCTTGTCCACCTCAAAATTTGCACAGTCATGTGTTCCATTCTAACCTTGTCACACACCGGCTTTCATCCCAATATCCTAACCGCTAAAGCCCGATCTCAGAGGGATATAAAAGAAAACCAAGTTCAAACCTCTCCCAATCAGAATCACCAAGCGCCAGTGACCAAAGGGGAAAGAGTATCATATCATGGGGCCACCATGCGGGAGTTGTTACTCCCTAAAAATTCAAAATCCAGGAGCCAATCACCAACCCTACCTCACTTGAGGAATACTAAATCGACAACGACCCCAACAGCTAGACCACCTCCAAGACCAATAGCGATGGGATGAGCTTCATGAACCATGAGCTGAATTCAACTCAAACGAGACTAGGTGTAGCCTTACCACTCATGCATTGCATAAAAAAAACAAAAGCATTCAATCAAAATCCAAAATGAGTCATTTTTGTTGTCAATACTTCATGCATCCTATACGTAGTAATTCTATATTACCACAACATATAGCATAGCAGATAGTTGCATTTGCATACTTCCATATCGAAATGACATCTTTGGGGAAAATCTTGAGAGATTGACTGAATAGGGTGCGTGAACCACTAAACTCTCGACCTGTCAACGAACACAAGGGTCAAATCAAAATCAGCACCACAAACTAAGTGAGTAGTGTGCAAAGAGCTGTATTTTTCTCCTGAATTTCGAGTGAACGTTTTGGACAATCCACTGAGCGATGAGGGAAGGTACAGAGAGCCAATCGAGGTAAAACCACGAGCGACTTGTGCTTTCTTTCAGCACATGGGGAGGCATAATTTAGAGTGAGATCAATGTCGATAGCAAGACATGAACTGTGATTCATGCAAAGATCCGAGAATAGTAAGAAAACAATCACTGACTAATGAGAATGACGAGGCACTTAGGAGCAAAAATCTCCATAAAACCAAAAAAACTTTGACTGCCCTGTACATGATCCCTTAGTGAGCCCCGCTGAGCCTTTCATGAAAAACTTTTCTTCAAAAAAGCTTCACAACATGCCACGCCACATATACTTACTTGCCCTTGCAATAGAGGATCTCGAAGGAGCCGGAGCCATGGTCTCTCCCCCCACCATCTTTCAGGAAAACAACAAAAAAATGTTTGAAGAAATTAGTGAGTCAATGCAACTCCAAAGCCAACACTAAAAAGAACACCAAAAATGTTCAAGAAGATAGATGAGTCAATGCAACTCCAAAGCTGAAAGCCAAAATACAAAGCAAAGACGTTTGAGAAATCGAAGAGCCAAATGCAATTTCACAAAGAAAAATGAGAAGAAAGTTCAAATTGTACGCCAAAAGAGGCAAGAAGGAGAAATCCAAATCAGAAGGACCAATGATGTCCCGTAGAAACCAATAAAATTATCAAAACCCGTCAATCATTCCACCCATGGCAAAAGCGAAACACGTTCTCTATTGCACAAAAGCTCCACAATTCCCAAATACATTCCACAGTCCCATGTGACATATATCATACCCCAGCCCCGTTATAACCCAATAAAAGACCTCTGACTCGTTAGTTGATGAGCGTTAACTGAAAGTATTGGATCTGAAACATGAACCATAAGCTTCGTGCTTGTTATCAACATGTCCCGTCATACTAAAGGGAGCATGAGCGAATGAGTGTGACCTTACACCACAAGGTTTTATGAGTGTGAGTGAATCTCCATTATAAACATCAAGACATAAACACCTACCCCATTACAGGTAAGAAATTTGTAAGGATCGGAAAGATCAGAACCTCGAAAGAAATTCTAAGGAAAATACTGATCCGAGCGTCGAGAGCATCATCACACCATTTCACACACGGCCATACTCAGGAGAGATTGACCCATCCCTCCATGAGAGAAAAATGATTCATGCATTCAAGCTCAACAATCACTCAAGATCGAACCAAAGATGTCTTATATTCGTAAACCTCGTAGTAATAGAGATAGAATCGTACCTTCTCTTCCAAACTGCATATGCATTATGCATCTCTTCTAGCATTAGCATTTGCATGCATCATAACCACTTCATTTTCAACATCCGACTGGTAAGAACCACGCCTAGTCTCATGGAAGGTCGACTTCAGTTTCCGATATTGAAGCTCAACTCAAAATCAAAAGAAATCAAAACCGGGGCCATCCGGAGCCATACGACGATCTTCCCGGAGCCATCCAGCGTCATCGGGCCTCATCAACACCATATCCAGAACCAAACTGGATCCATGGAACCATCATCCGACGTTGAAACCATCCTTGGAACTACACAGGGGCATCCTAACAGTCCGAGAACAATATGAGAGCCACCTCAAATCCACGTCAGATCTATTTCGTCACCACGGTCTTGCCAATAGAATTTCGAACTACTTCAGGTCTGATCTCAATACGGATTGAGTACGTAGGCAGCCCGCTCAGGGTGCGACCACCTCATAGACGAAAGTTCCCCTTTTGTTCCCCACTATCATCAATTGGAGCTATCTTGTAGCCTCCCCGGAGCCATCCCGAGCTATCCCGAAGCCATCTCAAGGAATCTGAAGTCATAACTGACCATACCAAAGCCATTCATCCGTGAAAAAAAACTGTCAATCACATCAAAGTACACAAATCACATCAACACACACCATTTGACTCAAAATCTAAAACAAATCGAAACCCACCAACCATCTCAGAGCCGTTGCTCATAATAGGGTCATGAATCATGTCGGAACCATCCGACCACACTGGAGCCACCCGATCGCACCGGAGCCATCCGATCATACTGAAGCCCTCGGATTATATCGAAGCCATTTAATCATATCAAAACCATCGAGTTCCCAAATCACTCATTCACAAAAAAAAACATCCACTCAAAGACCAATCACAAAAACCAAAAACTCAAGAGCCATACCGGAGCCATCCAATCATACTGGAGCCCTCGGATCATATCGAAGCCATCCAATCATATCAAAACCATCGAGTTCCCAAAGTCACTCATTCACAAAAAAAAAACATCCATTCAAAGACGAATCACAAAACCCAAAAACTCAAGGCCATACCGGTGCCATCTCGAAACTCTGGAGCCAAGAGTCCTACCAAATCCCGAGACTACAGTGCACATCAGGCGAGACTGTCAAAAACAAAATCAAAACACAAGTCCCACACTATAAGTCAAGGGCCACATCAACAGAAAACATTTGACTATCACATCCCTCACAAAACCAACCAAAAGCATCCAATCCCGGATCAATCCACAACCAGAATCATCCTCAAATCAACCACTCAAAGCAGCGAGTTTCGTACAACTCCATAAAGTATCATAGGCTCATCATAAGTCCTATGGCTAGATATCAAGAGGTCTAGTTGAGGCTCGTCATAAGTCCTCGTACTTTCAATGCATTATAGGCTCGTCATAAGTCCTATAGCTAGATGTCAAGAGGTCTAGTTGAGGCTCGTCATAAGTCCTCGTGCAGCCCAATCAATCAAATTGTTAGTATCATAGGCTCGTCATAAGTCCTATGGCTAGATATCAAGAGGTCTAGTTGAGGCTCGTCATAAGTCCTCGTACTTTCAATTGCATTATAAGCTAGTCATACGTCCTATAGCTAGGTGTCAAGAGGTCTAGTTGAGGCTCGTCATAAGTCCTCATGCAGCCCAATCAATCAAATTGGTAGTATCATAGGCTCGTCATAAGTCCTATGGCTAGATGTCAAGAGGTCTAGTTGAGGCTCGTCATAAGTCCTCGTATTTTCAATTGCATTATAGGCTCGTCATAAGTCCTATAGCTAGATGTCAAGAGGTCTAGTTGAGGCTCATCATAAGTCCTCGTGCACCCTAAACCAATCTAATTGTTAGTATCATAGGCTCGTCATAAGTCCTATGGCTAGATATCAAGAGGTCTAGTTGAGGCTCCATTATAGGCTCATCATAAGTCCTATAGCTAGATGTCAAGAGGTCTAGTTGAGGCTCGTCATAAGTCCTCGTGCAGCCCAATCAATCAATTGTTAGTATCATAGGCTCGTCATAAGTCCTATGGCTAGATGTCAAGAGGTATAGTTGAGGCTTGTCATAAGTCCTCGTACTTTCAATTGCATTATAGGCTCGTCATAAGTCCTATAGCTAGATGTCAAGAGGTCTAGTTGAGGCTCGTCATAAGTCCTCGTGCACCCTAAACCAATCTAATTGTTAGTACGCAAATTCTGGGCTACACCTCACTGTAGCCAGTGGTGGCTACATCCAGGTACGCCGCTCACTTTCTTTCTTTTTTCTTTTTTTTCTTCTTCCCTTTTAATTAAAATAAAACAAAAAATATAGGAATATGGGAGGAACAGAGGGATGATTCGCGAATCATACAGGAAGCGCTACGCGTTCGTTTCTTTAAAAAAAAGAATTTTCTTTATTTATATTATAATAACAATAATTTTAAAGTGTTGTAACTTTTAATATATAAGTGTAAAATGAACAAAAATTATATCATTGTTCATCTAAATTCAAGCTCTTCAAAACAAGACCACTCATGAATATATTTTGTCAACTTTTAAAAAATTATTTTTAGATGTACATAATGATATTTTAATGTGAGGATGTATGTACATATTTTAATGTGAGAATGTACATGTTTTAATGTGACGATGTACATGTTCAAATGTTCAAATGTACATGTTCCTTAATGAACATTTGTACATGTTTGTATGACCACCCTAAACCCGCCACTACAAACCCTAAAAATGTCTTTGACGTTTTTTAGCTATCCTAGGGTGGTTTTTTGGGGTGTTTTTGGGGGTAGGGTAATCTATTTGGAATTTGTTTCGTACTTTATTTTATAGCAACTAACTCGACAGTTTTTTAGGGTTTGTGGTAGCGGGTTTCGGGTCGTTAGACCCTAAACCCGCCACTGCAAACCCTAAAAATGCCTTCGACGTTTTTAGCTATCCTAGGGTGGTTTTGGGGTGTTTTGGGGGGTAGGGTAATCTATTTGGAAACTGTTCTATACTTTATATTGTAGCAACTAACTCGACAGGTTTTTAGGGTTTGTGGTCGCGGGTTTAGGGTCGTTAGACCCTAAACCCGCGACCACAAACCCTAAAAATGCCTTCGACGTTTTTTAGCTTTCCTAGGGTGGGTTTTAGGGTGCGTGGGGTTAGGGTAATCTATTTGGAAGCCATTCTATACTTTAATGTGAGGATGTAAGTACATATTTTAATGTGAGAATGTACATGTTTTAATGTGACGATGTACATGTTCAAATGTGAGAATGTACATTTTCAATTATGAGAATGTATATGTTTTAATGAACATCTGTACATGTTTGTATGACCGTCTGTACAAGTGTTCCTCCTTATATGTACATGTTTTAATCTAAGAATGTACATATTTAATGATTCGTACAGGTTTATATGACTATCTATATGTTTTTAATGCGAGGATGTACATGTTTTAGTGAACATTTGTACATGTTTTAGTGAACATTTGTACATGTTTGTATGACCATATGTACAAGTTTTTTTTACGTTCTCTGTTTCGTACATGTAAAAAAATATTTTTTTTAAAAGTTGTCAAAATATATCCATGACTGGTCTTGTTTTGAAGAGCTTGAATTTATGTAAACAATGATATAATTTTTTTTCATTTTGAACTTATATATTAAAAGTTACAATAATTCCAAGATTTTGTGATAAAAAGAAAAAAAAAAACAAAATCTAAAAAAAGAAAATCGTAAGACGCGCGTGTACTCGGAGCAGATGTAGCCACATATGGCTACATGTACATGTAGCTTAGACGCTCTGTTGTTAGTATCATAGGCTCCTCATAAGTCCTATCACTACTACAAAAAAGACTTTTTACTACTAACTTAATATAACTGGTATTGGAATTAGTTGTTATTGGATGGGTTTGAACTGACACGCGATTTAAGGGCTGCATAAAACAACTGTTATAGGAGGAGTATCTACTTTTTCGTGGGCACAATGTAGTCTATGAGAGAGAAAACGCTCTCTCCTCTCTCTTCTTCTTCTTGTTCTAGTTTTTTTCTTGTCATTATGTTTTCACTTAGTAGTTCTACATCTAGTCTCTAGATGTGTTTTTGCTTAATAATAATTCTCTTTAGTTTCTGTCTTCTCTCCGGTTAGGAGAGTTTCTTGCTATGTATAGTTTGTTTTTTAGTTTCGTTGAACTTTGTGGGTTTTGGGTGGGATATGCCAACAAGCTTCAATCTTCTACGTTGTTGCAAGAGCCGAAGAGTCTAATCTTTGCTCCGTGGAGCCGATGGCTGTCTATGAAGTCTGCGCAGCAGACGACGCCACAAACGCCGGTTGTGCCGCTAGCACCAACGGTGGTGCCGATGGCGGTGGCCATGGTGATGATGAGTTCTCACTATAGGCATGGGGAGGAAGGCAAACCAGCAACCTATATTCTAGAAATGACATCTGTAATTTGCTGGATAGAGAACTTGACACATGTCCTACATAGTGTCACTTTGCATGTACTCCTCTTTATATAATATAATATATCTAATGTTTTCAAAAAAAAAACAACTGTTATAAATTTATAGTAGTGCTAGGTATATTTGGACGCCAAATAAAATAAAATCAGTACGGTTTCTCCTTCTCTCCCCGCTGCTCTCGTTCTATCGGTTTGTTCAAACCCTAAATCTGCTTTCTCATTCTCTCAGTTTTTGCGTTCTCGCCATTCCCTTCCCGATGGCATACTCCACAGAATCCTGCAATGACAAATTAGTAATATCGGTGACCAGAGCGAGCTGCTAACAATCGACTGCAACCTCAGTCACACCCTATAATCTTCAATTTAGGTAAAACTTTCTGTTAATTAGGGTCTGTGCGATTAGTTTCAAGAAATACCCCTGAATTTCACTCTTGATTTTGTTTTTGTTTGTATTTCCCTCTCACTACATCAGTTACGTTTCCTACTGAATATGCTGATGGAATCATTAACAATCTTAGGAATTTAGCAACTGATATTTCCTCTGAGAAGATGTGGAAAACAACTAAAAACAAGAAGCTAAAGAATCCATTCTTCGTGAGGATGAGAAGTTGGCTGCCGAAGCCTACAGTATTTTCAGAAGCTCTCTTACTAGTTTCCCTGAAGAAATTATAGCAGAAGCTGAAGTAATGAAACCGTTGGAGACACTAGTATCTTCAGCCACTGGATCCGGGTATGAGATTTTGTGCCAAGGATTCAACTGGGAGTCTCATAAATCTGGCAGATGGTATATGGAGCTAGACGCCAAAGCTGCAGAACTGTCATCAATGGGTTTTACTATAATTTGGTTGCCACCTCCTACTGAATCCGTATCACCTGAAGGTTACATGCCCAAAGTCCTCTATAATCTGAACTCCAGGTAGATGCTCTGTTACGGCTAAACTAGTACAATGATTACATTAATTTTAATGAACGGTTGCTGAACTTTTCTTTGATATATCAGATGGCTTAGATACGGTGATGCATACATGTTAACTAGATTGAGATATGTTTTTATTTCAAAGTCAAGCTTAATTTTCAGTTTGGAAGTTTATTGTTGTTTTCAGTTTGGAAGTTTATTTCTGTTACGGCTAAAGATTGATCAGGTAAATAGGTCAGATGGCTTAGATACGGTGATGCATACATGTTAACTGGATTGAGATATGTTTTTATTTCAAAGTCAAGCTTAATTTTTAGTTTCGAAGTTTATTGTTGTTTTCAGTTTGGAAGTTTATTGTTGTTACGGCTAAAGATTGATCAGGTAAATAGGTCATGTGTAGAATATTATTTCAGTTTGGAAGTTTATTGTTGTTTTTTTTTCATTTGAGGTTTAGTTTGGATTGAGATATGTTTTTATTTCAAAGTCAAGCTTAATTTTCAATTTGTCATGTAAACTATGTTTTGTTGCCGTGTTATTATCCTTTGTATAACTTTTAGTATTTTTCAAACCGCTCATGAGATTTTCATTGCTGTATCTATGCTTTTGTTGATTAGTGTTTAAAGCAAGATGCGACTTGAATTTTCAACCTACAAAATTGTTGCTGGGTTTTCAGCGCAAAATTCTATTGGGGGTGATCAAGAAGACTGTCTTATCCCATCTAACGAAGAAATTCCCCCCCGTCGTGTAAGCTTTGATATGGGCTTTATCAATCACCATGTGACTCTCCTATTTCTTTCATGTCTACAGTCTGAAAGTTTTATAGTTCATAAGCCAGTATGTTATGTTTTCGTTGCACAGGTACAAGTTGTAGGACTGCTTTGTCGTACACCTCTAAACGACAACAGACATGGATTGCTTCAGCCAGTGGCATCTGGTGTCGGTGATATTTATCACTAATGTAATATTTCTGCTGACTTCTTATATATTGAATGTGATATTTTAGTCACTTTCTTTGTTATAGCTCTGTAATATAGTAGAAACGTATTTTTCAGCATTTTTTAGTCTGTTTATGTTGGTCAATGAACATATACATAACTTCAACTGCAAGTTACACATGCACTCTTTACACAAGGGTACAGTCACCTTGTTAGTTTTTGTACAACACAATATATTGTAACAATTTTCATGCTGTTGATTTGGTATGTTACTCCGAACAGGGAAGCTGTGTTAAACTGGAATGGTGAAGGCTCTTTCCTTTTTACATCAAGCTCGGCACCGTTTGATTGCTTTGACAATGGATATTGTGATGAGTGTTTCATCTACTATCCAACACTAAACTATCCTTGTCATGTTAGCTTGTGATCACTTGTTTTATTTTCTTTCTGGAGCCAAAAAATAATATTTTTTTTATTCTAGCTATAGATGCAAGGCTATGTATATCGATGATTTTTGGTGCCGCATAGATTTGAACTTTATTTATTATTTTGCCGTACATCCTTGGATGATAAACTTATAAATTTTACCACGGTGTGGGTTTACAGAGCACCCCATATAGCACCCCCTATGTATCAATTGGAAGAAGCCCGAGGACGGATGTTCTTCTGAAAGCCGAAAAGGTTATGGTTGATAATGATGTTGTGTTCTCAGATTGGTTGGGCTTTACATATCCTTTGTGTTCATATCATCTGTTCAACAACATTATTTATTTTATATTCACTACTAGCACTTCACTGATGAAGAAGTAAAAGGTAAAGATATATTAGCTTTGAATTTCAGTAACTTGTGAGTACAAAGTGGATAGAGGTGTACACTGTTATTGGGTGAGCAAGAAACCATTGAAGATCGACTGGATACTGTTCTCAACCTAATATACTATGAGGTAATAATTCTACTCTTTTATACTTGATTGTTTTGGAAAGACTACCGCTTGGTATCTCATGCAGTTTTGTACTACATTAATTAGTATGTGGGATGTGAGTTACATGAGTCCTTGAGGATCTAAGTGTTAGCTGAAACCATATTATGTCTTTTGAAGAAATTTCTTGTTGTACATTGTTATGTCTTTCTCAAGTTAATGAGCAACATGGGTACTAGGATTCACCTTTAGTGTTTTGGCTGCTTTCTCATATACGTGTATGTGCTAATGTACGTTATTATGTCTTTCTTATGAGCAGAATATATTTAAGTCTTTCCCAAGTTCATTATAAGTTAAAGCATCTAGTTAATATACATCTATATACTAATGAACTAATAGAATTTGTATTGTGTTTTGTAGTACTTTTACGGGTACAACGGTCGAGCATGCAAGCAAGACGAGGTTGATGTTATTCGAGAGCAGTGGGCATCTTATGTTCAAATGCAATATATTCAGACATGGAGTAGATTTTGATACATATGGCGCTGCTTTATTGAATCATTTTCTATGAGGGTTGGAAATCTATGGATGTTTCTAAACAAATTTGATACTATGTTTTTTGCTAACAGATTTGGAACAAGAATGTTATTATATTGATTCAGAATTATGAATGTTGATTTGGAACTATAAGTGTTGTTATGTGGGTTTGTGAATGTTATTGTGCATTTGTTAACATGTGACAAATAGATGAATATCATATCAGCAACTGTTAAATTAACAGTTGTGTATTATAAAAGGGTCAAACACAACTGTTAAAGAACAGTTGTTAAAAGATAGGAAAAATTGTTTATAGTGTGTCAAAGACAACTGTTAAAAACAGTTGTGATAGGTGTTGAAAGTGGGAAAAATATGACCTACTACAACTGGTATTAACAGTCCTCTTATGTATATCTACTACTAACCGTTAATAACAGTAGTAATAGGTCTATTTACAGTAGTTGTTTGGTATCATAAGACAACTGTTATTTAACAGTTGTCTAATGTAATGTTTCCTAAGACAACTGGTTCTGTACAACTGTTAATAACAGTTGTCTTTGGATTTTTTTAACAGTTGTCTATAGCATTTTTGTAGTAGTGTATGGCTAGATATCAAGAGGTCTAGTTGAGGCTCGTCATAAGTCCTCGTGCACCTGCACCCATAAAAACGAAACATAAACCGTTGTGAGAATTTTTGGCGCAGCATCAACCTTGATCCAATTCTGCAAGGGCTTTAAAATTGAATCAAGGGGAGCCATCTGTAGACACCAAAAATTCTCACCCTATAAAGCAAATTTCGAAATAATGAATAAAATAAGAAGGGTCGTCGCCTTTCTTTCCAAAACGTACTAACGTGCGTGCCAAAACGAAACCATCATTTTTTGACAAAATTCTTAAATCATTTTTCAAAGCATTTCAGAAAAAACCCAATTCTTCGAAAATGAATTTCCAACGACAATCCGATTTCAAACCCATTCCTTTTCGTTTATTTATCTATTCATTTCTTTTTATTGTTCATGGATCTTTTATTTTATCCCATTTATTGATATATTTTCTCGTCTTTTTATTTTTTAGTGTTGGCTTTTACTTTATCATTATCATTTTTAGTATTGTTCCCAACATTTTATGCATTTATTATTATCATTACTTTTATCATTTTACTTATATGTTACTTACTTGTCTGCGTTTTATCATTTCATGTTATATATATAAAAGATTTATTTTATTGATAAAATCCGTTCATCTTTACTTTGCATTCTTGTTTTTTAAACATTAGCGTTTTAGGGAGTCTATTCAATTTGAATTATAATTTTTGTGTTATTTCTTGCATTCCTGTCTGTGTTAGTTTATTTTTTCTTCTTCATCCAGTCAAAACAGATAACCAACCAGCCAACTTAATCATGACCCAATCTGCTTCAAAACCAAATAAAGCCCAACCTTCAAGGCCCATTCCACACCCTAGCCTCATTTCACAGCTTGACAAAGGAAAACCCTAGTGACTCTTTACAGAACACCGGTCGCCTCCTTCTCCTATCCTCGGCTCTCAATCGTTTTCCTCGTCTCCACAAAACTAGAACCACGACACACCCTTCCGAGCTTCTCACACCGGAAATCGGCCACCACCATCTCCTTCATTCTCTTCTTTTCTTCTTCATTCTCAAAAAGAACCAGAACCCTGGCGACTTCACTCTCTGCAATTGACATTCCCGATTTACCTATATTCATCGATCAACACTGCTTCAACCTGGAAATCCCCATCATCCCTATCCCATCGGAAATACGCCGTACCCAAAATCGGATCTCCTCTGAAAATCCCCTCACCATTCGCAAAACCTGGCTTCAATCATCGTGGAGATCTCCTTCGATTTCTCTATATACCCAGCACTCGCCAAACGTTGATGCCCAACGACCGTTCATTCATCCCATGTCTTCACGTTTTGATTCGTCCTATCCTCATCTCGACGGCCTCGAGTCTTCCTCCTGACTTGGAGAATGACTTTGAAATTTATATGATTCTGAGCTTGAGTTAATGGTGGTACTACTGTTGTCTTTTGCTCAATCTATTCTTCCAATTAGTCACTCGGTTGTTTTGGGTTAATGGCCAATTTGGGGTACTCTAAAACCACCTCGAGAAGAAGGAGGCTCTCTGGGTCGGTTTCTGCGCGAGGAATTACCGGTTATTCCTCTGTTGGTGCTCCCTTTTGTCTCAGTCTTGGTATGACTCGCTAGACTGATATAATCTGTTGCAAATTAATCTCCAATTCTCTTGAGGTCTCTGTTACCAATGCAGTTCGATATCAGTCTATTCATTTCATTTAAGTTGTTGTGCTTAACTTGGGTATATTTCATGACTAAATGCTCACTTTATACTTGATTTAATGCTTTGAGATCGAGCAGAGTTTTGTACCTTTGCTCCGATGAAGTTGTGGGTTGATGGACTCTGTTAACCGTTCTTATATACTCCTATCTTCTTCACAGTTCATTATGGTGTTTCATTATCACCTTGTTTAGTATTATGAGAACAAGTTTGGTCCCTTTGCTCCATTCGTACGATTTGTTCTATTTGTTGCCTATATGATGAGAAGAAACCCCTCTGACTGCGCTAGAGTATGAGCTTGCCTAGTTTGTTGGACTTCTCTACATGTGGACCGGTTTATCTTGCCAAACCCGATGCTCATATTTGTGTTAGCTTTGTGAAACATGATTAATTTGATATCTGAACTTCTTGCTGGTCTCTCCATGAAAGCTTGCATACAGGAAAAGACAAGTACGTACAATTGACCGGCTATGAGCTTATCCAGTTTGGAATTTGATGTTGGGCTTTGACTATGCTTGGGGCTTTCAATAACCTAATTTGGAGCGGCCAATTGTGGGGGCGTTTATGTAAACTTGGCGGTCTGTGATTTGATTTCACTTTGTCCTCAGTGCTACGTGTTAATTCTGTTTGGTGTAATTTCTCCTTACACTTTTGTTACATGTTCTGATCGAGGTACATTTTCCCTTTGCAACTTGCGCTGGACTTGATCGGATGACTTTGGGGCCGGTACACTACTTTTGCGACTCGGGCTGAATTTGACCGAATGACTTTGGGCTTTACATGCTTTGGGCTTCACTAAAGCTCTTCATGGGTTTGGAAATTTAGTTGTCCCGTTCTTCTTTATTACGCCTTAATTATCTTTGATGATTAACTGCTCCTTGCGCATTGATATAGGGCTTGGAAATTAATTTGAAACTAGCATGTCTTGTCTCCCGCATTTAGATAAGAACATGAATCGAGTGATAGTTGCCCTATACTATAATTGTACATAAATCACTCATTGGCAGGATGCTCCTCGCTAATTTTTCATCTTAAAGGGAAATGATTAAAACCCCCTCCACACATGATCCCACATGACTCACAACCCATCTTTTGATACTACACTTTGGTTTGAGTCATAATCTAAGATGTTGAATTGATCTGAATAGCAGCCCCAGTGCCTGATTTATCTTACAATTTTAGCATTTTGTTGGCAGCTTGAAACTCTTTCCTATGTTCTCGGTTGGGGTGTGGGAGATGATTAGATTGCCCCCTTTCCTCCCATTGAGAGGGGCCGTATGATCCCATTGCACACACCCCAATCCTCTTACATTTCATTACTAACTATTCTCGTGTATCTTTGTCTTTGTTCTATGACATGTACATAATGCTCAAGGAATGGAAACCTTGGAAACCTAGTTAGCTAAGGAACTAGAGTTTGGCTAGGACTACCGGGGTCTCCACTTCAAACACGTGTAACGGTTGGTGCACTTCTTGCTGATCCTATCAGCTCAAGTGAGGCGGCGTCGATGCGACCCCCCATAGCAGCTTTAGATTTAAACTTTTCATTTGTATTTGTATCAATTTGTAATCTGTTTGTTGTTTTTACTTTCGGTTGTAGTGTTGTGATTTATTCATTTTCGTGACTCCATCCCATAACCGTTACATTATCCTCTCGCTTGCAACCTTTGATTGACTATTGAAAGATAATAAATAGGATAAGACTAACAATTGTTAGCAACCCATACAGTAGGACTCATCTTGTTAGATTTTGAGAGTTTTGGATTTGAGCAATTCTGATTTACTATCTAGATAGCTTTGATGATTCGTTCTTGTATATACATTTCTCGTACTACTTCTGAAATTCAATTCATATGTGCATAACTTAAGCTTTTAAAATCCATGTCCACATGTATATAATTACTTAGACAGATTCTGAATTCTTTTCTTACATATATTTGTTTTATTTGGATAGCTTTTAAAATCCATGTCCACATGTATATTTGTTTATATAGACTTGGAAATTCATCTCTACTTATCATTTGTTCATCATTCCTTGCCTATGATTTTGTAAATGTATGGACCGATCCTGTTTGGGCCCATATAACTCTTGGCCCAAATCTGATCTTGTTCAGGCTCAGTCCATAACCAGCCAAACGGGCTAGAGCAGGTGGCCCTAGAAAGCCCATTAGGTTGTCCACTTTAGAAAAGCCTTAGGTTTCGGTATCCTCCATGAATACGGGTCCTAGTCACGACCCATGTGAGGAATACCTGTTTCCCTTAAATTTTTCCAAATAATCCTTTAAAGTCAGAATAAAATGCACACTCAATAAATTATCCATTTCCAAATCAATTTAAAAATCCAATGAATCAAATTCTACTTCAAACAATCAATCCCTCTCATACTCTCTCATCATACACACTTCAAATCAAACTGTCTCAGCCCCTCTCATCAAACACACTCCAAAATCAATTCCTCTCACGCTCACTCATCATACACTCTTCAAAACCAATCCTCTCATACTCCGAAACCAGATATTCTTCATGAATTCTTCAAAATCAAAGCTTTTCGCACCCAACATTAAATACTCTTCATACACTCATTAGACACACTTCAACCTCACAAAGCATTTGAAATACTTCCAAAAGTTCCAAGATCAAACTTCAAACTCCTCCCAAGCTTCAATTGCCTCATAGATTCAAATCATCTTCCAATTTCAACTTCAAAGGCCAAACCAAGCTCAATTCTAAACCTCAAATCCAGCTCATTCATAGGGCCCAGCCCGGCCCAATTTTAAAGGTTCAATCCGGCCCACATTTCAAGGCCCAGATACCCGACCCACATTTCAAGGCCCAAACCTGATCCATCTCTAAGGCCCAAATCCGGCTCATCGCCTCAATTCAATTCCGATTTAGTTTCAAATCCAATTCAACTTCAATTCCAATTCATTTTAATTCCGAATCAAATTCAATCCAGAATCAATTCAATTTCAATCCAATTCAATTCAAAATTCTTTTCATTCCCAATTCAATTCAACTTCATTTCAATCCCAAATAATTCCAAACATCATAAACCTCAAACTCCTTGAAACTTCAAACTCCTTTGAACTCAAGCATCTCGAATCTCTAAACGTCTCAACAGCTCAACAGACTCGAACGTCTCAACAGCTCAACAGACTCGATCGTCTCAGCAGCTCAACAGACCCGAACGTCTCAACAGCTCAACAGACTCGAACGTCTCAGCAGCTCAACAGACCCGAACGTCTCAACAGCTCAACAGACTCGAACGTCTCAGCAGCTCAACAGACTCAAACATCTCAGCAGCTCAACAGACTCGAACGTCTCAGCATTTAACAGACTCGAACATCTCAACAGATTCGAACGTCTCAATAGACTCGAACGTCTTAGCAGCTCAACAGACCCGAACATCTCAACAGCTCAATAGACTCGAACGTCTCAGCAGCTCAACAGACCCGAACGTTTCAACAGCTCAACAGACTCGAACGTCTCAGCAGCTCAACAGACTCGAACATCTCAGCAACTCAATAGACTCGAACGTCTCAGCAGCTCAACAGACTCGAACATCTCAACAGCTCAACAGACTCAAATGTCTCAGCAGCTCAGCAAACTCAAACACCTCAAAGCCCTCAGCTTCTCAAACCCGAACACCTTCAAACTTCATAATCCTTTCAAGCCTTGATTGTCCTATTGACCCGAGCGTCTCATAGACTCCGTCATCTTGAGATTTTAAATGTCTCACAGACATAAGTGTCTCATAGACTTTTTGCACCTCAAACTTCAAAACGAGCCCGACAATCTGTCAAACCTCACAAAATGACCATAAAACCTCCTTGACCCTTCAAAGACCCAAGAGGTTAAAACCCCAATTCATTCAAAACCTCAAAATTCCCAAAACCCAAAGGTCGTGAACTACGTAAGGTCTGATCTCAACTGGGAGTTGAGTACGTAGGCAACCCACACAGGGTGCGACCCCACATCAATCAAAATACCCTTTTGCACTTAGCCATCTCTCCTCCAAACAATCTCATACACTTGTAACCCTCGGTCACCTCAAAAGCCCAGCCATCCTAAAGGTCCCGAACTACGTAAGGTCTTATCTCAACAGGGAGTTGAGTACGTAGGCAACCCACACAAGTGCGAGTGCGACCCCATTCCAATCCAAAAAACCCCTTTTTCCAACTCTAAGGCGATATTCATGTCTGTCAAACATACAAATCCCCTCTGACCCTCGCAAACCCTCGACTTCCTCAACTCTCAAAATCAGACTCATAATCTTTCATTCCATACTCATTCGAGTTCATCAATTCTTCTTCTTGGCGCTAGCTCAGTAGAAAAGCTCATTTCATCCACTTGTTTTCTCTCATCCTGTCCTAATCCTATCCTTGGCTTTTGAATGAATCTCTCTAAAAAAGGTTTTGAAAGAGAGCAATCCTGACAATTGGAGACCGAGATTTCCTCGGGCACTAATCCAAAGTCGTGGTCGTTGCCACTTCTAAGGGGTGTAACCCAGTGCGAACCCACAATAGAATCTCTGCAAATGACCAGATAAGTCCTATCCATAGGCAACAAATTCATAGTCAACCAACGGTTCTTAGAACTCTCCTTCCCTTCCTTCCTAGTTATCATAGGTCAAACTAGGTGGCGACTCTAGTCAATTTCCTCCCTTAGGGCATAAGTCCGCGTGGAGCCCATTGAGAGCGGGTGTAGTGCACACTTGCACTCCCCCTTATGCTTTCTGGGAAGACGGACGATTTTGTAGGTATTTGAGGGATGCCAAGAAAAACGGGTTTTCACCCCCCACAGAATGGCAAATTTCTAGGATCTAGACTTCTTAGTTAGACCATATTTAGATAGATGCCCCCTCATACCGAAAAATCACCCTCCACAATAACATGATGTACTTTCATTTCATACACAACCATGAGGGCAAATTGTAGATCACTAGCAGAACAGACCATGTACTGTGCTGACTACTCAACGTGCCGTACGGGTTCATTCCATCAGTACATAACCCAAGCCTCAGATTCCTATCTTCATGTCTGAAATGTTCTTTGTACCGTCTGTTGATGTTTCTCCACTGAGGCCCATCTGCTGGATGTCTTAATTTCTCATCACTCTTTCTACCCTCCGTATGCCATCGTAAGTTCTTTGCATCTTTCGGATTCGCAAACAACCGTTTGAATCTGGGTATAATCGGAAAATACCATACATCCAGTCACGCTCCATACTATATGTGCATCAGATCACAGGTGTGAGTTATATCCTATGCAAAACTAAAATGTTTATATAATATGGTCTGTATTAAGTTGCACATGTTTATTTCTTAATGGAGCATGACTGGATGATTGTCAAGTAGTCTAGCCTAACTCTAAGGTTGCAAATTAACACAAAATAAACTAGCATTTTAAATTTAACAAATCGTTGCACTTCTAAAACAGAAGCCGGTGTTTAAAACAATATTACGAATACTTTTCTACAAAAAATTCGGCATGACCTTTGCATAATTGTACACATCCCGTGCTTATTATTCAACACTCACCAAAGTCATCACAACCACAAACATTCCAACAATGGCAGCAACCCACAATTAAAATAAATCACATTCTTTACTAGCTAATTGAAAAACAATTGCAAATTCAGATCATCAAACCAACATTTTTGAACCACGTTCTCACTAGCTAATTGACAAAAATAATCAAACCATATTTTCAATTCTCCACTGTATAAGTTCAAACCGGTTTAGAGATTAAAACAGAATCCAGAGTTAAAATACATACTTGTTTTTTAAGGATTTATGGAGAGGGGAGACTGGTGCCTGAGAGGTAGGCTTCTGTGCGAGAGATGCAGCAATACCACTTCTGATATGTCTCTGCAAGGGAGCAACAAAAAATAAATTAGAAGAGAAATGCAGCAGCACAAATATGGAATGAAGCTAAATTATGTACTAGCACTTATTTTTAAATACATAATTGCATTTATTAAACAAAAAATAAGGTTTAGTTACTTACTTGTGCACAGAGGAGGAAAGTGCAACGGTGATGGAAGAAGGCGGGAAGCAAGAGAGGTGATTCACGGACTTAAATGTAGTGAGACCTGATAAAAAAAATTAGATATTGTTATAAACATACAAATAAATGGAATATGATAATTTATATATTATATATATTAATATGTTATAAATACTATAGTACAATTTACAAATATATTACCTTTAGTTCCTAGACAAAATTTGACAGAGTTTCCCTACATTTCTAAGTATTCTCACCACATTATTTTGCTCATTCCACTCAGTTTAACATCCCTGTTCATTTAGACATTACCAACACCATTTTAGGCACTAATCAGCACAATTAATTTCCAGCATAACAACACTTAGTTCTCTTGGTCTCAAAGCCTTTACCCATCAATATAAACAACACTAACTACTCCATTTCTATTCATGCCATTGCAGTAGCATTAAACCATACTAAACGATATATATTAATATGTTATAAATACAATAGTACAATTTACAAATATGTTAGAAATACTATAGTACAATTTACAAATATATTACCGGTTCACAAGTATAGTGTTTTCAGCCCCATACGAGTTCAATCCAGAGCAGCAGCTTAGTGTTTACTCTCTACAAAGACACAAAAACACAAAATGATAAAAAAAGAACCAAATTTTCATTCAAGCATTTTATCGAGCACCTTGTGTGCACATGTAATTTCACTAAGTTTAAACTGCATACATACACAAATTTTACACACACCATAAATTAATAATCTACATTCACATTTACAATCACAATTTCAACAATCATCACAATAAATGCATAAATTTAACCTATTTTGAACTCACTTTCCCTTGCCTCTTTACTGCTTTTGCTGCTGTCGGAGAACCACGAACCGGCGCTGGAAGGCGGCGGCGACGACTGGGTGACGCAGGAGGGCACGCGGCTGCGGCGACGGCGGAACCAGGTGGCGACAGTAGTGGTGGCGACAATGGTGGTGGGCGCGCGATAGTTCGCCGTTCGCAACAGAGGAGAAGAGAGGTTGGTGAATGCGATGAAATGAGCGCGATTTACTGTTAGGGCTGGTTTTTAAATCACCTATTTCGGCGGTTGCTATCTAAAAACCGCCAAAATAGGTCCTTGATTCTTTTAAAAAAATAAGTAAGACCTATTTCGGCGGTTCCTAACCAGAAACCGCCGAAATAGGTGATCAAATAAAAAAAAGAAAAATATAAAAATACCTATTTCGGTGGTTCCTAGTTAGCAACCACCAAAATAGGCCCTTTTTATTTATTTAATTATTTATGAGGACCTATTTCGGCGGTTTCTGGTTAGGAACCGCCGAAATAGGTGCCTGTCCTTTTCAAAACACACCCTATTTCGGCGGTTGTTTAACAACCGCCGAAATAGGGGCGCCGAAACAGACCATTTTTGTACTAGTGTAGGCTCATATGTTAGTGTGCGCCAGAAAAAGTGTACCTCTTCGATTTGAATGTTCAAATCATTCATAACTAGATCAAACATACACCATGCACACGGTTATCCCATCGAACTTGTCATGGTAAACAATTATGCCACTTCATTATCATTATTACATCTACCGTGCTATAGCTCAATTGCAGTAATTCCAGACACTTGAGAGACACACGACCCAACAGACTGAGAAACAATATTCGCTTGTCTTGTAGTCTATCCTGTCGAGCGTGAACTTCATGTCTTGCCTGAATTCAAAATGTTGTCCCTCAACGAGCTTGTGAATAGTCTCAAATGTAGTGTCAAGTGATCCGGTGGATGTGTGAAGCCAAACTTTTAAGATCCAATGTGCCCTCTCCACCTTGTGCGCATTGAAATCATTAATTGGAAAGATATCTCACAACAACAAAGTAATTGGAAAGATATCTCACAACAACAAAGTAAACATTTACGTATTGACAATTATTACGACACCTGTTAGTTACATGTGTTACCGAAGTGTCTGACTATTTTAACGCATGGCTCAGCAAATTTCTTACAATGACATAACCACTTAGTCTCTAAATGGACAAAAAAACTGATGATCAATTTCGTATTTCTTAATTAGTCAGTAGTGTTCTTTGTCATTCTGAGTGATAGTAGGAGCATAAACAAGCATCTGTCAATGATGTGCTAATGCTTCAGCGCTTTTGTTCCCACAATGCAATAACTTCACCACTTTTGCTTCCACATTCCTACCGTTATGCCATCGACATAGTAGGTGGGGAACACTTGAAATGACCACTGTGAGTGCTTTCACTAAGGCTTTTTCATTATTAGTTACAACAACTTCAGGAGCGAAACTCATCAACTTCACCAGATGTTGAAGCATCTAGGTGTATATGATATCACCACTAATTGAATGCAATATTGAAGTTTTTGCCGGCTAACTGATAAGTGTGATATTTATATATGAATAAGGGAATAAATCATTGTTAGATTCTGTTTGTTCAAGTCAGATTTCCCACTTATCGTGTTCTTTTTCCTATATTGTGTGTTTTGATAAGTATTGATGCTTAGGTTGTGATTAATGTAACAAAAGGCATAAATTATCATTGTACGTTTCTCAAGAGTTCTAACACAACAAACGGGAAGCAAAACTGACTCCAAATGAAGAATTTAAGCCCCGATAGAGACTTGTCCAGAATTAGAACTCTGGACAAGTGCGAGAAGAATTTAGCAATTGTCCAGACTTTTGTTCAAACTTGGGAAGTCTAAACAATGAGCGAGAAAAATGCCAAAACTAGAAGGCCAGCATACAAGTCCGGACATATGTTCGGATGTGACTAATTTTTTAGGCTGAAGTGTTGCATTTTAACAAGTTAAGAAGGAATATTTGAGTGTTAGCTGTTAAGACTAGAGAGGAAAAACATTTTATATAAAAGAATAAGGTTGAGAACGACTAGGGAAGACTACTTACACAAGATAGAGCATAAAGTTATATTTATTTAAGAAACTTGAAGAAGAAGAAAGGTTGGAGCTTTGTGGAAGAATTGTGGAGATGAAGAAGAGCAGATCGAAGAGCAATGATTGGAACCTCGTGTCGGAGTCTTTAATCAAAGTTTCCCCTTTGTTCTCTCTTCCTAATACTCTTTTGATAGACTTTTACATTGGTATCTTGTCTATGGCTGAGTAGTAGACTTTTAATTCCCGTTTGAGATGTATCCCTAGTTCAAAGTTCCACTACTTTTGTGATTTACCATAATTAATAGATTGAAGTAATTTCCTTGTTTAATTATTATTATTTTGTGAATTGACCAATTTTTAGAGTTTATTGGTTTGGTTGCTTACAAACGAAAGTTGCGGCATCCAATAAACTACATGAGGAAGTGCTGGTGAGTTTAGATATGATAATTTTGTCTTCATACGAACCAACTAATAACTGAATCATTCTTAATGTTGTTAGTAATTAGGAAATTTTTAACAAAAGTGAGGGTTTGGTAATTACACATCCCACCGATGAGGTTTCAAATATTACTTTCCCCACTCATGCGGTTTCCCTTGTTTTACATCCTATCACTTTTTTTATTTTTTGTTTAACTTAGGAGATGGTATGTTGTTCGAATTTGATGAAAATTTACATGGACGATGCTAAAGTGTTATATTTTGGTCTAATACCAAATTCAAAATTTTTAAGCTCACATGTGACATGTGGGACCCGATGAAAACACGTTCACATGTCACATGTTTCAGTGGGCCCCACGGATCACATATAAGCTTAAAAAACTTTGGATTTCACGCTGAATCAAAATATAACACTTTAGCATCGCTCATGTAAAGTTTCATCAATTTTGGACAGCATTTAAGCATTTTCTAAGTTGAACAAAAAATAGAAAAGTTGTCGGATGTAAAACGAGGGAAACCACACCACATGGGTGAGGAAAGTAATTTTTAAACCCTCATAGGTGGGATGTGTAATTTTGTCAAACTACATTGGTGTGAGATGTAATTTTCTCTTACTAATTAGATTCCCCGAGCGGGACACCAGACATGGAATAATTTGATTTGGGGTTTCAATATGGGTTTTGATAATATATAAGGAAGAGAATTGAAGAGCTTGAGAGAAGTAGTGAATTGGGATTTCTTTATCAAATTCCAAACAAAACCGATATCTCTTATTTGTAGTGCTTACTCTTGTTTTGATCTGTTTGCATTATTTTAGAAGTTAAAAACTTTCTATCCAGAGCCCCTCAATTTGCTATTATTTGTTTTTTTGGTTAGTTTATTAGATTTAGATGGAGATTTGACTAGACATTACCTCCTATGGTTCGATACTTAGGGGAATACTCTAGGATTAAAAATTGTTATAATCGACTGGTGCACTTCCATTGTTGTGCAAGCTCTTTAGGGTTGATCTCTTATCCACATTGAAGTGAGGGCACATAAAATGAATGAGGATTACAAGCCAGGTTATAGTTGTGCATTGGCTACATAACAACAATGGACCACCAGAAAGAGGCCCACCTCGAATGCTTATATGGAATGGACAATTACATTTCTTCAAGGTAGAGTGCCTTTGGTTGGAAGAGGATGATTTTCCTTGGCTATTTCGTGATGTACTTTTGCCATAACTTTAGCACGTGGCATAAGTTTTCTATCATCCCTAACAATTTATCTAATCAAATATATGTTGTTACTCTAGGTAATGCGGATCACCAGATCAGCTACCTCTTCTCCGTCGACAAATATTTGACTCATATTGAATAGATGACTTGTGTCTATATTCACTTCTTCATGGTCATATCTAACATCATTGTCACCCTTAATAACACAAAATAACATGCGGTCAACTAAGGCTAAGAGCATGGTCAATATAAACAATGGAAGTGCGTAATTAAGTAAAAATCAAACAAGTGAAGTACAAACTGGTCGAAAACAGTCATCTTACGCAAGAACCCAAACAAATTAAGTCAAAACCGGTCCCAAAAAGGTCAAAATCGGTAAAAAAGAGGTATAAATAATAAACTGGTCAATAATGGAAAAAACCGCCCAAAACTGGTCGAACCATCTGGTTCGACTGGTGTCGACATGGTCAGTCCTCGCCGCCGTCACTGCCCGTCCTTCCAAGACGGCATTGACGCCCGTCGTTTCCCGCCACCATCACCGCCCGTCCTTCTAAACCATCATTGACGCTTGCCAACTCCAGCGGCTGTCACCGCCCGTGCGTCGACACGGGTACTGCTTGGTGGCCATCAACGCCTATGCCCCAGGGCAGAAATTGTCTCATTTTTTTTTGTTTTGATTGTATTTCCGTTTTCATCCCATCTTTACCCGAATTTAATTTAAAAGTACTGCAAATACATAGAAAAATACCTTTGAATGAGCCCCTCATTTGTCCTCGTCGATGTTAATGTCATCCAGATGTTCTTAAGATATCCCTATCCCTACAACGTCGTCTTCTCTGTCTCTTTTATTCCAACCTCCAAAAAATTTCTTAAATCCTTTCAAAACCATCAACCTCTCTTCTCTCTCTTTCTTCTTACGAATGTTTTCAAATTTGTGTGAATCATTATATAATATATACATCCGTCTTATATAATGTCATTTGAACACTATTCGTAATATGTCAAAAGTTTTGGATGTATATTGTAATTTTTGAAAACATTTTTAAGGAATGACAAAAAGGTCATTTTCCGACTACACGTATCTGAAACCCGACTACACGTATTGATAGGGGTGGCAATTCGGGTTGATGGGTCGGGTTGAAGCTCACCCATACCCAACCCGATTAAAATTGTATTGACCCATACCCGACCCAAAATAATCGGGTACAATTTTCAACCCATACCCAACCCATATAAAATCATGGGAAAATTCACAAGATACCACTGTTTAAGTTTCTAATTCACAAAATACCACTGTTTTTTGTAATTCAGCTTTAAACCTGCTTAAACGTTGTCCAAAATTGATGAAACTTTACATGGACAATGCTAAAGTGTTATATTTTGGTCCAATATCAAATTTGAAGTTTTTAAGCTCATATGTGACATGTGGGACCCAAGATCATGGGTCCCACATGTCACATATGAGCTTAAAAACTTCAATTTGATATTGGACCAAAATATACACTTTAGCATCGTCCATGTAAAGTTTCATCAATTTTGGACAACGTTTAAGCAGGTTTAAAGCTGAATTACGAAAAACAGTGGTATTTTGTGAATTAGAAACTTAAACAGTGGTATCTTGTGAATTTTCCCTAAAATCATTGAACTCAAACCCGACCCGTTTAACCCGTTTAAATACAAATACTTTTGTTTTTCTACAGAATGATAAGTCATCCATAAAAGTGTGCACATGGCGGTCATTTATTTCGATCATTGTGTACCGTTTTTCCAAATGTCAACATTTTGTTAAATGGGTTAATAATTTTAACCCATAGTCGTTATTTGTGCGGATGAAATAGTGTGAACGGTGGAGTTCGCGAACAATGATTGACATAGTATTTAGGTTTTCAAACAAGAGTGAATGGTGGATATATATGGCTTAGAGATTGTATTTGGATTTATAAAATATTATTAGTGTGGGCCTAAAGAAGTGATAGTATTTTTTGTTTGCTATTATACTAATGGTTATATAATTAATACATATCCAAGTAAAATACATACATATTTATTTATTTATTTATTTTTAATTAAATTAAGTAAACGGGTCAGTTGAATTCGGGTTAGGACCCTTAACCCATACCCAATCCATATATTTAATAGGTAACCCATACTCGACCCAAAAATTAAATAGGTCAATAATCTTAACGCAAACCTGCTATTTACGGGTTGAGTTTGCGTCGGATTATCGGGTTGGGTAAAAATTGTCACCTCTACGTATTGACCCCCTTAATTGATAGTGTTTATACTCTATAATAATTATTTTAATAATTTTCATACAAGTAATATAAAGGAAAACTATTATTAGAAAATTATTTTAAAAAATCTTTAAAATAACTCTTGAGAAAAAACTAATGTCAACTACATATTTTCTAAATATTAGTTTAACTAGAAAGTTATAATTGTTTTAAATTAGCGAATGTTTATATAACATAGGGAAAATAACAACACATTTTTGTATATAAGTAATTGTGAATACTATAATAAATAAATTATGAAAGAATAATATTATATGAGTACTAAATTATATATTTGATTCTTACAAACGTATGAGAATATAAACTGATGAAAAAGTAATGGTGTAAACTAAATTCAAATTAGTGATCTTTTCGTCTCACTTTGATCTAGCTTTTGAAAATGAGGAGCATTGGCCACCGGTGAAAACAATTTCAACATTTAGGGACCGTTCTTTACTCATGATCCGTAGCTTAATCTACTTTTTTTTAAAAAACTGAAACAGATGACAACTACTTATTGGATCTAAAGTTGACTAAAGGCCACATATTGATTTACTGCTTTTGAAGTAGATGAGCGAACACGCTCTTAGGGTCCGTTCGTTTATCACATTATCACAACTTTAAGGACATTAATAAAAAAGTAGAGACAAGTGTCAATTTATTACCGGGCTTGTTAACCACATGACATATCAGGGTTGCTTAACCAATCAACCACATACAGTTTTATTATAAAGGCAGGAAAACCTGCGTTGGAGAACGACCCCTTAATTTATAGTAAGACTTATGAAAAAATAATCTTGTAGCTATGAAAATTTGTGTCAAAACGGGGTCTAAAACTCTAACAGGCCGTTCTCTCACGACGATTAGAAATCAGATAGATTAATGTTGTCATGTGTAAGTTGATTGGTCGCGTTCGTTCACCGCGAGCGACAGATTAAGCTCATTTTTTACTTTTTGACTGCCATGTGTCAGTTTGTTATTTGTTAAAATCTAACCCATGTATATGTGTCAAATTATTTGTAACTAGAGTAATAAAGGAAAAGCTTGTAACCTAGCTGTTGATAAGACCCCTATGTTAATTTAACCCAATGCATATGTGTCAAATTATAATAAGTTAACTAGGGTAGATTAATAAAAAAGCTACTCAAAGTTGATTTTGAAGGACACGGGCGAACGGCCCCTAATAGCAAACTGTGTAAGGTGCTGTTCGTTCATCACGACTTGAACATTAATCTGATTTTTGAAAAAGTGTGAACAAGTGTCATGTTTTAATTGGTTCAATTTGTAACTATACCCCACAAAAATACTATCAGAGTACACATGTCCAACCACTATAAGTTAACACATGTACCTTTATGAAAAACAGGTTTTTGCTGCTTTTGGTTTTTTCAACAGCGATGGCCGAACGGGCCCTAAAACCTACCGACCAATGTGACCAGAGTGTAAAAATTAAGCATCATTTTAGTTCATGTTTACCTTTTTTTGAAACAACGTTTTAGTTCATGTTTTGAACGAGGTCATTAGAAAACACAATTCGTGTCAAACTTGACCCGTTTGACTGGTTTTCTGGGAGATCATTTAGCTGCCCCGTCACCGTCAAGTGTAGTTGTAGTTGTAGTGTCTCTCCGTCCTGCCTGTACTGGTGGCTACATTCTCGCTTGTTCTCGTCTCTCCCGGTTTCCCTCGTCCCTCCTCCTGCCGCATACTCTTGCTCGAAAATGAGTTCCTCCGGCGAGAATGGTGACAATTTGCTCCAGAAGGTAACAAGAGCCACAGAAGACCTTTACACCATCAAGGATAGCTATTTCCCGGCCAATCCGGAGGCCAAAATCTCCAGATTGCAACAAGAATCCGATCGCTGTCTCAGTTTGCTTGATTTGATTTCCTCTGGTATCAAACATTTTTCCTCTATCTAATCTACTACTCATCCAATTTTCTATCTTCTCTTAATTTTTTTCCATTTCTTACCTTCATTTTGTCATTTCTCTTTCGGCTTCTGTTTCATGCGGGTCGCAAAGCGTAGAGGGTGGATTGACGTCTGGACATTCTAAGCCGTTGGTTTCCAGTGATATGATTGCTTTGCTGGAACCCATATCCGTTCATACCTTGTTGTTCACTGTCTCTAGTTGGATGGGAATACATGTACATACTTAATATTCCTTATAACCTGATGAAGAATATTCTCTTCTGTGCTCGTTTTGTTTTCTGTTCTTAGGGAGTTTATTCTGGTTTACTTCTTGTAAATAGCGGTTCTGCACTTTACTTCCCCGAGATAGACGATTGAAGATTGATTTTTTAGCTGTCTGAACAAGATTTGTTAATTTGGAAAACGATATTCTTTTATAACATACTCAAAATATTGAGGACCGTGTGGGTACTATTTGGAGATTGTATTACCAGCGAGTAAACTGTGCACTGGATCCAGCATGCAACTCTAAGTTTTGGTCGTACACTAACTTGTTCCCAGAGTTGAGGTATCCAGGAGGCCAAATTTCTACTGGATCCACCGTTCAGAAAAGCAGGAAAATTGTAAGGTCTTATTAGTGTGGTGTAGATGAGTCTGGTCCCTTATCTTATCTAATAAAACTGTTCCTTGTGTCCGCTGGAAGGCTATCAAATCTGAGGCGGCTATGGTATCTCAACATAAAATCCAACTGGTTAATTCAGTATGTATTGAACTTGATGTGAAATTTTGAGATGGAGGGCTTATTCGGCTTTGTAGTAAATCCTCATGGGAGCCCCTCTTTTTATACAAGGGTAGCTCTCGTGTGCACTAGTTAGTTTTATGTGCTAGAAGTATGCGTCAAATGACCAATGAAGAAGATTATAATAATCATCGACAGATTAGGTTGACCACCTAATAAGTGAAAACAGTGGGAGTAAGTGGATTTGATCTACTACCTCACAAATCACCCATCTGCATTTAGGATGTCTACAACATAATATCCGCCCTGCCTAGTGCCTTTAATGTATGAATATCTGGAATATGCAGGTACTGTGGACTTTTTTTTATCCAGAAAGTATGGACTGTAATGTAGTGTAAAAGTTGATGATTTTATCTGTTGCTGTTGCTGGGAGAATTAACTTCATACTGCTTAATTATGCAGAACAACAGAAAACACCCTTGCAGCGTGCAACTTTTGAGTATTTGAGGGGAAAAATACTGGACGTACTTCCTAATTATAACAAAAGGGCAGAAGATCACCTTTCAAAAGCAGTATGTTACATTGAGCTTCTTGGTTTTAGTCTTACTTTTATGTGCTTTCAGATGAGTTATCGCTCTCAATTGACTGCTTTTGTCGCCTGTTCGACCAGGTTAAGTTGAATCCATCTCTAGCAGATGCTTGGCTATCTCTTGGGAACTGCTTTTGGAAGAAAGGAGAATTATCATCTGCTAAGAACTGCTATACTTTGGCTCTAAGCAAGGTAGCTCTTAGCTTTCTTTTTGCGCCCAAATCCTAAATAATGTGTCTGTGCTTATAAGTTTGAGATACAGGGTCCAAACAAGAGCATACTTAGTCAATTATCCATGCTAGAGAGGAATATGGCTCAAGGTTCGCATGCCCCTCCTTTTATTTATTGGATTTCCATACTCTTTTGTATAGTAGATATATACTTTGTACGGCTAGCTACAAGTTCTATGCTTCTGCCATGCCTATGATCTAATTAATAATTTTAGAACATGTTGGCTTGTGTACTTATTGACATTGCTAGTAAAATGATATACTTGAAGGAGCTTTATGTCCTGAAATAATTATTAGCACTCAGAATCCGTTGCTTGAACTTTATCATATTTGAAGCGTTACCGATACTTACTGCTTGAGTCTTCATGTCCGGAAAGCGGAAGAAATATTAATATTTTTGATGAATCTCCACGTTTACAACTTTTCTCTCTTTGGAATGTAATTTCTGTGACCATACTCTTGTTGATTCCTTAGCCAAATCAACCACCTGCTGCTTTTAAATAGACGAATCTGATGTCTGCTACCTGGCTCTAATGAACCTATAATCTTTCCAGGGTGACGCCACTTTTCATGCTTCATCCTTGATCCTAGAATCTGATTCCAATGTACGGTGTCCAGTCATTGAGTTTCATCTCTAAATTAATTCTCTAACCCATGTTATATTCTGATAGAACCGGACAAAAGAAAAAGGGTACCACTGCTCTGTACAGTGGTTAGTCTCGGCACTACTAGGTAGAATCAGTTATGCTTTTATCATTAGTGTGCTTTGTTTGTTATGCTGTTTTGGGTACGTGTCTATTATTGCGTAGCTAAAGTAAGGGGGACCACAGGGGGGGAGTTTTAGTATTTAAGGTAGGCTGGTCGTCCGAATAGGGTATGCCTTGATTTGTCTCTTTTTGGCCACTTTTGTGGATTGGCAGGCCTTGCCTGATTACCCCAATTGGCAGGACAAAGTCCTGAGTTCCCCTGTTACTATTTCTTTGTTTTTCCCAAACCATCAATGGAAACTATCGGCTTATACGTGTGTTAGCTGGCTTTGTTTTGAGTATTATAAAGAGAGGTTTCATCAATTGGTATCAGAGCCATTGGTCCTGATTTTGATGGCGTTGAGCCCCCATGAGCTTAAGGAAATACTTGAGAGGTTGCAGAGGAACGCAAGAGAGTTGGAAGAACTCACTTCACGGTGGAAAGCCAGAAGAACCATTACAACACTTAAGGTTGAAGCTGGGCGAGAGGAGGAAACAACGGAAAGGGGAACGGAACAAGTTCCCAAAGAGATAAAAGGTGAACAGCCGCCCACAAGGAGCAACAGAAAGAGGGTCACAAGGAGGAAGAAGACGGCTGGAACCAATACGGGTCAGACACAAGGGAGACCAGAGGTACAAAAATATTCCCTAAGTTCTAATATGAGGAAGAACGGAGTGAAAAGTGAGAAGGAAAGAAAGCAAGGTAAGATTAAAAGAATGAGAAGGGCCAAGAGGAAGCGATGTAAAAAGAGAAGGAAACGGAGGACGGTTATCTTGCTGGAGAAAAGGGCAAAAGTGGGTATACCTGCTGCAGGAAATTTGTGTAGGAGAACGGTGCACCGATCCTGCCCAGAATTCCTCAGGAAGGGCGGAAGACGCGTCAGACAAAAGAAGAAGATGAGGGCTCCAGAGAAGGAAGATCACACACCCAAGAGAGCCTAGAACCTCGGGACGACGACGTTGGTTCCTGGATGAGGATGGGAAGTTGAGCGTAGTAGATGACCATCAACACACAATTCAGAAATTCGGAAATGGTGGGTTAAAGCCAGAATTGAGAACGGAAGTGATGCTGTTAAATCCAGAACCGATGCCAGAGACGATGAAGAATGCCCAGGAAGTGGTGGAGAAAAACGTAGTGATCGACCGGACTTCGAAATACATGGCGGAGAAACTCTTTGCCTGGTCGAAGAATTCCAAACCACTGTTTCTCACAGATGAAGGGCAGAGAAGTACGCCGACGAAAAAGACAAGAAGGTCGGGGTGGAGAGAAGGTACGACTACAAGGAATGCGTTTGGGTCAAAGCAAGAATTCTCGCTGTGGTCAACTCAGACACTGACCGGGTCCAGTGTTTCGACAAGAGCGTCATCCTCAGTGGCCCTGCGCGCCCAAGAGGAACAAAGACGTAGGGCCTTGGGCTTAGTCTACAGATGTTGGGTGAAATGGTTCCCACGACACAAATGCAAGAGTCCAGGCCAGTGATTATTATCCCTAGAGGAAGAGGAACAAAAATCAGGAGAAGGACAACTCCACGCATATTTTCCGCGACGATTACTGTTGGGCACTACAACCAAACAGTCCTTGAAGCTGCTGGGAAATTTTGACGGGAAGGAGGCTTGGGTCGTGGCTGACGGTGGAACTACCCACAACCTCATTGCACACCGGGTGATTTCCAGGCTGGGGTTAACAATTGACAACACTGCTCCTTTCGGTGTCATGTTGGGAGACGGCGTTTACATGAGGGGAAATGGAAATTGCAGGAAGGTGGAGTTTATGGTTCAGGAGGGTCGCTTCAGACCGGATTTTTTTTTTATATTTATTCTTTATTTTTTATTTTCTCTATTTTTATTTTTGCCTTTCAATTTGTGGAGTGGATGCAATTCGGGGCAATCTCAGGTATTCCACCACTATCATGGCAGAGACTGGGTTTCCAGCAACAGAAAGAATTTGCAAACCTCAAAAAAAAAAAAAAAAAAAAAAAAAAAAAAAGCAGTTGCGACCACCTTGAGGACAAGGTGGTTGTCCACCGGGGAGGGAAGTATGAAGGAAGACACTGTAAGTTGGGCTTCTCGAAGCTACGACCGGACGGGAGTTGTCGGATCCGACACCAATGACATCATCATAAGAGACCAAAACAGAGACCAAAACAAGACCATTTTTTTTTATGCACCACCTTGGGGACAAGGTGGTTTTCAACCGGGGAGGAATGATAGAACCGGACAAAAGAAAAAGGGTACCACTGCTCTGTACAGTGGTTAGTCTCGGCACTACTAGGTAGAATCAGTTATGCTTTTATCATTAGTGTGCTTTGTTTGTTATGCTGTTTTGGGTACGTGTCTATTATTGCGTAGCTAAAGTAAGGGGGACCACAGGGGGGGAGTTTTAGTATTTAAGGTAGGCTGGTCGTCCGAATAGGGTATGCCTTGATTTGTCTCTTTTTTGGCCACTTTTGTGGATTGGCAGGCCTTGCCTGATTACCCCAATTGGCAGGACAAAGTCCTGAGTTCCCCTGTTACTATTTCTTTGTTTTTCCCAAACCATCAATGGAAACTATCGGCTTATACGTGTGTTAGCTGGCTTTGTTTTGAGTATTATAATATTCCATCTTACTTTATTTTCTCCATGTTTAGCAATTCTACTCCTCCCCTCACAAGTTGAATGTCTAAACTACGATTTCAGGCTTATTAAGAAAAGTAGCCTATAACATTATTAACAATAAATATAATGAAATATTCTAAGATTTCTTTAAACCGTCGGATTAATTTTAAGGAGTGAGATGCATATTTTAAACCCTTCAAAGGAGAGTTAGAACGTTAAATTGAATATTTTCTGTACATAAACTGTAGTGAGCATTAAACAAGACACTACTAATCTGGGACAAAAAATAAAATTGATTGATACAATCAAATTAGAATGAAGGAATAAGTATATTATTTCTATGTTATGTTTCCAACATTCATTTTTTAATGTTCAAGCTGTAAATCAATGTCAAAACACTGCACGTATATGTGGATTTGACATCATAGGTTCATATGATAGAGAGGCACACTTGTATCTTAAAATTTTACATTCTTACAGGTACGGAGAATGAGGCTGAAATCATTGAGGAGAGTATTCAACTTGCCAAGGAAGCCATTGCTTTGGATGTCAAAGATGGAAATTCATGGTGTAAGATCTTTTGAGAGAACTTAAAGCTATGACTGTCAACATGTGATCTTGATGCCCTTCCTTGATATTTAGTACGTACATTATTTCTCTTAGGGTATCCCTTGCCAAGGGTAGTTTTGTACATCCTCTGTGCCTGTGAACTTGAATGCATGGTGATTATTATGTGACATGTTCTGCAGCCTACTTAGAACAATATATTGATATATTTGCTGTTTTTCCCCTTCTCTCATGTTTTTCCAGGCCTTGGCTTATGTGGTTGCCTTATTTGCGCTTGCTTGATTCTTGGATTTGTCTATACATCTGTTGTTCAGTTGTTGATTGTGGTAGATTTGGATGCCTTTCTGTTTGTGCCCAGACAATCTAGGGAATGGGTGTCTTACTAGCTTCTTTGTAACCGGAGCTTGGGACCACTCCAAACTCCTGCAATCATTGAAAGCTTATCAGAATGCTGTGAGTTTTCTAACTGTCTCTGTTCTTTCGTGTATCACTCTCCAGAAATCATGTTTATATTGTTGGAATGAATGACTTAAAATTGCAAAATAATTCCAAGAAAGGCCAGTTTTTTGTTTCCTCATCTACAATTGTGACAAATACAATGAACATGCACTAATCTGTTATGGAAATAATTTGGCAGGAGAAAGATGAAAGAATGAAGGCCAACCCAGACCTAGATTTCAACTGTGCTACTGTAAGTTATGGCCTGCATTTTCGCCTTGTCCTGAAAGCTATGATCTGTCTAATAGTTTGTTTCTAGGAGGAGCTAATTTTCCTGAAAGTAGCTTTTCTTCCGTCTATGGGGCCACTTGAAATGTAAAGAACAAGGAACTGTGCTTAGGTCTGTAGCTACAAATTTTGAATAGTCTCTACAAGGTTTACTTCTCTAGAATCACTTTTGTTCGAGTAAGTTCTTGGGTAAGTAGAATGTAAATGTATTGTGTTTTATGGAATTTTTCTTGGTCAGGTGAACAAGTATCTAGAAAATTATGAAAGGGCTCTCAGTGGGTTTGAAGCTGCAGCACTGAAAGATCCTGGTCTAAATGCAGATGAAGAAGTCAGAAAAATCGTCAGCCTCCTTGATAAAATTGAGAGCTTGCTGAAGGTGAATACTCATGACTATGCTATTCATATAAGGGATAGCTTCGTAGGGTCATCTTTATGATGCCATGGGTAGTGTGGACACAGTACAAGATTGCTCTTCGCATGCAGTTTACTGCAACGGCTAAGGTTCTACCTTTGATTCGTGTTGCTTCTGCTTGACAATCCTCACTTACATTTTTGAATTTTAGCATATAGTTCTAAAGTTTCAGTTCCTTACCTATTTTATCAACTTTCTTGAGCGACACTGAAAATTGATGTGCTAAAGTTCTTCTGGGTTCTGTCTACAAGTTATTTTTTTTTTATAGACATATGCCAATAAACCATACCGAGTACAAAATACAACCACTGATAGGGCTGCTCAGCATCATCCACTAATACCCTACACAAGAAAACTTAGTAGAAACCCCTAGAGCTGAATGAGCAAACTTCATCAAACTAACAACTTCAATCTGATGATCACTGCTCATAACACATACTAAAGGATGGACTTTCAGAAACAACCACCCACACCAAATAAAACATTGATAAACACATAACTCTACGCTATTTGAATCTCCTACACCTTTTACCAAACTACATTGATGTACATATGCCTACTCTTGTCAAATACGTTCCTTTGGTCCACCAACACAACCTATTGGATGGGGAAGTCCTGGCGCCAAGTCCTGAACTGGAATTGGTGTCATCCCTTCAAACATCGATTCATTCCTCATTTTCCATATATTCTAGACCGCATAGAAGAAGCAAGTATTCCACACTTTTCCCTTCTTTTCCCATGTACTTCATAAGAGAGAAATGTCGAAAAAAATTTAGACCATTTCTCGATTTGTGCGTGTCATCCTTGTGCAGGGTCATACTAATCATCTCTGTCATTCCAATCTGCAGTTTAGGCTCATGAGAGGGTGTATTTGTGTTTTGCATATCTTTCTACGTGAATGGATCTACTATCATTCGATCATCTTCTGGAAGTGGAATATCCTTAATGAAGCAAAACTGTCTATTGGCTATTTCCAGTTACCTTGAATCATAATTTGATACAAGCTCTGATGGAATGGATCAACAGAGATCTTCCTTAATACCATTTGGTTTTGGGTTCTAATTATCTGCTGCATTAGATTTTTGCCTGTGAAATGGCGGTGGAGGTTGCTTGTTTTGTCACTTGAATCTTTATCTTCCGTGGAATATGATAGGTATGGTGCATAATCAAGTTCTTAATCTGCTGATACCTTCAAACGTCTTGGTTTCTTTTTTATTTGTCATTGTGATTTCTATTAGTCTGCTTTCATGCATAAGTGATATGGTAACTCTTTCATCTCTTATATTGACACTATAAAACACTCATTACGACAATCTTTGCAAGTTTCTAACACTTTAAGATTGCGAATACTTGATTATTGGTTAAAAAGCGTGAAGTACATACATTATTTAATCCACCCGCTTAAAATAAGGGATGAAAAGTATGGTATAAAGATCTCAAGTTATTTGTATCATTTTACTTATAGCAGATGTGACAAAAATATTTTAAAAATATTCTGTTTTGCAGGGATCAAATAGAGCAAAACGGCTTGCGACTCTGGCATCATCATTGGCAACAGTTAGCTGTGAGCATCTTTACCCATATTAAGTGATATATGTTTTGCTTCTGCACTGTCTAGCTCATGAATTTGTTTCTTTCCTTGTGTACTAGTGAGTCCATCATTCCAAAAGGCCACTCTGGACCAACTTTTGGAAGGCCTGAACAAAACTGTAGCAGTTGTTGGGAAAGTGATGTTCTTTGTGCAGCATGAAATGACATCTCCATTGTATGTCCTCACCACAATTCTCTGTCATCCATTTTTCTCTGGCATCCTGCCCATAGAATATCCTTAAATTGCTAGCTGCTCAATTTTAGTATATGTATACTGATCTGTACTTTCAGTTTAGAGATATTCTATGGACAAGTTGACGATTAAGGGTAGTAAACACTGCAGTTGACCTCTTTTTCAAGATTTAATCCGAGTCATGCACAACTGAATTCCATCAATTCATGGTTTAATGCAGATACTATGTTGTTTGCGATTCCAACCAGTCATGTTTTCTCTTATCTGTCTATGGAATTCGTGCTACTGCGGTAAGCTGTTTATATCAATGCATGCTTTGAACATTATAATCCTTTCTGCCAATTTCTAGCCAATCATCATTTATTCTTGCATCATGTATGCGAGGACATGTCTCATACTTTGACGGAAGTTGATTAAACGATGAGTAGCCAACCAGTCGCTTCTGAAAAAGAGAAACAGATTCTTTCATTTTTCCCTCTGAAGTTTCGCGGATACATTTGATGAGCTGCTTGAAGTTCATAGTCTTAACTTTAGTAAGCAGTCGATATAGTTTTTAGTATTCTCTAAAACCAAAAGGTAAAATTGTGGTACTCTCTTTTTCCAGATTGGACTTCAAGCTTCTTTAAACAACAGGTTGTCTGGCTAGTTTCATTAGGACTTGCATCCCTGTGTGCCGGTGTTCTTAAAACATCATCCTACATTTGACAAGAGTTTTTTTTCTTGCAGATTAAAGAAGGGGATCAGATAACAGTACTGGAACCATTGTATCGGAACATCAATTTCATGTGGAAAGGAAAGGTAATCTCTAAGTTACACCTATTGTCCTTTATTGTTCATTAATTGGCAATAATTCTGACTTTTTTGGGTTTCATTTCAGTGCTACCAATTCAAAGTAGTCCGTACGGACTTCTTAGAGCAAATGCTCGTTAACGGAAAAGCTCTGCCTGCCCACCAACGCATCACCGCATCCATAAAAGCGCAACATAAACCTTGAGGAGTTGCTGTTTTATAGTGTGCTGATATGCAAGCTTTTAGCAATATATGTACATTGTAACAGCGCAATACAGGTCATAGTCTTTTGAGATGCATCTGTTTGATATGAAAAAAGTGCTGGTATTTATCTTTTCTTTTTGTGCAAGTAAGTTTTTTAGGTCGTGAGATATTGTCGTAATTATTACTCTTGTTTTGTGCAAGTATATTATGTTGATAACAGACATAAGAATGCATCCTTGTATAACATGTATGATGTGGTTTGCACAAGTTGTAATGGGGAAAGATTGACTCAGAGAGATCCTATCATTCTTTTATTTTCTCACTAAAATTACGAATCACATTTTATTTATTGTTCCATTTTGTTTACCTATTTATTAAACCATTTTATTTATTGTTCCATTTTGCACAAAAACTGAAGTTGAGAGATTAAATGTGCATCTAAAAAGAGAATTTTCTTGCTAGTTACAAGGCTCACAACTATCTTGAGTAGCACACACACCTTAGCAACACTTAGTTATGTGCTTTAAGTTTGCTTGTAAGATGGTGAGAGTTGCTCTAAACCACTTAATGCAAGCCAATTTTGGGCTCTTCTTCGCTCATCCCTTTAGCCGCTGAAAAAAAAACATCTTGCAGTTATCCCCATATAGCCTCTGAAAATAGAAATAAATTACTATTCCTACAAGTCCACATAATTCCCTTCAGTTGAGATAGGTTTCATGGCACCCATCCAAAGAAAATCTGATTCTGAAACAATCAACCAAAATAGATCATAATAACTGCATTATTCTTCGCCTTCAAGTTCTTAATACTTGAACTACGAGTCACCGTTCACACACCTTGCTGTCAGAACCCAACGATACGACACCCGCACAAGAATATTGTGTTGATGAGCTTTTCTAGCAGTAAATAGGTGGTAGTAAGCTAGTATAGCTGTGCATAGAAAGCAAGGCTAACCATCTACCTTGAACTTTTCCTAACCAATGATGTGACCTCCAAGCCATTGAGCATTATGCTAAGATTTTGAAATCACCTTTGGAACTACCATTGATGCTTATTGAAAGGTTTAGCGATGAAAACAAATACCATTTTTTTTTTTATAAGGCACATGGCCTAGGGTGTCACAAGGGCTACGGCGCAGCTCCCTTGCATCTCTTTGGGGAAAACTCCATTTCTCCACTCCCCCAGAATGAGTAATAAGAGAATAAACCCCTTTCCCCACCAAAATGGGTGGTAAGAGGATTCGAACTTAGGACCTTCCGTCCCCTACTTCAGTCCTCCACCACTCGGATGTCAATCACTTGACATCCATGACTAACGTGTAAATGCCAGTGTACAAGAGTTGCCCGGCGGCTGGTGGGATTTAGATCATCTAGATCGTCCTGCAAGTTTGATATGTTGACAACAAAGTGATAAGCTTTTTTTGATAATTTGTGCCTAAGGCAAGTGTTTATAAAAGAAGTCAAGTACAAACAGCCATCTACAAAACAACCACCTCACCACGATAACTGAGAAGTATAACGCAGTCATGAACTTTCTTATTACTCTGAGCAGAAAGATTGAGCTAATCATACATTCTATACAAAAAAATCCTGCATCATCATAGTTCCTAGAATTCTGAGGTACATTCAAACAATCTTCAAGCATATATATATATTTTCTTCTCAGGAGACAAACCAACGAACATCAGTTGGCAATGCATAACACTTCGAAGGTACAAGCCCCCCACGTTCTGAACTGTTCAATGAATTTAATTGAATGGAGGCGATCAGAATATATCTATCAACCTTCCATCTAAGCGCATACAAAACACAAATCATTGCTGCTGCTTATAGTAGCCACCACTCTGGTGCGGAGGATAAGAAGGTAAAGTATATGGTGGCTGAGGAAACGACCCTCCAGCCGGTTGCTGAGTATTGTAGTATGGGTCTCGCCATCCGGGATACACGGGTTGACCAGCAGGAGGTTGGTGTTGAGCTGGCGCTTGCTGTGGCCGATTCCAGGAACCAGGATTTTGTTGTGAATGATACTGAGGGGGCTGTTGTGGTTGTGAAGGTCCATATGGAGGATGGCTGTATCCAGGTACATGCTGTGGGTGCTGCGGCTGTGATGGTGGCTGGTAATAAGATGGTGATTGATAGTGTGGAGGAGGATGCGGCGAGGGGGTGTTTGAAGGGTCGGGTAGAGATTGAGGCATACTTCTTGGAGGTTGGGGGTTCAGGTGGTGAGCTCCCATAGAAGTGTAAGCTTGAGGAGATGAGTTTCTATCCTGGAGACTGAGACCTGAGACTTTTCTTTGTACCTCGCCTATCATTTCTCTGCATTGTATGTTTCTTGTCATTATAAAGTCACTACACTGTTGCTTTACATTGTTGATTGCGTCCTGTGCAGATCAGAGCAAAGGAGAAGGAAAAGAGAATGAATCAATTAAGTATAGAGTAATGAATAAGAACATCATGTCGGTAAAAGAGGTATTACACAATGAGAATGATCACAATGCTGAAATGGATGATTTATGTTACTAAACCCTACATTAGTAAGATTCTTTGGATATTGTATAATATGCTAGGATGTATATAAGGTGTATTATTAATCAGTCTAATGTGGTATGAGCCAAATGAATACACGTGAGGACGACAGTTCGGTACACAAGGCCATAGTTACTTTCTTTTTGAGGAAACAAGGCCATAGTTACAATTTTCAACAGACGAGTGTTGATTAGAGGAGAGAGGTTGGTGGAAGGAGAGAGCAGAGAAGGGACAAAGCAGGGGAAAGGATCCCAGTGCATCCAGACAAACACAGCCTAAGATTACTATACGTAGGGATATTTATGTGCAACTATGTATTTTCATCTTCGTTCTTTACCGCTGTTGTTTCTTTTGATGTAATTTTGTTTAGCCTATGGGTTACTCAGGATGAGTTAAGCTATTGCCTCTGCGCAATGTAGTACCTGCAGGGTCACGTAGAATTTCAGTCCCTCATTGATGTTTTCTTTGATCTCATGGTATTTGGCTATAGCCGCTTGGATCTGCTTGAAGCACTTTTCACGCGATGCTGCAAGATTTGAAAAAGGCGTGTCAGGATCTAAGGGTGTTTTTCCAGCCAAAATGGAGAAAAGGCAGTAGTAATAGTGCCGGCAAGGCAACTCGAATAAATCAACTCAAAAACCACCCTATGCCTTCTCCATCAATCTCGAAGATAAAAAGAGGACACCAACCTTTGAAATCATCAAGGTTGAAAATTGCTGCAAATTGGTCATTTTGAGCCTGCGGACAGACACAATATTTCTTTAAGGACTGTCCTCAAAATAAACTCAGATTTGAAACGAGTAAAGTTTGCTAACAACGATTCCTTGTGCTCAACGACCCATCATCCAGAGGCTTTCAAGAATAGTTCGCTAAAAAGTAAAGAGAAAATTGCACCTGAATCTGCATCAAAAGCTGTTCTTGTGCCTCGATGTTCTGTGAAATATCTTCACATATATGATCGTATTTTCTGATCTCTTTTTCAAAAAGATCATCATGAGATCCAGTCACTGTCATCAGCTTTGGAAGTACATCATCCTAAGAAACACATAAAAGTTGGAATAATAAAGAATTGACTGAATAATACACAGACAAAGATAATAGCATGCTATAAGGAAAACCATTTACATCAATGGCAGGGGAAGAAACTAAACAGTTCCAATTCTTTTATTGCAAAGACTTCCCGTTCCACTAGTATTGTAAGCAGTGTAAACTCCAAGCAGAGTTTGACGAAACTAAACATGTTCCATAGGAAAAAAGAGAGAAAAGAGAAAATTATATTCCTGCTTTTGGTATTCTCCACGCTGTCTCATTCTAAAGGAAGATCGCTACTTGAATTTCATTTCAGAATCTAACTGGGGGTAGCTTCTGCCAGATTAGGTTCCTTCCCGATAGATTGGGCTACCATAAAAAAAAGTCAGTGTTTGTATGTCAGTTCATATGGTCAACGTACATGGCCGAACACTTTTTAACCCTCCCCTCAACTCCCCCTCACCTACAATAATTGAATCCCGTTGTTAACAAAAATGAAAACAAAAGAGACCTCTGGGCAGGGCAATCTCGAAGTCACACAGTTAGGCGGTTGGCTGCATCAGAATATACCCAACAGTAACCAACATTTTGCCCTATAACACACATGCCATCCCCATATCCAAAAAAAAAAATGGCTTTGCTGCAGGAAGATAAAAGAGAACGCCAAGGGAGAGTTCCCCATTTATTAAACTTGATGTACTGCTCAAACAATCAATGAAGACAGAGAAGGAAGCTAATTGGTATGGAGAGAAGATGAAACCACTACAAACATCTTCTTTGAAGGAATAAGACATCAATTGCCAGCTAAATGAATAACATTTTAGCCTTTGTTTGGTTGGACTTTTCAAACCACTTACGGCGAACTGTAACTTTAATTCGGTAAGACTTAAGGCGCTTGTTTATGAAAAAAGTCCGCAAGTCTATATCTCAACCTTCACTTCAGTCCTAGTTACTGACTTTATTTCATGTCCACTCTATTACGGCCGGGAGTGGGCCATTTAATTTGGTCGAGGGAGGAGCGCAGTCATTGCTATACTTTTTTACCCTTGTTTCACTCTATCTTCCACGTATTCACACTTGCCACTTTTTCTTTTTAAAAGAAAAGTCTACAAAAGTCTCACTGCATAACCAAACAACAGGCCTTAAAAGTTACAGTGGCACTTCAAGCTCTAATCCTATTCAACTTGGACTTATACTCCCGCAGGCAAAATAAATCCAAAATTTAAGATCATAACTCAAAGCTATATGCGTTTGTGGCAAAGGCTAACGTCAATATCAATGTTGGTCCTACCATTTTTCCTCTACTTTATTCAAACATTGTATCTAAACGCTGATCTAACAGCTACCATTAATTTTAGTGTTAGTCCACTATTTCTCCTCTACTTTATTCTGACAGCTAACCACAAACGGACCCGACATGTTTGTTCCTAAAGGTGTCGGGGAAAGAAGCACATCAGGTAAATTACATGAAATTAATTAACGGACCTTTCTCTTCATCTCTTTAAGCATGTCCTCCAGTCCTGCACGCTGAGCCCCAAGAGTCTCTAGTTGCCTCTGCGATAAAAATGCAGATGTTGGGTACAAATGATAACAGCTCAAGCACAGTAGCAGTGTTCCAACTAATATTCTTATATTTCTATCTACCACAAGCAAAGAATTAATTCACATTGACTGGGGTATGATGAAATTCATTACACGACAATGTAACTGCACCCAGGGGAAGCAATGGATGAGAGGGTCAATGTTCGCATTTGCTATAGTGATTAGGTTCTTATCAGGGCCAATTTAAAAGATGCTCTTCAACAAAGGACTAGAATAGGGGAAAAAGCAAGCAAAGAAATTAGCATAAGTAAAGCAAGTATCCTAATACTCAGGATCAATATAAAGATCAAACTTCAATGAATTCTAATTTAGATTAGCATCGCAAACACTTCAGACAGATTATTGAAATCGTTTGGATTTACATTTATTACATTGCTAATAATTATAATTGGCAGATAGGGTTAATCTATTCTGTTGCAACTCTAACAACAGGTTGAGTCTATATATTACCATGTACAGATGACTTCTATTCTAATTACTACATTGTATATAGTGGAAACCCGAGCTTGCCCAGGAAAAGCCAGTAAAGTGAACTTTCCACAGTGCCAGAGCACACTTATCAATGGTTGACCCAGGAAAAGGTCAAGAAAAATGTGGTGAATCATGAATGTAACACTGCACTAAAATTACCAAGCTTTGCTTCAAGGCCCCAACAATTGCATCTTCACTAGCATCCAGAGACATTATTGGTTTGGCAAGGGTCGGAAGGGCAGCTTCTATCTGGAAGAGGAAGGGAAAAGAGGAATAAATAATAAGCCATGTTGTATGAAAGTGAACGGAACTAACAGTACAAATTAGAAACAGTAAGCATACACAATTTTAATTGAATTTAAGAAGGTTTAAAGGCAAAAGTAACCGGCAGTAAGGCATAAAAAAGGGCAATATTTGCAAGAGTCGATAAATCAACAGCATCTGACTCATAACAGTTTCAAAGGTCATAGCGATCCAGTCAACATGAGGTCAAAGTATTTGCTTGCGCATACTTTTGTGGAAAGAAGCTATGTTGATGTTACGGCAAGGTACTTTAGCACTTCAGATGGAGGATGAGGAGTTCTTATACAGACTATATTCAATCTACTATGACGAACATGCTAATCTGTCAATCTTGAGAATATTAGCTAGGAGACAGTACAAAACAATAATAAATTAAGGCCACAGAACTTCAGAGCAGATAATATCATTTCCAGCCCTATTTCAAATGCAATTTAAAATCACTTTCACCCCTTTACGAAGGAAAGCACAAGGAAAGGGTTTGAAACTCCTTCACCATAAAAAAATTGCTGTTCAATGATCATGAATCCATAAAAGAAACACATAAGATTTATTTAAAGAAGCATACCGGGCGACGGTCAAGGATAGCCATGAGTACAGAATGCTCCCTCACAGACCTCTCAATCTTCGCATCACTATCAGCTGCTTGCTTCAGGTTGCCTGCAAATCGGTTCAACCTGTCCTGTAAGTTTTTGGTAAGAGTAGCAGACTGGGGGCGAGTCCATCGTGTTCCAAATTGAGCTCTGAACTGGGAATCTTCTTGAGCTTCTTTCTGTAGCATCTCCTCTGTCTGAGCCAGCAACTCCTGATTAACCCTCCTCAAATCCTGAAGCTGCTGCAACTCAGCTTCAAGACCAGCAGGGCCACCACTAATCTGCACAGCCTCCACATCTTCTCTGATATCTTCTGGTAGGCCACTACTTCCTTCCAAAGCAAGAATAGAATCAGGCAAGTCCATTTCTTTAAGTCTCACTCGTGCTAATTCACTTCCCTGCTGCAACTTTTCAGCTTGGGTTCTGATGATGCCATCCACCATTTCCGTATACCTAGAAAGAGCTTTAGCACTATTATCTGGGACAAGACTTGCAAATAACTTCTCTTTGCTTGCATCCAAGATCTCATCCATCAGCATTGGTTTTACCATAGAAAAGGCAGGAAGAGTGGTCAATGAACTTGAGGGAGGGACCCTCTGTAGATACACTCTGTCATTTTCCTTCATTGCTCGTTCTAGATTTTTATTAAGATTGGCATCCAGCTTGGTAGCTGCATCTATAAGCTGGGCTGGTGCCCCCCTTGTAGATTTTTTCACTTCAGCTAAAGCAGTAATCCCGGACTTCAACCGAGCAATTTCTTGAGCAATCTCTTCTTTGTCATGCAGCTCTAAACTATATCTATAACATGCTTCTGCATAAAATAGAGTAGCTTTCAACTGTACATGAGTTATCCATGTCTTGTCGAAGTGCTGGCTGAGAGGAGCAACACTCAGGGAAGCAAATGCTTCTTCATAGTATATCCCAACCTGCAATTCAGGCATCGAAAAGTAGATTCCATCACAGATTGTCTTGCAGCAAAATGTCCAGTAAAACATCAAGATTGTCATGATATAAGTAGATAACATTTGTCATGAATCATGATCCACTGAGTCTAGAGCTAACGCAGGGAGGCTTGCTCCATCCTCGTCCTACTTACTAAGTTATGATGTATCGCAACACAATTTACTCTAATGCCTTTATCCACTACCACATCGAGATAAGGCTGATTGGCGATCCAAATCGCCTTTTCTGCGCAGGTGACATAAGTTGAGATACTTCATTGATTACCAACGGGTAATCAGGGAGAGACAGCCAGTGGATAAACTAACGATGGTGCCCTCTAAGATGATCGAAATATAGAAGATGGAGGTGGAGTAAAGTCACGACACTCGAGACACTAAGTACATTTTATCACTCCCACACCATCTTGGAGACTAATTAAAACAACTGCTGCACAGATATCTTGTCATTCTACCTGTCTAGAGATCTTGGAACAAACACCATGAGTACTCCCTTTCGCAAGGGTGTTCTCAAACACACACTCTTGAGCCTGAGCCAGCATCAGTTTCTCCAGCATCCCCGCGCACTCTGCTGACAGATCAACCGTCGCCCCACTGCCCCCGGACGCCTTGGCCGCCAACTTCTCCCTCAAATAAGAGAACGCCCCAGCCGCCGAGGCAAAGTTGTGGATGGCCTGCTTCCTCCCCTCCACTGTGGAGCGGTCAAAGGATAGCCCAATCTGGCTATAGACGGCGCCAAGGTTGAACATCACGGCTGCCTTCTCAAGGTGGAGATTGGCCTGCGACGACTTGTGCTTCTGCTTGAATGCGTCATACCACAGGAACTGGATCGTATTGATGTGTTCACGTTCGGAAGAGATCGGGAACCTAGTCTCCATGAGACAGAGTGCCTTGAAGTACCGAAGGAGAAGATCTCGACGAGCAGGAGGAGCATCGGAGGATCGTTCGAGATCGGAGCGGAGTTGCTTTAGGGTTTGAAGGTCGTCTTCGAGGTTCTGAGCCTCACGCTCTGAGTAATGATAGGCGATGTAATTGCGAAGGGGGCGGTAGAGATCGATAGATGTGGTCTTTTTTTCGTAGATAGCCAGCATGATATACGCCGATGTCGCCGAGGAGGCGGCAGTGGACGCCATTGTTGCCGATGAGCTCTAGTCACTGACTTTTGCTCCTAGCAGAAGCGAAAATAGCCAATGAAGAGAGCCAAGGGACAAGTCAGCTGAGCTCCGTGGACGTTGCTGAGAACGGTAAATGTCTAATTACCACCGATTGTATAATGCAAATTCTTACATACATACACAATGCTACATCACAGTGTAAAAATGTAATAAGGTCCACTATTATTTATTATTGGAAAAATACACAATATAACCCAAAATCTTTTGTAATTCATAAAATAACCCACAATCTTTCGTAATTCACAATATATTTATTTTTGAAACCTTGTCACAAGATACTCCTACAAATCTTTGGAAATTCACAAAATACCCTAATTCGTGATATGACCTTGAATAATGACTATTGTACCCCTTACATTGTGGTCATGTTTCAAGTTCACAACATGTCTTTTTATTTAGGGCATTTTATGAAATTTAACAAACAATATTTAAAATACTACAAAAATATAAATAAAAAAAAAAATTTTAATTAAAAATATTAAAAATACACAAAGTCAACATGTTTGTAGGGTTTGTGATGTAAAGTTTGGAGTCATTAGACCCTAAACCCGCCATTATAAACCCTAAAAATGCCTTCGACGTTTTTTAGCTTTCCTAGGATGGTTTTTAGGGTGTGTGGTGTGGTGTATGGTAATCTTTTTTTTTAATTCATTTTATGCTTTATAATGTTGTCACTAGCCCGATAGGTTTTAAAGGTTTGTGGTGTATGGTTTAAGGTTAAACTCTAAACCCTACACCACAAACCTTAAAAATTGTTTTGATCTTTTTAGCTTTCATAGAATGGTCTTTAGGGAGTGTGGTTTAGGGTAATCTTTTTTAAATCATTCTATACTTTATAATATCAACACTAATTCGACAGATTTTTAGGGTTTGTGGTGCGGGTGTAGGGTCTAATGGCCCTAAATGCGCCACTACAAACCCTAAAAATGTCTTTGACGTTTTTTAGCTTTCCTATGGTGATTTTTAGGGTGTGGTGTAGGGTATTTTTTTTTAAAAAAAGAAAACAAATCATATTTTTGGTTGTCAAGCGGCTGGCCCTAAGGGAGCCGCCAGGTGGCTGCGGGCTTTTTTGCCGCTGGGCGGCTGTAGAGCCTTCAACCAGTTGTCGGCTAAGAGGACTGTAGACTCCCGCCGGTTGCCTGTGACTGCATTTAATACATTTGTGATTGCAAATAATATTTCTCTTTTGCAATTATATTCTGCTCTTTTTTGTTTGATCTTATTGATTTATTTTGTAGCCATTTTTTACTATAATTGACAAAATACAATTATATGGTAAAGTTATGTTTCTCTTGAGAAATCTTAGGTAAAATTTTAAAGGAGCGAATAAGTAAGTAGGAGCCATTTTATAGATGCTAAGGAGCTAGGGATGAAGGGTCAAAGTCACCATAGGAGCAGCGATGTTACAAGACAAAAACAAACCGAGAAGTAACTATTTTTTGTCCACACCTCCCTTTGGCCCTTGACAATCAACTTCCATATTGCAAAACTATTAAATGCTCAGTTTCCCTTGGTTTATATGCTATACAAGTTTGGATGTTCGTGTTCCCGTGAGAATATATCCTTCTGTACTCAGATGCACACTAGTCCGAAGAAAAAAATTCTGAAATAACACAAAGGGACAAAAAATATACCCATATTAACCTCCTTCCCAAACTAATTCCTGAAATAACACTCTCGGAAGAAATCGTCTCTTCAAGAGACGATTTCATTAATTATCAAAGAAGAAATCGTCTCTTCAAGAGACGATTTCTCTTATTCTCGCGCCACGCGAGCAGCTGACTCAGCGGGACTGGGGACTTGTGAAATCGTCTCTTCAACAGACGATTTCACAAGTCGTAGGCGCGAGCGACAGAATTCGTCTATGACTTATGAAACCGTCTCTTCAAGAGACGATTTCTGCTTAGAACGGGTCGTCCTTAATAACCAGAATTTTTCCCTTCTTCCTCATTTCTCTTCTATCGGTTTCAGGAGCGAACTCCCTCCATCCTTGCGAACTATTGCCGCCTCCACCGCCACAACCTGCGCCGCCCACCACCGGAGACGCCGCCGCCGCCGTTCTTCGGCGCCACCAACCTGCAACAACACCCTAATTCAGTTTCTACACTTATATCAAGTTGTAAGGTAATTTTTAACCCAATAAAATTAAAGATTGTTAAAAAATTAGGGATTGTTAGTTAATTGCTAAATTGGTAACTTGTTATATGTGCTTGTGTGTTAAATTGTAGTGGTAATTGATTAATTAATAAGTAGTAGTGATAATTGATTGTTGATTTGTGAAATTAGGAAATTGTGGTTTTTTAAGAAATTATGAAATGTTGAGAAATTATAGAAGTTGTGAAATTGAAATCACAATTGTTTGTTTGTGCTGTTACATAAAATTATATGTAGTTCATAATGTTGAATTATAGGGTTAGTTGTTTAATCTTAGTGTTTTACTAATTATGGTCTTAGTTTATTATTTATGGTTTTTTTTTGTTTTGGACATTGTGTCTGCATTCAGCTGAATGTTGAGAATAGTGTATTAAATTTGTGATTATTCAGTGGTGTTATCAAATAGGTGGTTATGTCCTCCTTTATCCAGTTCTTGTGTCGTATTAGTGGCAAAATAGTGCATGGGATAAATGGAGCTAATTATGAGGGTGGGAAGAGGAAACTCATTTTGGTTAGCATCGACACCAATCATGAGCAGCTTATTGCTCAGATTGGTAATCGGTTCGGCATCAACATGTGCACCCACGAAGTGAAGGTGTCACAATGAATGGGTCAGGCAATGAATGACGGCACTACAAAGTGGACAGCCATACCCATTGAGGACGATGAGGATGTTCAAAATGCCATCTTCTACTGTCGGGGTAACGGGCCACGAGATATATTTTACGAATTGTATGTTGAAGTACAAGAAAACCGACAAACACAAACACTTCTCACCTCCTCATCCTATCAACTCCAAGGCCCTCCAAGCTTCACACCACCCGAAAACCAAACCCCTCTGCCTTCTTCATATTCGCCACACCAAACACAAATCATCACAAACACTTCTCTTCTACTCAATGCTGCTCCTCAAGATCAAACCTCTTTACAAACACAAACACAAACACAAACACAAACACAAACACAAACACAAACACAAACACAAACACAAACACAAACACAAACACAAACACAAACACAACCAAACAAAAACAAACACAAACACAAACACAAACACAAACACAAACACAAACACAAACACAAACACAAACACAAACACAAACACAAAACACAACACAAACACAAAAACACAAACACAAACACAACACACAAACAAACACAACACAAACACAAAACACAAACACAAACACAAACACAACACAAAACACAAACACAAAAAACAAAACACAACACAAAACACAAAACACAAACACAAACACAACAAAACAAAACACAAACACACACAAAACACAAACACAAACACAAACAAAACACAAACACAAACACAACACAACCACAACCACAACCACAACCACAACCACAACCACAACCACAACCACAACCACAACCACAACCACAACCACAACCACAACCACAACCACAACCACAACTGTAACACCCCTACAACGCACTTAACAACTAACCGAAATCGCAGCAGAAATAAACAACTAAACAATAACTAAACGGTTCGGTGCTACAACGCCGTTAACCACCCACGTGGTTAACAAGGCAAAATAAATACAAGTGTATCGGTCTGATGATCAGACTCCCGAGCATTAGGTAATAACATCTATAAATATACATAACCAACAATACTGGGTATTTACATCACAACGTCACTGTAAACTGTAAACCATAAACTGCCACTGTAAACTGTCAACAACCGCCACTGTCAAAAATAACGGCGCCAAAATATAATGCCACGGGAGCACAGGCGCAACCCGGGCTCAACATCCAAAATAACCAAAAGTATAACACGACCTAGATCTACAGCCACTCTGCTTCTTCGATCCTCATCCTGCAATATAAATATGGAGCCCCCGAGGGGGTCAGCAACCCTTGGCTGGTATGGTTAACGGGCAGCCCATCGGCTACCGGGATACGCGCAGCTACTTGTCATGATAACATGGCATTGATTTTAAACAACAACATAAATATAACTTAGCAAGGGATTTTGCATAACACATCAACACACATAACATGACAAGAACGGTTCACTTTAGGAACCAAACCAACATAGTCAGATCACATGGAGAGCCTAGAGAATGTTGCCAGACTCATGCAAAGCTCGTTACATAACTCGTTACCGTCCTGTTAGATTGAACGGATAACTTAACCCCAAGGTGCGTCGGATATAGTAATCTAAGCACACCGAACAAACATAGTATGCCCCTGTGGCCCGACGTGAGTCAGTAAAATAGCCTTGGATAAGCTAAAGGGAAGGTTGAAAACCAAAATGGAAAACAACCATAACATACAAAGAGAATCGAACCGGATATGACATCGACTCCCATACTCACACGCGTGGCCGGAACTACCGGACTCCTCACTCCCCAGTTAGCACTTGTTAGAAGTTCCACAATGAACTTAATAAATGAATTCACAAGCAAGTGTTTAGGTCTAGTTAGACACACACAGGGGAAATGAGTCACATCTTAACAACATAATAATATTAACAACTGTAAACTCATTACATGACTTAAGTCTTACAAGGTCATAAACACACAGAAAAACAAACAACACACAAGCCGGTGTAAACCGGTAGGCAACAGACTGCAAGAAAACCATACCTTGGTCCTTGCTTCGACTGGTTTCCACCGTTGGAGAATCCTATACACATTTAGTAACGTCGGTTAATTAACGTACTAGTCTGTTGTTATCTTATTACTTCACATATCTAGTTATTTTATTCCCACACTTTGTTTTAACTTCTCACCTTTTAAATTGTCATTATAACACACCTAACATGTCTTAGACAACCTTATAACATCATTACTAACTAATCCCCATCATTAGACATCATTATTTAACCTTAAACTAAGTTTTTTTTAAGTGGTCCGGGACTTGGTCCTCAGCTAAGGTCCCGGACCTAGTCTCTGTAAAACTCTCGGGTTGTTTTTATGGGATGGTCCGGGACTTCATACAGGTCCTAGGTCCCGGACCAATGTAGGCAAATTCTCTCGAGGGTAAAACAGGGGGTGGTCCGGGTCTTTGTACAAGACCTAAGTCCCGGACCAGAATGGCTTATGAACTCTCGGCCTGTTTTAATGCATGGTCCGGGACATTACCCAAGACCTAAGTCCTGGACCACTGCTACAGATTTTGCATTTTAACATTTTCTAAGTCTTGTTGCAATGGTTCTCCACATCCATCATATGTATAAACTTCCCAAATGATCTTAGGTATATTCTAATGCCAAAATATCATCTTAAACTCACCTAGTTCCTTGTCTAACTTGTTACTCAATTTCTTGCAAAATTTACCAACACTTATAACATTTCTTACTAGGTTTCTAAATGGTGTTTCTCACCTATGACAACCACTATCCCAAAATGCTTTCTCACCACTATAACATCATCTCCCAAGCATCTTTTCTTACTAACCTAAACTCCTAGATGATGCCTAAGCCCTTTAGCACCCTAGAACACCTTAAGACATTGTTTCCTTCTCTAGTAAAACACCTAGTTATTCCTAACATTTCCTAGTTCACAAAACTCATTTTAAACACTCAAACTTCTTATACATTATCCAAATTTTGACATGGGTTCTCCTAGAACATTGCTATACCAAAACACATTGTTTTCCCCATTGAACATCCAAGAACACTTAAACCCATCAAGAACATTCTTATACACAAACTTCACCCATTTAGCACTACATCACAATATAGTGCATAATTTAAATTGCTTGGCACTTAGGCCCTTAAATAACATGGCTCTTAGGCCCTTAAATTGCATAAACCATAAACACTGAATTTCCCACATTTTATTTGCCTTTGACCTGCAAATACACTCAACATAACAATATGCCCTTAATAATCTCTTTGAGAGCTTTCACTAACTCATTCACCATTGGCTCTTTAAGTAGTTTTAATCAACAACTCAAGCTCATTTTTCCTAATGCATCAAACTACATTAGGTTAGCACATTTACCTCTTTTCCTCTCAAACTTCCTTCTTGTTTCCTTGATTAAAATCGGCTAGGACCTTTATTGCTTGTCAACTTCCAATCAACACACAAGTAAGGTAATGAGCATTCAAGCTCCAAGCTTAACTCATTATTGAACCCTAGGTTATATATTGTCTTAAAACATTAAGGTGATTGTTTTACCTTGGAGATGAAGGAGAGTTTGAATAAGTAGCAAGAGAAGACTCCACCAAGCCCTTTGAAGTTTGAAATGAAGCTAGAACAAGGCAAGATAAAGAACACCATCAATGGTGATTTTCGGTTACCTAACAAAACAAGAGGAAATAGAGTTTTTTTTTTAGTTTCCTTACCTTGAAGCAAAGGAGAACAATAAGATGTAAAAAGATGAGCTCAAGCTCCTCCCATGGAGATTCCTCTTGGCACCAAAATGGAGCTCTTGGAATTTTGAGAAGATAGAATTGAAGAGCTTGGTGAGACTAAGAAAATGGTGGTCTTAGAATTTGATTTGGCAAAGGGAGCTAGGAGATATAAGAGATTGAAGATGGAGAATGGTGTGTGAGCTGTAGCAAAACCGTGAATGGAGGAAGAAGAGAGGTTGGAGACGTGGGAAATGAAGAAGGAAAGAAGAGAATGAAGATGACTTAGCTAGTTTTAGGATATTTAAGTATAAAAGCAAATAGTAACTTACTTTATCAATTTTACTTTCTTATTAAACTAACAAGGGGGATGACTCATCCCTTGCAAAAACCGGCCCCCATTAAGTAACAAGGGGTATTTTAGTCTTTGTTGACCAATCAACTTACTTATATTGACTTATGTTATAAACTTGCTTAATTTAGTTACTATTCACAAAACAAGGCACATAATTGTGAAATTTTTGATTTCCCATTGATTTAGACTTCCTAATGTGATACTAAGTAGTACACATTCTAATTAGAGAGTAAAGATGGACATTTAGCCACTCAAAACCCATTTACAAGACAATTTTTCAAAAATGTGCTTTAAGACTCCTTAAAGCACATTTTGTGTTTTTGACTTGTTTTCAAGCTTGGTTTTCTTTGGTAATTGGTTAAATATGTTCATTAATGTATAAATAAGGTCTTGGTAAGCCTATTAGGTCTTAACCAAGATTATCCCAAGCTTAGAGCACATTTTTGCCCATATTGACTTTAAGGTGTTTATTTGTGTTTTCTATGGTTTAAATTGTTTACTAATGTTTCTAAGGCCCTTTTAGTCTTATTATATCATATTATAATGTTTAAGTAACATATAAGGGTTTGGGGTATTTCAACAACCACAACCACAACCACAACCACAACCACAACCACAACCACAACCACAACCACAACCACAACCACAACCACAACCACAACCACAACCACAACCACAACCACAACCACAACCACAACCACAACCACAACCACAACCACAACCACAAACACAAACACAAACACAAACACAAACACAAACACAAACACAAACACAAACACAAACACAAACACAAACACATTCCTCATACCCAACACCAGTTGAAGATCATCTCTAACACGACGTTGGTGATGATTTTGGACACTTTACGATGACGGCAACTTGTAGGAAGACTTCGAGGAGGATGAGATGGAGATGGAAGGGCTTGGAGGTGGTTTATTCGACGATGTTGGTGATGACAATGATGGTGCCGATGATGCCACACCGACTGATATGGCTACTGCTGTGGTCACTACCACCACCGGGGATGGCGATGCTTCTCTTGTCCATCCATACCCGTTCTACAACGCCGGTGGTGGTAGTGGTATTATGAGGTGGGAGGAGGAACAATAACTGGAATTGGGAGATTGGAGCTACAACGATGAGTTCAAGAAGGGTATGCTGTTCCGGAGCAAAGAGGCGCTGATACATGCAGTGAAGAGGCACCACATTATTCATCATCGAAAGTTTGTGGTGAACCGGTCAACCACAAAGTTGTGGGACATCTACTGCTCATCTGAAAACGATTATGGATGGAGATTGTGTGGTGCGGTAACGAAGAAGCACCCTAGTTTCTTTATGATCACCGTTGATGAAGGCCCTCACACCTGTCTGAACTCGATCTTGAGTCAAGAGCATCTGCATCTTGACTTGAGATTCATGGCATGCATATCCACCAAGTATGTCAAAGAGAATCCTTACATCAGAGTTGGTGACCTTCAGACAGTATTAGCTGATCAGTTCCAGTATTCTTTCAAGAGGAAGAATGTGTGGGCGACAAAGGTGAGAGCTATTGAGATGGTGTATGGTGATTGGGATGATTCTTACAACACGCTACCACACTTGTTACTGGCAATTCAGCATAAAAACCATGGCACAAAGGTTGAAATTGAATGGCATGATACTGATCCCGGGTATGGTATATTCAAGAGGGTGTTCTGGGCGTTCGGGCCATGCATTGATGCATTCAGACATTGCAGACCCGTGATATGTATTGACGGTACTTTCTTGTACGGAAAGTACAAGCATAAACTCCTCATTGCATGTGCGAGTGACGTGGACAAACACATAATGCCACTTGCATTTACGCTTGTTAATGAGGAGTCATATGCATCGTGGTCCTAGTTTCTCTCTTGTCTCAGGGTCCACGTTATATCGGCCCGCGAGGATAGTGCTCCGATTTGCTTGATTTCCGATCTTCATGCTGGTATACTTGCTGTTGTAGAGCGATCAAACGGGGTGTAGAAACCCCCTAATGTGCACTGGAGGTATTGTGTTCGCCACATTGTGAGCAACTTCAACAAGGTGGAAATAAGTGTAGGGATGAAGAAGATGGCCTCCAGAGTAGCTTGCGCATCACAACCCCGTAAGTTTGATATATGCATGGCAGAGTTGAAGAGTGCTAGTGCCATTGCTCCTGATTTCTTTGACACTATACCGAAGGAGCAGTGGACATTCACACATGATGGTGGACACCGATTTGGCATGATGACTACGAATTTGAGCGAGAGTTACAATGCAGTTTTGCTCGGTGCTAGAAACTTGCCTATTGCTGCTCTGGTTGAGAAGACGTTTTATAACTGTGTGAAGTACTTCGACACACGAAGGGGTCAAGCATCGGCAGCTGTGGCTAGAGGAGAGGTATATGTTGGTTGGGCGATGGAGAAAATGCAGAGATTGAGACAGTCGGCCAACACTCACCATATTACCAGATTTGACGGGCCTAGAAAGTTGTTCGAAATCACTACTGCCACCAGATCTACACCTTATGGGTTCAAGGGTGGCAATCGACACACCGTTAGGCTGATAGATGGTCACTGTACTTGCCAGAAATGGCAAGCTTACAGGATCCCATGCTCACATGCCTGCGCAGCAGCTACTTTCATACACATGGACAGTACCACTCTTATGGGGTCATGGTATACTTGGCAGAAGCAGCTCGATGTGTACAACCGACTCTTTGTCCCATTCGGGGATCAGCACTCGTGGCCTCCATCAGACTTTCCCATCATTCTTCCAGACCCATCTCGTGTGCGTGGAAAGGGAAGACCAATATCAACCCGTATTTGTAATGAGATGGATCTGAAGGAACCCAAGGAAAAGACTAAGTGCACTAGGTGTGAGCAGGAGGGTCATAACAGGAGGAGATGTCCTAATAGTAGTGCTACTTAGTGTTCTTTGTGTTGTACTAGTTGATTACTTTTGTACTTGAATTTGTTTGTCAGACACCATCTTTGGTTTGTATTGTTCGTATAATATTAATCCAATGTGTCTTAAGTTATAAAAATTGCATATTTTTTTCTAAGATACAAGCTTTTGATATGGTTGAATCTTTGTTATTTAATATTCAGTTACACATGGATCCCGGTCCACCCCGTGGTTCCATACTTAGACATCAGCATATCATAGGTCTAGATCTGTGTGGGATGGGAACGAGTATCAGGTGCTACACTGTCGCCGCTTCGAGGCTAGTTTACGACGTGGCGGGCATGTATGTTACGATGAGAGAATGCGCCCATATTTGGGGGCTTCTGGATTCATTGGGATGGCTAGTCTAGAGTTCATCTCCTTGGACTGGCATCTGATCACTGCACTTGTAGAGAGATGGCGTCGAGAGACCCATACTTTTCACATGCCGACAGGAGAGACCACCATCACATTGGAGGATGTTGCTATGCTTACCGGCCTACCTATAGATGAACTACCAGTCACGGGTACCACACACAGAGATTGGGGAGCATTGTGCGATGACCTCCTTGGCGCTAGGCCGGCCGATCTAGGACATCATAGTAGGATCAAGCTCAGTTGGCTGGGTTCTACTTTTGGACAGTTACCTGAGCATGCAGATGAGGTGACGGTCATGAGGCACACCCGTGCTTACATACTGATGCTACTGGGTGGGACCGTTTTTGTTGATCGGTCAGGGAACCAGGTCCATCTGATGTTCTTGTCACTTTTGGAGGACTTCGACCAGGCCGGACAGTACAACTGGGGTTCTGCATGTCTGGCATGGTTGTACCGACAACTGTGTCTAGCGTGTGATGCTGGGGATAGTGGTATTGCTGGAGCGCTGGTCGTCCTACAGATTTGGGCGTGGGAGAGATTTCCTTATATAGCTCCCATCCGTCGACATGCCCATCATGCTGGCCCACTTCCTTTACTTCCGCTTGCACATCGCTGGCATGTCGAGTTCGATGTGACCGGACACTCCACACATGTGCTCACTCACTACAGAGAGGCATTTGACAGGCAGACACCGCATCAGGTGAGTGTTATTTTTTTGTATGTTGCATTGGTTTCTTTACACGAACATTTTGTCTTTAACTTTTAATGTCTATTATTTCAGATTGTCTGGCAGCCCTACACGGATGAGGTGTTACAGTCTCTTCCTCAGTATTGCTTGGTTGGTCTCCACATTGCACGAGCTCGGGTGCCACTTATATGCTTTCATATAGTGGAGTGGCATCTCCGGATCGTGTGATGTGACAGTTTGGCGGGAGGCAGTTTCCACCGGATGATCCTAGGACAGACGGGGATGATGCACGGGTTGATCTGCACAACATCGACTTGAGAGGCCGCACCGACTGGAACTGGGCAACTCACCATTCAGAGTACATTGCCCTGTGGAACCTGCGTGCTGAGAGAGTGGTCGATCTACATTTGGATGATCCTGGTCCTGCGTACGAAGAGTGGTACGGTCGCAACACGAGGAGATACATTGGCCGTACAGGAGCTCTATTGGGATATATGGTGAGTAAATATGATTTTACTTGTTTTATTTTAGTCCTATGACATATTATTTTGTTATATTCATACGTTGAATTGTTTGTGGTCTAGGGGAAGACCACAAATGAGGTCATCGACATGCTAGAGTCAATGCACGTCGATGAAGCTCTCACTAGTCTACGGTTGATGAGATACGAGTACAACAACACGTACTACGTCCTTCCACGACCACAACATGTCCCAGTAGCTGCCCCAGACGAGGAAGATGCTGATGCCGCTGTGGATCAGGGTAGGAGAGAAGGGCGTGTTTGTCGTCCTCATGGTCAAGGTAGAGGAAGAGGACGTGCACGTGGTCAAGCTCCTAAGGCAGTAGATCATCAGGAGGCGTTCGACATCGCCAGTAGTATGACCATATCTTAGATCGTTGATCCTACGATTTGCGTATTTTGGAAGCAGCTCAGGCTTTCCCGGGGCATCATCCTCCGGTGTTGGGACGAGCATGGAATTCGACATCACGACGCCGGCTTCAGACCTAGCTTTAGCCTCTACATCTACTCCTGGAGCACCACTTAGGGATAGAGATTCCCGAGATTGTCATGATGTAGGGGATCTAAGTGGACGTGACCTTGATCCTACTCTTGCATCAGCAGTTGAGGATCCTGCACCTAGAGTGACTAGGACGTATGTACAACGTAGTAGACATAGATGATGTAGGTTGTTACATTTTGTAAACAACTTGATTTTGAGATTATATTACTATTGTTTATGTATTCTATCTTATAAACTATTACATTTGGTTTACATTTTGATTTCTTATGTTTCTGTGACATTACAAATGTTTTAAATTTGTTCTGAGTACCGTGAATGTGTGAGAGTTCATAATATGTAGAGGTTGTTTGTTATGAATTTGTGGTGTTACACCCTTGGAAGATGTTCTAAATGGGTGTGTTGTTGAATTGTGGTGTTCCAACACTTAGAAAATTGTCTAAGTGCTGTGAACAGGTGAAATCATCTCTCCAAGAGACGATTTCATACTTATTTCAGTAGAAATCGTCTCTTGAAGAGACGATTTCACCTGTTTTTTTTTAAAACGTCCGGCGTTCGGTCCCTTGGGCGGTCGAAACCAGAAAGGTTTGGCTTATGAACCATGAAATCGTCTCTTGAAGAGACAATTTCACTTGTTCAAAATAAAACAGGCCGGCGATTCATACAAGGGTGAAATCGTCTGTTAAAAAGACGATTTCACCTTGCCCACCGTCCTGCTGATTCAGCGCCAACATGACGCGGGGAAATTAGTTTGGGATAGAGATTAATATGGGTATATTTTTTGTCCCTTTGTGTTATTTCAGAATTTTTTTCCTAGTCCAAACACCGAACAATCATTTGTTGCTCCTCTTAGCATGGACATTAAAGTTACCAATGTTCAAGCGCATGCAAAATTATAGCAAATCGTTCTTTTAGAAAGATTATTAAACTCAGTTTTCAAAAAAAAAAAAAAGATTATTAAGCTCATATATATGTTGGTTCTAGCTCTCTCCCCTTTTTGTTCTTTGTTTTTTTATCCCTTATAGAGCTAGTTTTTCTTCAGTCATGGGACCTATTTTTAAAATGAACTTGCTTATCCAGTCAGCCAAGCTTCCCATATTCCAAGGCATTTGATCATTCATTTACTAATATCTTATGAACAACATTAATGACGAATGATCTGCTGGCTAATATAAATCAACCTGATTTGTATTGTCAGTCAAACACTCAACAATTATCCAAACACTCACAATTATTCAGCCTCTATGTCACAACTCTATTTTTCAAATTATTTTAATTCTTAATACAAAAAGTAAGGACTATGTTTTCCTATCTAAAACTAAAACATATCATCTATTAAGAAAATGATAGAGTATTATCTTTTGTCTTGAAAAGGTTTAAGATTATATCTATTTGTTTTTTGGTTGGTGTTACTAAAGAAAGATTGTCTTGCTTAAGGTTTTGCCGGTTTGGCCTCTATCCATGAAAAATAAAAACATAATGTGAAGCATTATAATGACACTATGATAGTCAAGATTCAACTTCATTATTTAACAATTTCATATCTCTGGTTCAAGAAATACTTGAACAATATTATTTCTCTATTAGTTGGTCTAAACTTTTGACTGATCGCTGCAATGTCAAAGTCAATCTTAAGGATTCAGTGTCAGGAGTCTAAATTTTAGTTATCAATTATTGAAACTATGTAGCAATATTTTAACTGATAAGGTTTGACAAAATAAGTTTCGCTTCATTCTCGTGACTGTCATCGCTTTTCTTTTCTTCGCTCGACCCTCGACTAATAAGAAATCAATTATATCTGGGCGTTTTCTTTATCTCCCCGATTAAACCATAATTATCTAATTGCATGGTAACAAGTGTATTCTGAACAATCCAACCAATAATAAAGTGGCATTTGTAAAATAAAACTAAGTAAATATCCAACCTTATCGAACCACGAAAACCTTCTACAATTCTGCCCAATCGAGTCCAACACTCTACATTTAATTAACTTAAGCATGTGAAAGTGAAATACGTACGAACTAATTATTTTTTTATAAAACTAAATTGTAAATAAAATATGATGCGCTCCTACTATCTATAATATCTTCTATAAATACTCATATTGTTAGCTTCGCAAGCATATACTCTTACCAGTACTGTAGTAAGATCTAAGAAAATTATAACGTTTCGAGAAAAAAAAATAGAAAGATAGAAATGGCAAAGGGACATACACTTGCCTTCGCCTTTGGGATTGTCCTTCTTCTCCTCATTGCACATCAAACCACAGGCAAGTAACCATCTAAACTTTGTACCAAATAACACTAGTTATTTAATCTTGTTTTGCTTCCTCTTTATGATCATCATGGATGAAATTACACTTCTTTTTTCACTTATAATAATTAAGCATGAATACGTGTATATATATATCTCATATTTTTCAGTATGTATATATGTTTGTGCGGTTCTGGATAAGAACTTCCAAAAAACTGAATACATTTATGCTGTTAAAATATATAAATAAACAAATTGTTTGGCAGCAGCAGCACTGCCACTTTGGAGGAGAAGGAGGCTAGCAATGGCCCGGCGGCGGTCAACTGCGTCCGACACTTTTTTCCTTGCAACGACAACACACACCTGGCATGCTGGCGATCCTGCAAGCGTTTAATCGGCTATCGTGGAGGATTTTGCAGCCGTGGACGCTGCGTCTGCTGCCAGTGGTGGTGATTTGTCATGTCCACGTATGTGTACAGTGTGAGTCGATATGGGGTCTGTGTGCGTTACTACTCGTTTTACTTGTACCATGAATAAGAATATATATAATAATAAATGATAATACTACTGTTACATCCATTTCACTTGATGGCACATTGTTTAGTTTACTAAATAAAATACATTCAATAAAACTATCTATTTTAATATTATAATGTGTTTTATGTATCTATCATAATTAGGGGTGGCAATTTTTACCCAACCCGATAACCCGACCCATACCCAACCCGAAAATAGCGGGTTTGGGTCACGATTATTGACCCATTTAATTATTGGGTCGGGTATGGGTTACCTATTAAATTTTTGGGTTGGGTATGGGTTCAGAGTCATAACCCGTAGTCAACCCGACCCGTTTATTTTATTTTATTAAAAATAATAATAAATAATTAATTAGATAAAAATATTGCTAAGTAAGTGCTAACCTACTATTAGTATAATACAGATTATGTAGTATCTTTTTTATGAGAGGTTGTTTATTTGATAATACTACTTTGTTATATTTCTTTATAAAGCAAAACAAGAGTATTCGTTATGTGGATTATCAAAAGACAGTGTGCTGCTCTCTCCTCCACAGCTCCCACTGTGGTCCTATCTCTTCTGTACTCTGAAGATTTTTGTCTATGTTTTGATTCTATATTCTGAAGATTTTTGTCTATGTTTTGATTCTATATTCTGAAGGAGAAACAGTTATATTTGGCCTAGGCGCGTACACATCACCTTCTTCTGTTAAATGCTACTGAGCACGACATGTATGATTTCATTCATTTGTAACTCCGTTTGAGCAATCATATAAAAATTTAATCCGGGTATTTTAAATTTTGCATAGCCTAATTATGTTGGGTTCAACGGGTCGGGTATGGGTTTAATCATTTTATATGGGTCGGGTATGGGTTGATAATTTGTAACCCGATTATTATTGGGTCGGGTATGGGTCAATACAATTTTAGTCGGGTCGGTATGGGTGAGCTTCAACCCGACCCATTAACCCGAATTGCCACCCCTAAATTCATAATCTGTTAAAATTAATTTAACTTATAGTAGCTGTATGTTAATCAATTGTTGTTTTATTCTGTTACAAAGAGTATCAACTTATTGGTTGCGTTAGTTTACAATTATGGTCTAACTTTAGTAGTATAAAGTATTTTGGATCTCTAAATTGTAAAACCTAAGTCAAAGATATGATACGTTTACGTCATTTATTATTATTAATTAGTTCATACATTTAAATATTGATGTATAATAAATTGATAGAAAGAAAAATAAATAAATTGTAGAAGGTTCAGAGTTTAACCATTTATATTAACGTTCGTCAAAATAGCTATTGTATAACCGGTTGTACAGAAATCTAGTACATCCTTGAACAACCTTCATACTTAACTTGAACAATCATCACATAAAGTTGAACAATATTTATACTAATATATAACTTTCACATAAATATGAATAATCAACAGCTTAACTTGAACAGCCTTTAAACTAAAATGAACGGTTGTACGATGCTCACTGTACAACATACGATAGTATTGAGCTACTTTGTGATGTTTTGGACATGAGAAATCATTACCCTTTTACCATTTTTCTAAGTGATCATCAAAATATTTAATCTTAAACTAGGTTAAAATATGTCTTATTAGGATCACAAAAGACAGTTTAATCATTTCTGTATTTTGATGTAATGGTTATTATTGAAGGTGGTCTTAATTAAGGAAACATAACATTCCATAAAGAAATATGCGAGTTTCCAAAAAAAGACTAGGATTAGAAAATGCACGAGGGAAAAACGAATATTTTTTAATTTTATTTAATAATATTCTTGAAAGTTGCTTTACATTAGTCACCATGTTCAAATAATGCCCGAGTATATGTTTATCCTAAAAAGGAAAATAAGAAATCAAGTTGTCACGTATTGTTTAAAGGCTAATACAAGACGATAGGGTTTTGGAGAGACAAAATCTGTCATCTTGAATAAAAGGGAGCAATATACGACCACCAAAAATTTCAAAAGTTTACAATGATTATTAACATTATTCAAGACAAAGGCTTATCTCATTGGAGCATAAAATGATATCAAAGGAGTTTTGGGAACAACAATTAAAATTTTGGCTACCCAGCTTTTGGGAAGTGGATATATATGAAGAAGTTATAATTTCCTGAAATAGTGAAAATCATTTTTCCCTAAGGCTTCAAAGTGAAAAACAATGAGATTTTTTTACAAAGAATTGACATTAATCAACAATGTGATTTTTATCTTTAACTTCTTGAGTCTCTTGGGCCGTTTCTTTATCTTACATTTTATGAGCTTCAAAGTTATTTACAGTCACTTCTTTACTTACGGCATACACCTTTTTCATGTGGAGGAGTAAATCCATGCTTGGACTGGATAGTCACTAGGTGGCTTGACCACCCGTAGTCGGCCAACGGCCGTAACCCTTCTAGCAGACCAACGACTATAGGTGGTCTAACCGCCTAGCGGCTATGCCTCCTGTATCCTGGATTCGGCTACCATAAAATGCATTTTTTATGTTTTAACTGTCCTAGAATGAGTTTTAGGGTGCCTCTTCGACAAATTAACTTTCCTAAGGTGGCTTTTAGGGTGTGTAGTGTAAGAAAATCTTTTTTAAGTCGTTATATACTTTATAAGTGTGAGCCTCGATTTTTAAACCTTATCTTATGTTGATTAAAGCTGATTAGGATCTAACCGGGTTTTAGGTCCACTTATAACCTAAGTTTAATAACTATGTCATATAACATTAATTATTAAAACCTAAGCTAGCTCACTGGAACCTATTATGAGTCGTCACCTAATTTTTACCTAGATCAAATTAGGAAAGGAGAGTTCGGGTTCAGGGGCTTGGTATATAACTTATTTAGGGTTCAAATTACTTTCATTACTCCTCCTAGGTTGTTTTTCCTCTACTTTGTTTATTTACGGCTTACTACAAAGCTATTTTTAACCTAAGTGCGTGCTTCTGTTTATTTTTTATTTTTTAACGTTTTTTGACAAAAAATTAAAGTGAAATCTGAAAATACCTAAACTAGGGTTTCAGAGGCAGAATTAGGTCAAATTTTAATTACGTTCGTAGCCACGGACCTAATGTCCGAGACCACGGACCCCAATTGAATTAAATGATTACGAAAACAGAACTAAAATAAAAACGCAAACTTGAAAAGTCCGGGGCCACAGACAGGGTGTCCGTGGGCCCGGACATGTATTGACAGAAACCCTAAAATTTGAAAAATTTGAAAATAAGAAATCCCGCCACCGTCTGTGGGTGTCCGTGGCCACGGACAACCCGTCCGTGGTCCCGGACCATAGGTCCGAGGTCCCGGACCACCCACGGACAGGGGTTTTCTGGTGGTTCCCGACGGTGTTTTTGGCTAAACAATTATGTACATGTAGCCTGAAAGGTATACAATATGTTAGTAATCGAAAGATTTCAATTTGAAGTCAGAATAATGACGAAACTTAGCAAACAAGTTAAATGGCATAAGCAAAGAAAAACACTAACTCAGGAGCCAAAAAGCTTCGGGTTGTTTCAAAATTTTAACAGAGAATTAATGAAGTCTAGGGGAGTTAGAAAACCTAAATCATAACCTGTTTTGCCTTCAGATTTGAGGTGTTTCTTCACGTCGGGATTCTTCGGAGGCCTCGTTGATGGCGGATCCGGAAGAACTTCGAACCGAGCTTCTGACTCCTTGTTGTTCTTGATGTTCTTTACGTTTTGGTGTGTTTTGGTGAAGGTTTGATGATGGATGATGTTGTGGGAGTTGAAAAAGGTGTTTTGGTGTTGATTTTGTGTGATTTCGATGAAATTTCGGGGCTTGGATGTGTAAAAACGTGGGCGAGGTTGTGATGGCTGGGTTTCCTGGTTGCTTAGGGTTCTTGAGGTTCTGATTTGATCATGGGATAAGGTTCCTTATATAGGCTTCCTTAAAGATAGAAAAATCCGGTAAAAACCGAGATTTACCGACGTTTTAGCTCAAGGGCTTCCAAAAGGAATTTAATTATGAAATTTTACACATGGGTAAAGGATGATATTTCTGATTTTTCTAAAGTGGAATCGAAGTTTTTGGATATTGGAATATTTTTAAATTCAATTTCTCGTTAGATTAAATCAGAAATTGCTAGAGAATTATTGGAAATTTGAAAAATCAAAATTCCAATGCCATTATGCTTCAAATGTCATCCTCCATCATGGGTTAAATTTTCAAAGCATTTTGAATTGATTTGACCCTTATTTGGAGGAGAGAGAAAGCCTATAGGGGGCTTAGGAGCCTTGCAAATTACGAAAATACCCCTAGAGATGACTAAGCTGTCCCTAGTACTCTGAAATGTGCCGATCGAACTGGGAACCCTCCCTACTAGCCTATTAGTAGAGACTCTCTTCCGGGGGGTTGAAATTTTGGGTATAACAATAAGGTCGTCACTGACTCGACAATTTTATAAGGTTTGTGGCTAAACCCCCTCCTTACAAACCCTAAAAATGTCTTTGACGTGTTTTAGTTTTTCTATGGTGTTTTTAGGGTGTATGGTGTAGGGTAGTATTTTTTTAAAGTCATTCTATACTTTATAATGTTGTCATTTACTCTACATGTTTTTAGGGTTTGTGGTTTAGGGTAGTTAGACCCTAAACTTGTCACTACAAACCCTAAAAATGCCTTCGATATTTTTTTAGAAATTGATGGTTTTTAGAATGTGTGGTTGTGGGCGCTGCTTTTGAACCCTCAAGAATTGAAGTTAAGGCTTCAAGGTTTGATTTGCAATTAGGATAACTAAATCAAAATTATGAAATTAAAGTTTAACTGTCCTAAGTGACCCACAAAAACCTAAATAGAGCTGTCATCTAAGTTTTACCATTTAAACTTGGTATAAAATTTCTAAAGGTTTAGATTCCTTCATTACCTCTATTTTTTCCCTTTACTGCTATAACTATAAGGCTAAAAGTTTTACGAAATTATCCTTTATATTATAAAGTTATTGATGTTGTGAATGTTACGATCTCATCCAAAAGTTGTCGATAAAATCTAAGCACCACTACAAACAAATAAACTAGAAAGATATGGTTATTTTTTTGCATTTGGTTTCATCCATGTTACTATATTATAAATAAAACCATGCAAAAAGATAATTCAAATTCATTACGCATTTTTTTCAGTTAGACATTTTACTAGTGATGCACTTCTATGGAGCTTATGTTTTACGTAAGATTTTATATGATCTAGTGTATGAACTTTGTTTTGAAACTTAAATGGTTGGTTTACTTACTGCACTTGGAAAGTCTATTGTTATTAGGGGTAACTAAACCCTTTATGTAGCAACTAGTTTTGTTGTTTTGCTAGATATCTTCTTCAAGCGCGAAAATGCGCGTGAAGCTGAAATAAGAGCATTAACTTGAGCTTCTGGTGATTTGATTAATGGGTAGATTTGGAGATGAATTTTAGATGAATTTGGGGTTTCAAATAATGTTGGGAAGTGTGTTTGGAATTAGGGGCAACAAATCCCAAAGAAACGGTAAATGATGGAAAAGTGTGTTTTAAAACTAGTTGTCCTTGAAACTTTGGTTGTTCATTTCTAATGGCTCTAGGATGATTCCGAAGGACCTATACATCCTTGATACTGATGCATACCACATGATATATCTACATTATTGTTGTAAGGTTATGAGTTGCTGTGTTTACATTAGGAGACCAACCACAAATAAAGAAGGAAGCTCGTATAGTATGGAGCTGAATCTAGTAAATTAGAAGTGCTTGTTAAAGAATTCAAATATGATGGATAGCTATGATCAATATTGTTAATGCTAGGGCTCAGCTTTCTCAAGCTCAACAAGCTCAGATAACCTCACAAAATAAGGACCAGTAAGCTCCGAAAGAGGTGGAGGCTTGGTAATGAAAACATGTCTCCAAAAAGATGGCCAACCTTCAACCTGATGTGTCTGTGGAACTTAAGAATTCATTGCCTTACTAGTTAAATGAAGTTTAAGACCATTTTATACCTAGATGGATTGGTATATTTGTGGTGAAGAGCTCGTCGTGCTTTGTCGTCACTAGATTCAAACTTGGATGGGAGGCTTTTGTGATGCCTTGCAAGAAAGATGTTACCCCGATCATTTGAGGGTGAAAATGAAGGATGAATTCAAGGAAAGGATCACAAGTGTCTAGGAGAACCACAATAAGTTCCTAGAGCAGGCTAGATTTGTAGGAATAACCCCAAGTGAAGAAATTCTAACAAGGAGATTAATTAAGGGCTTGGACCCAAGACTTCAAGAGTTCTTTAGTATGAACCCGACAAGAGTGAGCAAGAGGCCTATGAGAATGCTTGTAGTTTATATGACTTCCAACCGTTGGAAGGGAACTGGGATGAAGATCAAGGGTAATTGACAATCTGGACCACACTTAGAGTGAAAATGGTATATTTGGTAGGCCAAAAAAGAGTTACAAATTAAAGAAGTGTAGTAAAGGACATGCAGGGCCCACTTGTCAAGGCATAAGGGTTGAATACATCTTTCGTGGAAGTTAGGACATAGAGCGTTTGCATGTTTTCAAAACCTAGAATCGTCTCCCTTATGGTGGAAAAGGGAGAGATGAAGGAAATGGTGGGAATGGAGTTGTAGGTAGAAGGTATGAAGGAAATACTAGCTGAGCTACCTCGACAACTGTGGATCAAGGGAGTCAGATTAAACCTTTTTCGATTATCCCGTATTGACCCAAGATTGATCTCAATATGGGTGGTGGTGAAAGGTTGGCCAAGGCCAACTGATGTGATTGTGTTAGATTTTTCTAGGGTTAGGTAGGTTCTCATAGGAGGTTTGTTAAGGATTTTTCTAAGATTGCGAGACTATTGAGTAAGTTAATGAAGAAACCTGCAAATTCTTAGTGAATGCTGATTATGAGACGGATTTCTAAGAGTTAAAAGAAATGTTGACATCAACACTAATGTTAATTTTGTCACTCGGGCTAGAGGGCTTTGAGATATCTAGTAATGCTTCTAAGCATGGTCTTTGTTGTATTCTAATGCAAAACAGAAAGATGATTGTTTATGATTCGAGATAGTTAAAAGAGTATGAAACAAGCTATCTCGCCTCTATTCTAAAATAGTAGCTATTGTATTAGCTTTTAAAGTTTGAGGGCATTACATTTATAGTGTGACTTGCAAAATCCATACCAATCATAAGAACTTGAAATATATACTTACTCAAAAGGAGTTAAACATGGGGTAAATAAGGTGGTTGGAACTGATTAAAGATTATGAATTTGAACTATCGTGATGGGAAATAAAGTGGCAGAAGATGCTTTAAGTAGGAATAAAGTACATTCATTTAACTTGATAATAGTTCACCCAGTTGGGTAGTGAAGATAATTTTGGAGTTGCAACCTTGGAATTGTTGGTCACAATAATCGAGTAACATGCATGGTCTCATGCCATGACCTTTACTATGGACCTGTTTGATGAAATAAGAGGACATTAATCAGGTTCTGTGCATCTTGAGAGGATCAAGGAGATAATGTGCGCGAGGAAAGGCTATGTCATACATATGGAAGAGTGCCTCGGACCAAAAGGGAGGTGGTGTATACCTCAAGCGTGTGCTAACTTGGAAGAGAAATTGATGCAAAAGGCTCCTAGTTTGCCTTCCTCTGTTCACCCGGGGGTGACATGTTATATATGGATCTAAACCTGTCATTTTGGGGGGCCAATATGAAGAGATATGTTATGTGTTCACCCTGCCAAAAGGTAAAGTTTGAATGCAAGAGGATGGGAGGAGAAGTGGAACCACTTGACATACGTGATTGGGAGTTAGATCCTATTCCATGGATATTGTGGTCGGTTCCTTTAATAAAGAATGGGATGAACTAGGTTTTGGTAGTTGTTGATAGACTGGCCAAGAGTGTTGGATTTATTCTTATGGGAGACACTAGAAGGATGAACCAACTTGTAGATGCATGCCCGAGAAATGTGGTGTGATATCTCGGTATTAAGGAAGCTACTTGGGAGGTGGAGTCTTAAATGAGTAGGAAATTTATAGATTAATTTTAAGGCATTTCTTTAGTTATGAGGTTATATATAACTTTTTTTTAGAGGGAGGGGGGAGTGACATCCAATTAGTTATTATCTCTTAAGTTAAGTGCTTAGCTATGATTGGTAATGGCGACACTTTATGTTTATATTTTGGTATATTATGATTTTTGTTGTATGAATTTGTGGTTATACCTTGGTATATGGTTGATGTGGTTGGTGTCATGCAGGAACTCAGAATGGCTATTATGAACTATCATGGTTAATTTGGTAATTGTGTGATAGATGCTTTGTGAATGTGGTGAACCTGGTGAAAGGTTGAACTAGGTTTTGGCCAGATCAAGGGAAAACTTAAGGCAAAATGGGGTGGAAAGGTAGTTCCTCTTTGGCAATGGTCATGTCAAGCTTGCATGATCCTTGAAGCTCCTTCAAACTTGGTAAAAAAAATAATATTGGTATTGTGTTTACTTCTCACTGATGAGGTGGTTGTGTTTACTTTTGATTGATGAGGTGGCTATGTGTCGTATGTTCTTTGATATATTATGGTTATGGAAATATTTAGAATTTAATGAAATGCTTGCGAGCACGAGGTAAGGGTGACTGCATCGCCATATAGGTTGGAAGCTATTGGAAATAAGAGTAGTAAGGGATACAAATCACAAATGTATGACTTTTGATTCTTGTGAAATTTGAACATCATAGGTTAGAGCACAAGCTTTGATGACGAAGCTTTCATTCAAGGGGGAGGTAGTGAAATACCCAAATTTTTATTTCCATGCTTCACATATCGTTTCTGAGGAAAAATGGGAATAGATCCATAAAAAAATGGTTTTGAGGGCTGGGAATTGTTCCACTGGGTTTAGAATGTCCTTTCGCTTAAGTTGAGCCAAAAGGGTATTGTAGTCATTTGACCCAGGGTTGACTTTGAGCATATAAGGGCATTTTGGTAATTTTGAACCTTTGACCCAAAAGCTAACATTTCACTTCTGGTTGACTTATAAACATTCTTAAGGGTCATGGGGGTAACTCTATAAAATTTTGGGTAAATCCGTGTTTAACTCTAGTCAAAATCACAAATTTACCCTTAGGGCTTGCTTGGTAAGTGACAATGGGAATGTGAATAAAAATGATGGGTACGTGAATAGCAATAGAATCAATGGGTATGAGAATAAGCATTACCATACATTTGTTTGGAAAGTGGCAATGAGAATGATAAGAAAATGATGAGTAATATTTATAGTTTATACTTACATCTTTATTTTCATGCTTATTGTGTTGTTCAAATAATTTAAATTCATCACAAAAAGTAGAACCATTTATTTTCTACAATATTTATGTAATAAAATTTCACATATTTTTTTATAATAATTAAATATAAAAAATTAGATTTCATTGCTCACATATAAAATTAAATGCTAAACATTATAATCAATTATTATTAATAAAAACATTAAAATTTTAATTTCATTTTAATTGTATTATTATATATTAAATATGTAATAGCAAATTAGAGCTAATCAAATGAACGGGACTAGCTCGGCTTTGTTTCCCCCCGGCCCACTTGGCCTGGTTTTATATTATTTTTAATATAATTATTGATTTTTTAAAATATATAAAATACAATTACAATGAATATTAGTAAATATTATATATAATTTAAATAAATATCAAATATAATGTAACATTAAATAAAAGTAAAAATAAAATAAAAAATATATTATATTATATTTTTTAAAATGTATGTAGAGTAATTCGGGTCGGGGGTCAAGCTTAGCCGCGGGCTCAAAATTTTGCAGGGGTCCAGTCCGGTTTTTGTATATATTTATTTGGGCCAGACTGGGCTCAGCCACAGACTCAAAATTTTTCCGGCACCCGGCCAATTTTTTATTTGAGTTCCAATTGTTGTCCAAGCCCATCCGATTTTTTTTCGGTCGGGCTATTTTTTCATCGGGTCGGGTTGTACTTGATCAGCTCTATAGCTAATACAAGTATTACTGTCTAAACATAAATTACAATGTCTTTTTCATTATTAACTACAAAATTATTAAAATCTTTAATATTTGTTATAATATTTGAATTCAAATGTAATTGATTAAAATATATTAATTCACACAAATATTATATTTTCTACATATTTTATTAAAAAATATAATAAAATTTTAATAAAACTAAATAATTAAATATCAATAGGTATCTGTAAAATAAAGACTAATTAGCTAAAATGTTTTGATAAAATGATATCTAATAAAAATTTAAATAAAATTAATTATCTTATAGTTTCAAAAAAAATTATGAAATTTGATAATTTTTTTACAAGTTTAAACATCAAAAAAATAATTAACTTATAAATGTGCTGAATATTGGTAATAAAAAAAGATGTGTAGGGTGGGAATGAAAAGTGATAATCACCCCCTCCCCTGGTAATCAATCTATAGGAATATATAAGAATTGATTCCCCTACCCACTTCCTACAAATTTCTATTCCCTCCTACCAAGCATGATAATAGAAAAGTGTTATTTCCATTCTCAACCCTCATACAAAGCAAGCCCGTAGTGCATGAAAATGTCATTTTTGACCTTAAGATTATGTTTTAAAGTTTGGTATTCAATTTTATGATTGTAACACCCCATCTCAATCCAAATGTGGTTTCGCAACTTAACAACATATATATAAATGTCACAGCGGAATTCAATACACTCCAGGACCTTGCCACGGTCTGATTGACAGAATATACCGAACATTAGTACAAACCAACCTTAACCAAATACATATCCTTCTTACAATCCCCTCACATCCTATACATCTTACTAACTCAAATTGTCATACGAGTGTACATGCACAACTCGTTGGCCACACTTAACCCGTAACGCTTGTACCCCATCTTACTCTCGTGGCGGCCGCCTCCTGACGTTCACCTGTGTAGTAAAAACAGCCCCCAAAGGGGGTCAGCACGAATGCTGGTACGATCCTCTCATGGCCCCCAAGCTAACGTGGCTACGAACTAATTGTCGATAGCATGGAGGTTGATTAGATGCACAACATAATAGAAAGTGCAATAAACAACAAACCAATTATGAACAATCAAAGTTCAAACACCATGAACGACTTAAATGCGTTCCCTTAATTAGAGGGTTAATTATTTAACACCTTAGGTTATGTTTCCTCTTAATCTTAGTCCATCCTTATCTTACCTCAATCTTAGTCTTAGAAAACAGCCATCCTTTAAAAGGAATGGAAGTAGCTTATCTCAGTCTTATAATACAAACCATCCTTCAAATAGGAATGGTTGCAACTTATCTCAACCTTATCTTATATATGCCAACCGTTCTCTCATTGGGAACTGGTTAACCCTTATTCATTGTTTATTTTCGTAGGGCTTGGTTAACCCTAGCCAGCAGCAGGACACTTACCGACAATAAACAACATTCTTAAATTGTTGGTGATGTAGGCTAGATCCCCCCACGCCATCTTAGTATGCCTCCCTCCTAGAACAAGTAGTCCGAGGAGGCCAAGTCTATATGTCGACTCTAGGCGACGAGCCCGAAGACAAGTCATATTTGGAAGTCGGTATCTGATAAGGATACCGAGCTCCCCCAATACACATGTGCCGGTACCATTCTGGATTCCTCACTCCCCCCAAGTTCCAGTCAGTAGAAGTCTTAAGACAATGTTTGTTGGTTAACCTCTTTCGGTTTCTAACAAACTAATATTAGGGAGTGTTCCTTAGTCTCACACAATTCCTTACTAAACGTTAGTTAGTAGGTTCTCACGGTAAGTTGTGTTAGTTTTCAAACATCACACAACAATACAATAACATAATGTTCCGGTTGCATGCTTTATCTTGTTTAGTGAGCACACAAAAACAAATAGCACACAAGCCAAGGGACACCTCGTTAGCAAGCAGGTCACAAGAAGAACTGTACCGTTCACCGTTGGTCGTTTGGTTGGTTACTCTCCTCCGGAGTCCAAACTCTCAAGTCCTAAAACATTGATTCAGTTTTAAGTTGTTAATCACTTAACTTAATTCAACTTAATTAACTTACTCAACCCATAATGTTTCCCCACCTAAGACCTCTTAAGTTTTACAACTTATTCTTATAACTTAACCTTAAACTTTTAAATTTATACTTAACTTAATCCCTTAGGTCTTTATACCTCTAATCATCAATGCCCTCTTAATGGGGTACCATTACTACCACTAAACTTCCTTAGGGTTACTTTTTTTTTTTTCTTTAGGGCCGACCGACCTTACCCAAGGTCGGTCCATTCCAGAACATATCACCGTTTGAAAATTTTACCCCGACCGACCTTGCAAGTCCGGTCCCCAAGGTCGGTCCATTCCCGAGAGTTCTTCCCCGTTGGAGATTTAGGCCCGACCGACCTTGCAAGTCCGGTCCCCAAGGTCGGTCCATTCCAGAACGTTCTTCTGCTAGTGTATTTTGAGCCCGATCGACCTTTCCAAGGTCGAACCTAAGGTAGGTCGGCTCCAAAAACTTATTTCTAAGTGTTAAATTCAGCCCAAACTTCTCCACAAGTTCCCCCATGTGTCCTAATACCATTTAGGCACTTAAACTCACCTTTAAACATCCACTAAAACCTCCAAAACAACTTCCAAAGATCTTCTTAAACATTTACTAAATTCTTACAAACACTCCTAACACTTATCATATAATTCCTTACATTTCCAACTTGTAACCTTACCAAAACTTCAACCAGCCCAAGTGTTCCCTCCTTAACAGTTTGAGCACTTCATAAACATTATTTTCCATCTTCAGTTCATTTACCAAAACTTCCTCAAGTCATCTTACATATCCATGCACAAATTCCTCTCTTTTCCATTTGTTACTCATCATTCCTAAACTCTTGGACATACCTAAACATTTCTTCCCATCCTCTTAGCACCTTAACCTTGTTCTTCTTTACCTTGACCTTCCTACACCCTCCTTAGACATCTATATTTCTTTTACTCAATTACTTACCATTCTCATGATCTTACACTCTATACATTCCTAGTCAATCTACAACATTCTCCTTCAATCTTCACTAATTACACAAACTTCCCAAAACTCTCATTGTTATATTCCCTAGTTCATAACTAAATCACCTTAAAGCATTATACATCTTTTCCTCCAAATTTTGCACAAGTCTCACCATTCCTCTTACCATGACTCTGGTGTGTTCAATACACCCTTTTGAACTCTAATTTCCTCATAGACAACTCTAGGTCATTCTAAACCTCAAGAACTCCTTAGTTAACTCATTTCCACTCAAATCCCTTTTAATGATCCCAAGTGAATCCTAGGGTATCTTAACTCACCACTACCACTTAAACACTTTGTTTTCTACTCAAATTTTGCCATAGCTTCTCTAGTATATTGTCATGCCCAAATGCATTGTTTTCCTCATTCAACCATCTCACACACATCAAGTTCTTTCTCATCATATTTCATCACCCAAACCAACTCATTCACAACAAACTCAATATATCGCAATAATCTTAAATTGCATAGCACTAAGGCTCTTAAATGACATGGCTCTTAGGCCCTTAAATAACTTAAACTTAAACACTGAATTTCCCACATATAAAAGCTTTCAACCTGCAAATACACCCATCAATCTCATAGTAGTTATAATGCTCTTAAAATCCATCTTAAACTTATATTACTAACTCATTCCCATTGGCTCCTTAGTCACAAGTTCACAAGCTTGTTTAAATTCCTTTTTCCTAGGTTATATAACCCATTACCTAATGTAGCTTAAAGCTACATTGGTACTTATCTAAATACCATCCCTTAAGACTTAAACCACCATTAGGTAAGCATTTTACCTTGTTTTCCCAAGCTTATCTTAACTTCCTCCTTAGACCTTCTTCTTGAATGAATCTCGGCCACCCATTAAATTCCCTTTGCCAATGTTCTAATCAATATTCAATGACTCACATGAGTGCTAAACAATACACTAACCTTAAGGAATGAAAACCTAGGTTAAAAATGTGTTCTAAGGTATAAAAGTGGATGATTACCTTTGAAGCCTCAAGGTAGACTTGGGCATTGAATGAAATAGGACCTCCACTAGTCCTTGGTGAATAAAACAAGCTAGAACAAGGCATAAAAACAAAGCCCCATGAGTAGTAATTTTCGGCCATGTAGAAGAAGTGGTGGAAACATGGTTTTTCTTACATTTTCATTACCTTGAATGAATGGAGAACCAAATGGGCTCTTCAAACTTGATTTTCCTCCATCAATGGAGTTTTCTCATGGCACCAAACTTGAGCTTTGGAGGATTTGAAAAGATAGGAATGAAGGCCTTGATCTAACTAAGAGAAATCTATGCTTACTTTTCAATTTGGAGCAAAGATGAGCATTTGGTGAGCAATTGAAGGTGGAGGCACCATGGATGGAGCTCTCTCGGTTTTGGAGCAGGAGAGGAGAAGAAGAAACCGTGGAAGGAGAAGGGAAATGAAGAAGAGAGGAGAGAGGTAAGCTAAAGAAGATATTTACCTTATAAAAGGGTGAATAGTGAATTTACTACTTTTCCTCTCATTTCCTTTAATGTGCTGGCTACTAATGGTGAGTCACCATTAAAAACCGTCCCCCCTTGGTAAACAATATATTTGTGGTCTTGGTTGACCAACTTATTGACTTATGTTGACTAAAACTTAAACTAGGCACTATTTGGCACTATTCACAAATTAGTGCACAAATTTGTGAAATTTTTGGTTTCCCATTGATTTAGGCTTCCTAATGTGATAATAATTAGTACACATGTTGATTAAGGTGTAATCGTGGGCATTTAGCCACTCAAAACTCATTTCTAAGACAATTTCTCAAAAAGGTGCTTTAAGGAGTCTTAAAGCACATTTTGTGTTTAAGCTTGTTTTTGAGCTTGGTTTTCTTTGCTAATTGATTTCACATGTCCATTAGCATGTTACTAAAGTCTTATAATGATATTTGGGTGCTAATTAAAGTCACTACAAGCTTAAAGCACATTTTTGCCTAAATTGCCCTTAAGGCATTTTCTTGTGTTTTCCTTGGTTTAAATTGTCTACCAATCTTTCTAAGGCATATTTTAGCCTTACTACATCATAATTTGATGTTTACTTAGCATACTTAGGTTTGGGGTATTTCAATGATAATGCATGACCATTTACTCTTTAATAAGTATGGATATTATGTATTCAAAGTTACTTACTAATTTTACTTGTCCCTCTACTAATTACACTCTCATTAACTCCTTAATGCACAAAATTGTCGTTAATGACCTTAAGTTGTGTTTTAACACCTGGTCTGCCTTTTACATATTTCAGCATGAATTTTATCCTTCAATATGTCAAGGAATTCAAATTTTAAGTGCCTACACCTTTTATTCAGCCTTTACTAAATTGGACCTTCCAACTTCCTTAAGTCACATAAAACTCTTATAAATCACTTAATGTTTTATTTTCTTCCTCTATCCTATCTTATCACGACTACAATACTAAAAATTGACATATTTCATCATTCTTCCTTCATCAATTCTTTCCAAGTGGTGCTCTAAACTAGTCTTGTGTTTTCTAGTTAGGTTTGCACTTACTATCCCCTTCATTTGGGAACTGAAAATTCTAGAATCCTCTCTGATTCCTCCCCTGTTTCCTGGTAAGTTTTCTCACTCCTTTCCAAGGGTTTAATCATTGCTATCTTTTGGATCTCTTCTTAGAGTGGTTGTGAGCAATTAGAGGTCAAACTCGTGTGATTTGAGAAGGGTTTTGGTGGGTGATGATTGGGTAGGGTTTATGTCTGACTTTTGTAGATTACTTTGAGGTTTTTAACTTGGGTATTGATATGTTGTTCATTATTATGATTAAATCTTGAAGGGTGATTGATCGGATGCTTGTTGGAAGAGCTTGGTGAGTCCTAATCTTCAAAGAAAAGGTAACCTAGTTAATTAATTGATTTAAGGGGATAACCATGCTTTCTGCAATGTGTTCGATTATGTAATTGTTGTTGTGATGTTTGATGACCCCAAAACCGGGCTAGTTCTAAGGTCGTTACACGCCGCATATATACTACCTAATAGCAACGCTACAAACAATGTCAAACTCGAAATCCAAAACGTAATACTCGTATTAAAGAAGCATTGTGTTTGCAAAGATCCAACTATCCAAACAAAATACATAACCAAAACAAAGGCCTGAAAGCCTACACAGTGTCAAGAGCTTCTAGCGCTTAGTACATAAATCGAAATGAAAATAGAAACTAAACTCCAAATCCATAAAGAGACCTCTCGCTCGGTCAATCTGTAGTGTGTGTATGTGTGTGTGTGTGTATATATATATAAAGGGGTGAGCAACCACACGCTCGGTACGTAGCAAACTTCATCAGAGAAGTATGCTCGAAACAGAGAATTCAAATTACGAAATAGAATCAGAAAGATAGCAAAGCAGAAGATCCTTTATCAAATCAGAGGAAAGGAACTCACAAAACCGGATAAATCAGAAGTGTTAACCAAACACTCAAATCAGATTCTGGAACCAAAACACAAGTGGGACACTAGCAACTAGCTAACATATCAGAAGGGCAACCACTAAGGCCCTATGGATCCGTAGAACCCACATCAGATGTACTAGAGAGCGCTATTGGACTCATCAGTCACTAAATGTCCTAGGGAAACCCTAAGGGACACAAACAGAAGGAATTCCTACGGGATAGCCCGACCTCACTATCCAAGGCTCGGAAGCTAAGCATCTAGGTCCCAAACCAATTAGTCAAATTCGCTGATCATAAGTGCTTAAATAAGCATAACACATGTACAAAACTCTTGTTCACACTTAGGGGAACACAACCCCGCAAACGAAAGTCAAAACGGAGCTGAAACAAGCATTATAGACCAAAACAGATGTGTGTCCAGACATGCGTCCGAACTTGCATGTCCAGACACATGTCGAGGTAAAAACAGAAAGGTGTCCGGACTTGCGTTCAGGCTTGCAAGTCCGGATGGAAGTCCAAAAATGTCTTACAGTGAAGTCCATCATGTGTCCGAACTTGGATGTTCGGACACATGTCGAGAGTTAAAACATAGGAACACACTGAGGCGTGTCCGAACTTGTGTCCGGGCTTACAAGTCCGAACATAGTCTAAAATTGAAACCCATAACTCGTCCACGCACTCCGTCCGGATATGCATGTCCGGACATATTCAAAACATCAAAAAACAGAGCGCGTCAGACACCCTTTCCGGACATACAAGTCTGGACAGACATCCGGATAGCGTAATTCAGAAATCATAGAGCAATGATTCATCATGAAGAAACATACCAAATCAACACCAAAAGAGCCACAGTTCTAAAAATCGAAAATCAACAACCATGGGGGTTTCAGCAACTTAAAACCAGAAGAAAAATCATCCGTAAATGCAACACAATTCGCACAATTGGTACTCAATTCGGAAGCACCCCATGGGTAAACACACATCCCCGAATTTATTCACCACTTACATTGATTCAGAGTGCAGCAAATCCAGCCCAAAGTCGAGAGCAAACGTAGAATCACAAGCCGACCAGAAAGGGGAACAACAACCACTAAATTCAGCAATCAAACCAACTTCAAAATCAGAAAATGGTAACTTCAACAATGAGAGAAAACAACCCTAAAAAATACAACGAAGCAAACCTGAATCAACGTTGAAGATAGATCAACGACAGCTATAACACCCTGGATTTTACCTTAAATGAAAGTATATGATGATACGAATCTAACGCCGCAAACGGAATAAAAAATGAACAACAAACGAGTCTTAAAACTGAAATTTGAGCTTTGTTGAACTTGTGTCCAGACGTGGATGTTCGGACACAAGTCGAGAATTAAAACAAATAAAGGAGTATGATATGTCCGAACATTGGTCCGAACATGTAAGTTCGGACATATGTCGAGACTTACAGTCATACCCGTCCTCGCATGTTGTCCGAACATGTAAGTTCGGACAGATGTTCGAACACCACTGAAGTTGCAAAAATAAAAGAAACTTTCGAAGCCTGTCTGAACATGGATGTCCAGATGGACGTTTCGGACAGGTCCGATTCTATAAAAATATTTTGAAAACATCCTTGTGAATTGTACTATAATAATGTCATTGTAATTGTAACTGATGAAGAAATTTTAGAAGCAAAGGTGCCTAGAGTTTAACATCAAAAACCACAGCGGAAATATAAAACAATCCAGAGTGCTCAGGCTTTGTTCAATAAAAGATAAATTCCAAAACATTGCAACTCATAATATTGTATCTTAAAACATTGTAACTCAACTTAAAGTCTCAAAAACAATTCCAGATTTCCTAATCTATGTGATAGCACGTTTCTCAGTCCCCAACTTCAGCAACCATTATCTGCGATCAGAAAACAATAGACAAAAACACAAAATGATCGCTCAAATCTAAAAAACTAAGTAAATCCTACCTCATTATGTAAAATACATTTTGAACTAATTTTTATCAGTTTATCAATTAGACGAGAGAGACTTTAGCCATGAAGCCACTTTTCCAAAAACAATAGTAATCAACAAAACCATAGAGAGCATTCAACAAGACACAATCATAATTCCAACACGGAGGTGAAATACCCTGTAATTAAAAATAGTGATTAATTAGGCTAATAAGTAATTTAGAAGCTTAATTATGTCTAAATAAGCATGAGGGAACAAATCTCGAAGAAAACGGATCCTTAAAACGGATTAAAAACACAAACGAACCTTAAAGCGCGTTTTTCGAGGAAACCGGGAAAACGCGACTTCAAGCGGGTCAAATAGACTCGTAATAATTTTAGTCAACCAAATAATCATTAATAAACATTAGGGAAGGTCTAGAGCGAATATAATCAATTAAACGAGAAAATAGTAGAAACTGTCAAAAGCGGGAAGTTGTGGGGTGAGAGAGTAAATAAACCAAACTAGTGTGTCCACTATTGCAAATAAAATTTTAAAACCCATAAGAGGGATGTGTGTGAACCGATTTTATTTCCCCCTCACACTCCCTTAATTACTCCTTATATGCAAAAGACAAAAAGTAAAAATAAAAGCAACAAGTAACTTGCTACTTTATTATACTCTCTCTCCTACTCCCCTCATTTTCTCACATACTCTACGTACTTCACTCCCCTCTCTTCTCTGATTTCACTTCTTCCCCAACAAGCTCTCCAATGGCGATTTTACTTACCCCTCCAGCACTCTCCCTTCTCTCCTCTTGTTAACCACTTAAACCTTCTCCAAAAATTACAAAAATTATACCATTGTGTTCCTCTCATCAAGGAGAACATCTCTCTCTTTTCCAAATTCAAAAACAAGCAACTTCATCTCCATGGGTGTTCTTGGTTTTGAAGATAAAGACCACCATTAGAAGCCTCTTCTTCACCTTGTTGGTCTAAGGTAAAAAGAAATCCGAAAATACTACCATTTCTTGCTCTTATTTACAAAATAAAGATTTCCAAGTTTTGAATTCCTATTCCTTGTGCTCCCAACCGATTTTGGCTTTCCTTGGAGTGTGGAAATCTTGCTCTTGTGCTGTTCTAAACTCCATCTCATCACTTGCAAGGTAATGTCATTTTCTAAACCCTAAAAATCTACCTTAAAGCTTTAAAGATAATTTAAGGGTTAGTTGTATTGAAATGGTGGGATGTAATGGGCTGTAGTTATAGAATATTGAAACTTCACAACCGGTGGGAAGAGAGGAAGGGGAGAAGGAAGAAAGAAAGAAGAAGGAAAGAAAAGCTAGAAGGAAAACAAGGTAAATTATGCTCACCTTGTGTGGTTTTGTAATGCCTTATGTAACAAATTTTTAGTAGTTTAAATGTGTATTGAAAATAGTATTGAGTAGTAGTGTAATGTGTAAGAGAACCCAAATGTTTTTAAAGCTTCAAAAGTTGATGAAAACATGTATAAACCTTAAGGAAGGAAATGGTGAATGTGCAGGACTTTAAGGAGTGTTTAATGTCTAGTGATTGTTTTAGGAAATTATATATTGTTGCTATTGATAAACAGGTGATATGGGTAGTATTGTGTGAATAAAACATGTGGTGAGAATGTAGAAATTTAGGGGAGACCATGTCAAATTTTACCTAGAACTAGAACACTTAATAACTAGAAACTAGGTGGAAAATATATCCTTGAAACAGATTTTTAATGGAGCTAGGTAGTGGGTAGGTTAGGAGAGATGGATAATGAATTATAAGCCTTAGGAATGACATTAGAAGAGGGAGCTATAGATGGAGGAAGTGAGGACCAAAATCTGTAGCAAGACACAACTATGAAAAATGATGTAAGTGCTGGAATGAAAACTTAGAAAAATATGTGAGTGAATTAGTATAAAAAGAAGTAATAGGTTAGTAATGGATTTATACATGTTTAGGAGACTAATTAGGGGCTTAAATGTGTGGGATTAAGTGTAGGAACAATGGGGAATTAATTGGGCAAGGTTTGGATTGTAACAGATGAAGGAATTGCAAAATCTGTAACAAACAGCAGCAGGTCCGGGACTTGGTCCCTAGCTAAGGACCCGGACCATGCTGATAAAAGAGCCGAGAGTTAGAGTATTTGAGTGGTCCGGGACTTAAGTCCCATGCAAGGACCCGGACCACCCCATAATTTTGCCCGAGAGTTCAAGTCTACAATGGTCCGGGACTTGGTCCCATGTACAAGACCCAGACCACATGGAAAATTCGTGCGAGAGTTTGGCTAGTTTTTGGTCCGGGACTCAAGTCCAGCATGAGGACCCGGACCATGCAATAAATTGACCCGAGAGTTCAGACCACAGGGTGGTCCGGGACTTAAGACCCGGACAAGGTCCCGGACCAACCCAAATTGCTAAAAATAAGTTTAAAAATGTGGTTTTATGGTAAGGTAAAGGATGATAATGATGGTATAAGATAATTAGAACCTAAGTAAGGATGTTTAAAGGTCATTAAGAGTATAAACAAGTTTTAAAGGTAATGAAGAGTAAGTAAACCATGTGTAAGTGTAAGAAATGTAAAGACATAGTAAGTATGAGTTAGGAAATCTAAGAGATAAACGAGTTAAGTTAATTATAGTTAGATTAATCACTCAATCATATGTATGTCATAGGACTTGGATTGTGAACACCGAAGGAAAGTCGGTTACAATTACAACGGTGAACGGTATGAACTTCTCATGCCCTGTATGCTACCTTGGCTACTCTGATTTGTGTGCTTGTGTGCTAATTGATCACCTAACAAGATAAACGCACGAATCGGAACTTGTATGCTTACTTGTGATTATATGATATCGTTCCTTGTTTGGATATTATCTTTAAATCATAGTTTGTATAATTCATGAAATGTATGAATGATAATGAATGTGTGTGTGTGCTTGATTCATATTGTAGTGACTGAATGTTATTGTGATGGAATTCTAACTAATTCCTAACAAGCTAACCAATCTAACATAATAAATTGGTAAATTGTAATGAGTAGAAGTCCAATATAGTTTCGGCCACGCGTGAGGAGGCGGAGACACAAGAGGTTGGCTCCAATTCCTGGCTTTAATCTTTTCCACGACCCAAACCCCTTAAATGGGTAGCATCCTGGATTAGTGAGCCACCTAAAGCCCGGTGGTGGGACGGTGTAGTCCCTGCCCGGAGGTCATACCGACTTAACATGAGTAAAAGTAAGTAAGTAAGAGTAAGTAAATGAGTATGGAGAAGAAAGTAAGTAAAGTATGAACATGATTGTGTAAGTAATGTGTAATGAGTAAAAGAGTAATAAGCATCCGATTAACCCGGATGTGTAATTGGCTAACCCTTGAGAAGGTAAGTATGGTGTATGCTATTGTGTTACTGTTTGGCTTGTGTATCGAATTGTGTATGATTGTGTGGTATGTGTAAAGCATGTATGTATGATAATAATGAACCGCATGTACAGTCAACCCAAAATAGTCGGCGTACCCTAGTTAGCACGCGGTATATGTGAAGTTTATATGCAGCTTTTTGCTGAGCCCCTTGGGGCACTGTTATTAATATTTTACAGGTGCTCGTGAAGGGTGAAGGCTTGATGAGATCAAGATGTTTTCTTTTGATGTAATTAGTGGGTTTTGGAAAGGTGTACCAAGTAGTACATGGCTACAGGCCTTTTTGTTTAGCCGGTGTACCATGGGGTACACCCTTTTGGATAATGAAAGGGTTATGAATTGGTGTAGATGAGTAGCTTGTGGAAACTCATTATTTTTGGTAAACTAGAGAAGGGATGTAATTGAATATACTTGGATACTCGGTAATCGCCTTTGTAAGTATATGATATTTTGTATTTGGTAAGTAATGTAGTGGCTCGGTATTTTCTAGACATCAGACTGTGACTGTAAGTAGTGTAACCCTTGCTAGCCGTATGGGCGGTTAGCGGCGTTGTATCATCCGCCGTAGTAGTAGTATTTCCACTGTGAGTGGTAGGATGAACGGGACAATTAGACTGTAAGTAAGAGATTAGCGGTAGGGGTGTTACAGGAGGTCACCTATGGAACCCCAACAATAATACCACGGACGGTCACCTATGGGACCGTCAAACACCACCTCACCCTAAGTCCTTAAGTGTGCACACCTCCTATGAAACAGCAGTAACATAGAGTAGATCATAGAGCTTAACTGCAGTCATTGTATGCAACGCAAAAGATAAATAATAGGGAGCACCTATGGGCTCCCAAGACATGGTAATTATTCCTTTGAAAGTCTCCCAAAAATCCTCCATCAAATCATTCACCAAAATATTCCAATTCAACCATTCTCGCTACACGGGGAAGAATCCCAATTTGCAAAACTTCAATATGAGAATAATTTATCTTCCAATAACAAAACCGAAGCTCCAAAACATTTTCCTCCAACTTGTAATCCACAAAATCAGACATTCATGAGCATAAAGATTTACCTGATTAGACAAACAACTTCAAGAGAGCAATCCAATAGAATCACTAGCAGCGTCCGTCGTCGTATTCGAGGTATAAATTTATAACGACCAACAATCAGAGACTACTAATTACAACCAAATAAATTAATATACTATCTAAGTAGTAGACTTTACCCGATGTAATTGTAATTGGCACCAGGGAAGATATTTGACAATGGCAGGAAGAAGAACGTGAATTGGAGAGTTTAGAAGAGAAAGAGCGTAGTGGCGGCGTGTTGAGGATGAAGATATGATGGAGAAGATCAATGATTTAAATAAAATTAATTTGTATAAAGAGAGAAATGTTATTAGTTAAATAAGGATAATCAATTTTAAAAGGGAAAAGAGAATAGTTAATATCATGAATAATTCAAAGGAGAGTTCAAATAATTAGTGCTGTACAGGGACAGAGCCAGGATGTGAATTATATGGCGTCACTATTCTTCGAAGAAAAAACATTGTAACATATTTGATCATAGTTGGATTTGAACCCACGATAACTCACTCAATATTTCTATCTCTTACCACTACACCACCACCAACTCTCTAATATATGGGGTCAGTATACTATATACATATAAAATCTAATTATTATACATATAGGAATCTCTGCATTCTTAAAAAAACGTGGGGTCACGTGACCCCACGTGATCCCCCTTGCATCCGCCCCTGGTGTTGTAGATAATTAAAAGGATATGATAAATATTTAACGTTTTGGAAATCCAGAAAAGAACGAGATCTCTAACAATACTGGTATATAAAATAAAGGAATGATTTCCAATTGAAATAATATGGGAAGAAAAGTAATTCGGCCGTTGTAATGAGATAAGGAAGAGTGTAAAATATCTAGAGAAGAATTTACATTACTTTATTTTGGAATGAGAGAGAATAAAAATAGAAAGGAGTATTAATTCAAACACTAGGAATACCGTTAGTTAGGAAGAGTCTAGAATAATATTATCAAATATATCGGGATAAGAATAAAGGTTTATTAATATATATAATTAATTTTGGAGAAGTAAAACTAGACTTGAATTCTTAAGGTTATGAATAATTTATTAAGAAGAAGTAAAATTGGAATTGAACTCTTAGGATTATAAATAATTAATTTAGAAGAAGTAAATTCATAATTGAGCTCTTGAAATTGGAAAGACGTTATGACGTCTGCAAAAGGTTGAAATAATTACTTATATAATAATAATATCGGTAGGAATAAAAGAGTTGTAAATAATTATAATCATTTTAGGTTTGAAGGAGAAAATAATATAAGTGCATCGTTTAACTTCCCTGGGCCCACTAATGGCTTTAATTTCGGACTATCCATTTGTGCCATATTAATCCTAATATGATGATCATCTTACTTACGTTGACTATATATTATATTTATTCTAACTCAAAAAACCAAAGTGACAACACCAATCGAATCAACAACGAAACACTTGAGATTGCATATGAAGAACTTGAAGAAGAGAGAAAGAACTCTCGCTAAACACAATGGGGAAAAACTGTCGACTGGGCGTGGAATAGAACGGGAAAGAAGAGAATACTTTCTCTACTAATTAATATTATTCTTACCAAAATACAAAAGGGGGAAAATACCTCCTTAGCCCTCTCTTTTGCTCAAATGCCCCATATGTCCTAAATAACATAACATCAGAGACCAAAATGCAGGTTACAACATGATGGATTAACATGGTATGGATTTTAAGGTAATGGGTTTCTTTGGATTAACATGATGGATTAACATGGTGGATTGTTATGGTATGAAACGTGTGGTAATTGATTTGGTCTTGGTAATGTGTCATAAGAGTTATGAAATGATCAAATTGATTGGACTCTAGTTTTATTTGATGAATTGATTAAATTGGTTTAGACTTTGCTCCTATGTGATGAATTGGTTTAATTGGCTTGGACTTGGTTTAATGTGATGGAATAATTACCCAAGGGGCCATGGACCACACAGTCCTTTTGTCATATGACTGATGTGCCCGCGGGTGTGGAGGGTCATTTTTCGGTATGAGGGGGGGGGGGGGGGGGTCTACCTAAATGGTTATGACTAAGAAGCCTAGATCCTAAAAATTTCCATTATGTGGAGGGAGAAAACTCGTTATTCTAGCATCCTTCAAATACCTACTTTATCGTCCATCTTTCCCATAAAGCTTAAGGGGAATGCTAGTGAGCACTACACCCGCTGTGAATGGGCTCCACGTGGACTTATGCCCTAAGGGTGGAATCGACTAGAGTCGCCACCTAGTTTGACCTAAAAATACTAGGAAGGAAAGGAAATGAGGGTTCTTAAGAACCGTTGGTTGAATCTGGTATTGTTGCCTATGGATAAGACTTATCTGGTCATACTAGACATTCTGTGTGGGTTCGTACTGGGTTACACCCCTTGAAAGTGGAAACAACCACAACTTTGGATGGTGCCCGATGAAACCTTAAGCTCCATTTGTTGGGATTGCCTTCTTTCAAAACCTTATTAGAGAGATTCATTACAAGGAGATCATAAGATTAGGATTTGAACAAGTGTAGAATAAGTAATCGGGGAGTTCTAGGCATCATTTGAATTTTAAGGGAGACCTTGATTGTGTTTGAGAGGTTTTTAAATTGCTTGAAGAGAATGATTTAGTTATCAAGAAGGGTTGAGGATGTTTTGGCTTTTTGCAGAGCTAAGAAGTATTTTAGTCTTTTGTGGAGTTGAGGGGTATTTTGGTCATTTTGTGAAGTTGAGAAGTATCTTGGTCATTTTGCGAAGCTGAGGGGTATTTTGGTCGTATTATGAAGTTGAGGGATATTTTGGTCATTTTGTGAATTTGAGGAGTATTTTGGTCGTTTTGTGAAGTTGAATCGTACTTTGGTCGTTTTACGAAGTTGAAGGTATTTTGATCATTTTGTAGGGTCCAGACTTTGGAGTGACTGAATCTTTGAGTTAATCAGGTTTTGGAAATTTCCAGAGAATGTTTAAGTATTTGAGGTGTTTGACGATCGAGAGTGTTGAAGAGGCATCCGGTTATTCTTCGGGATTATTGAGAATCGAATGTTGGGACTAGAGTATGAGGTTCTCGATTTTCTGGGATTGAGGTTCTCAAGAAATTGGAACCCTAGGAGGCTAAGGATTTTGAGAGATCGAGATGTCAAAAGAGTTAAGAATTTAAGATTTCGTAGTTTTTTTGGAATCCCGAGAGGTTTGAAGCAGGAAGGGTTTAAAAATGTTTCGGGATTTGGAATGATGATATAAGTAGAGTTGTTTGATTGTCAAAATTGTCTCTCTTTTATTTTTGAAACCAAAATTTGTTTTATTTTGAAAAGGGGGGATGATCCCGAAGGATCACCCATGAACCCACTCGAACGCGACAATTAATTAATGGTAAGCACGAGGTTCAAAAGATGGGGTATTGTATTTATGTCAAAAACTAGGGTTTAGGGAGAAATGCCATGAGTGAGATGCTCTCGGTCAAACCCTGATAACGTCTCTAACTCCGGGTTTTAAAACATTGAAGACCTAAAACGTTGAAATCGAGTAGAAAGGAGAGCTGCAACTAGGAAGGCGCAGCATTTTGCCTGGCCAACGTGGCATGTTCATTAACTTGAGTCTCAGAATCTTGTTCTTGCTCTTGACCCTCAAATCTCGCTTTGAGTTGTGCCACATCCCTAGCCAACACATTGACAACATCTTTAAGGATCTTGTTTTCATTCACAAGTCCGTGAACAACACTAATCAAATCGAACTCTGGGTCCACCGCATCAGCTTCCCGATTAAACAGACCCACAACATCTCTTACTTCTTCTAAGTAAGCCCAAAGAGTTGTAGAATCAAGACCTTTTCCACCCATGATCGGCAATATGTATGCAACACTTAGCTTTCGATCACAATTCAACCACAAATTCGTGATGTGGCCTCACACCAAGTTTGACACTTTAAAAGCCTGCAAATAGAGTTTGCCAATGGGTTAAGCTCTGATACCAAAATTGTAACGTATAAATTCCTGAAAAAAAACTCAGGAAACCACGCAACGGAAAACACTTAGAAACATTCAAGCAGCAAACAAACACACATGCACGCAGAGACATTGAACACATGTGTGCAAACAAGGCCCATCCATACGCTAGCGGCGTCAAGCACACAGCTTGACAAGCCTTAGGGAATTTAACCCAAGGGCCCCGGTAATGAGGCACACAGCCGACATGCCGGTTGGCCACTCACCACCACAAGGATGAGAGTGGACTTATACCACCCTTAGCAGAGAAGTTCTCCGGCCATCCCCAAATCCCCTAACTTTGAACGTCAAGGTCAAAGGGGTTCCGCACACCACTTGCAGTCACATCCCTAGCACCCGCCTTGTAAACATTTAGACTACAATTAGGGGAAGTTAGTCACTCTAATGCCCCGCCTAAAGAAATCCAGACGACGACAAGGGATGTTACGACCTCAATGCCCGCCTTGGTTTATTTATGGAAAGGAAGATAAGTGATGTCTAACCAGGAAGGAAATGTTTTTGAAGATGTTAGACATTTCCTATCCCCTGAAAACGGCTTATTTTTAGTTTGAAAAAAAAGAGTTAGAAAACTTTTGAAGTTGTTTGGAATTTTTGGTAAAGAAACACTAATCTTAGGAAATATTTTTAGGATAAAACTTTATGTTATGTGAGAAGAACTTTCTACATGTGTGAGAAGAGTTTTCTGTCATTTGAGAAGATAACGTCCTTTAAAATTCCTCAAAATAGGCTCTTTGAATTTTTAAAATCTTGATGAGATTTGAATTGAAGAAAAAGAGTTGTTCGAAATTTTTGAAATGATTTTTGGAATTTATTTGAAATTTATTTGAAGAAGTATTTTGAATTTTTGAAGTTTGAATCGAAATTAAAAGATGATTTTAAATTTTGGAGTTTGAATTGAATTTACAAGTTGGGTTTGACATAATTGAATTTGGGATGAGATTGGACTGTTTTTGACGTGGATTGTTTTACTGTTGGGTGAGGCTGGACTATTGGGCCAGCTTTTGGTTTTTGAAATGGGGCAGATTTGAGTTTTGACTTGATTTGGATTTCACCTAGATGTTAGGCTTGATTTGGGCTTTGACTTTATTAGGATTTTTGGGTTGGTAATTGGAATTGATCTTGGACTTGGGTTGAATTTGAAATTGACCTTGGATTGAATTTTTAAAATTAGATTTTGGGATGAATTTTGAAATTAGATTTGGGTTGAATTTTTGAAATTGGGCTAGGAAGCAAGCCGGGTATGGGCTTGGAAAAGGACCGAGTATGGATACAGATCGGGTAGTGGGTCGGGTCACATTTGTGGGACAGGTTGAATTTGTGGGCCGGGTCAGATTTGTGAGCCAGGTCATATTTATGGGCGAGGTCAGATTTGTGGGCAAGGTCGGATTTGTGGGTCGAATCGGATTTGTGGGTCAGGTCTGATATGTGGGTCGAGTCAGGTTTATGGGCAGGGTCGGACTTGTGAGTTGGGTCGTGTGTGCGGGTCGGGTCTAATTCTGAGTCAGGTCAGAGTTTTGAGCCGTATCATATGTGTGGGCCAGACTGGACTTGAATTATGGGTTGGGATGATTTGGGTGGTGAATTGGGGCAAATTTAGAATTTTTGGACTGTTTGGATTTTTTTAAGTAAGTTTGGATTGGACTCATGGCTTGAAATGATTTCTGAATTTTATTGCTATTCTTTTTATTTAAAATTCCAAAAAAACAATTTTTTGGTTTTTTTAAGATTAAGTCCAGTTTTTTATTAGATGGATTTGTTTACTTGTGTTCATTGTCGAAATTAAACTGGAGATTTACATTGATGATTTTTTTAAAAGGATTTGGAAACAAGTTGTTTTTTTGTTAAGAAAACTTGGAGATTTATTTAACAAAGTGGTTGTGAAAGACATGAAAATTTGAGAGACAACTTTTGAATTTGAAATAGGAGATGAGGGGTCGGAAAATAGGTGAGAACTTTGCATTAGGAAATATGATGGCTTAAGGCTCATAATGAAATTAGATTTTAATCTCTTTTTTTAGATGTGTGTTTTAGGGTTTAGGGTGTCACCCTCCACCAAATAGGTCCATGGTCTATTAAGTGTGGGGGACACCCACTATCCTAATGGCTAGGTTCTAAAGGATAATTTCTAAGGCTTAAATCAACAGTGAAGACTAAATTAACAAATTGCAATGAAAATAGAGGTAAAGCAGTATATGTGCAATGGAGAAGTAAATCATAGGCAAGCAATTATAATACACCAATCAAGATTAAGACCAAATGAGGATGTCAAATTAGAATACTAAAACACAAAGTGAAGCAATCAGGTTCATGATTATTAGAAGTCAACCAACTAGGAAAACCTGAATTAAAACACTAACTGGTTCCATCTTTTTTTTTACTATTTTTTTATTACAAAGTTGTAAAAGAAAGAGACATGTGAAGCCAAATTTACATTTCCACTATCCACAAATTTAAAGAACTAACTAGAACTCTTGCTTCTGATTACTAATCTACCCGTATTGTTCATTTAATGAATTCAAAAGTTGTAAACTGAAAGATTACATCCTATTTCCCTTCTGTCGGTCACTTGCTCAAAAATGGTGCAAATGGTCAAGTTGTGTGGTTGGATTAACTTAAGAAAATACCCTTAGTTAAACTGTGATTCCAAACAGAGATAAAACACAAACATCAATACTAATTTTCCTTTCGTCTATGGGAAACGATTTAAACCAGTGAGTGGATTAACTTTAGGTTAATAACTGAATGGAGAATGACAGAGTATTAGCCAAGAAGAATCGTTAAACATCAAGTAAACATGGAAATTGTAAGCTTGCAACTATACAAAAAAGTATCAAGTTGTAGCACTTTAGCAACATCAGTTTTGTAGACATCCCAAGAATATCATCAATTCAAGCTACAAGAAAAATCTGGGTTAAAGAAGGGTGTACCCATAAACAACAAAGATGTCCTGCACAGTTTACACATGAGCAACTTAGATGCACTATATTAGAACATGAGCGTCACAGATTAGGCCAACATCAAAAACAGGAAACGAAGTGATAAAATGAATAATAGCAAGAGAAGATACTGCATTCACAACTGTATCAGTATATGAGTGACATTCAGACCCTGTGAACAAAGAAAATGAAGATGAATACCTATGTCTGGTGTTTGTTAGGAATCGGTAAGGTTTAAAAATGCTTATAAGGAGGATTAACAACTTATATGAGGGAACAGAAGCAGTTTATCTAAACCATAAGCGTGAAAGTTCCTTGAGAAATAATTGATGATGACAATACCGACAAGATCTCGTATAGACGAGAGACCACCTGTTCTCGTTATGGGCATATCATTGTCTTGATATGGTTGAGGTGAAATTTAGACTTATAATTGATGGGTATAACACAAACCCATAAAAATAGGAAAACAGTTAGTGCTAACAAGAAAGAATGGGGTATCACCAGCACATTATATTGGGCATGAGCACTAGACGGAGATGTAGAAAAGAAGAACTTCAACTTTCTCACATGCCAAACCGACAGAAACAAGAGAGAAAACAGATAACCCTATAAACCATTAAAGGGGTGGATCCTTGAAGTTGAGCACCAGATCCATCTTAACAGGACAATATGTGAAGATAAACTCGGAATATTCATAACTAGGTTTGAGCAATCTGGAAACCCGACGACCTATGTTGGGTATGATATTCACCAGAGCTCATCTTATGTTTTACATAAAGCATAAGTGATAAAAACTCAAATAAAATCCCCAAGATATAATAAAGGTGAGAACGGACCGACATTAGCATCGGTATTCTACGGTGAAATTGCAGATAAGCATACTACATTCCTTTATAGGGTTAATCTGGTCGAGCCATGATGACAGAAATAGAAATAAGCATAAATGGTACAAACTAACAGATACAATCAAAAGATGAAGAAATAGATAAAAGAGAAATCGATACCAGTGCTAGATTCAAGCTCCAACGAAGTCGGAAATGGAGGCCCTCTTCTTTTTAGAGTTCATCGGGCAAGAAAATAGAAAAAAAAAGGGAAGAAGGAGGAACGAAAGACGACTTTCTTACTTTACTGATGGATGAGGGAAACGAAGTTATGAAGGGCAAGCTCCAGTGATATTTCTGTCTCTTGTCAGTGGAAGGTGATTGTGATGAATGTGAGTTTAGTTCATGTGTTTCCAGTGAAAACAAAGAAGAAGATGATGGGTTTGGGGGTTGATTCAGCAGTACGAAGGTTTTTTTTAAGAAGAGAAGAGAATCGAAGGTTCCAGCAAAATGTGGTATTATCGGCTCTTAGAATCATCTACAGTAGGGTTTCTGGCTGTCTTTTTATAAGTAGAAAAATAGCTAGGGTTTTTGTAGAAAATGGGCTTATTAAAATGTCTGGGCTTTGTTTAGGGTTGAGATGAGGAAACTGAACTTAAATCCAAATGGTCCGTGTTTGGGTCTAGGCGTTCCCAAGGCCTCTTGTTTGGCCACGACCAGTCGAAAATAAAAGGAACTTATCTGCTTCTCACAAGGTGAGAACTCGGAACCTCCATCCCTTACCCCTACCTTGTGTGCTCTAACCAATTGAGCTGAGACAAAATTCAATATATGACTGTAAGAAATAACAATAGCGTTTTAATGTGAGATGAACTGAAAAATAAAAATGCCCCCCATCTCTCTACAAGTTTCGAACCCAAGACCACTTGATTCCCAAGTGGACACATTAACTGATGAAGCGAACTCATAACTCAATGCATAAACACATGAAATAACACTAAAGCTTCAATTTGAACTGAATGACACCTTTTAAAAGCACTAATGTTTAAATAGAACTATACAATAAAACGAAATGGTTTAGCTAACAAATGAATTGTTTTCTTTTCACAAATCATAAAATAGTATAATGTAAATAAAAATAACAATAATAACATAAATAATAAAATGAAATAATTTAGATGAAGTACCATAATAATAAATACATGAAATAATGGAATGGTACTAGTATGATGGAAGTAAAAATACGAGTGAATACCATGAAATGAAAATTGAATTAGATATGTAGAAGTGATGGAAAGTAAGATAGAATAAACAAGTAATAAAGTAAAACGAAATGAGATAGAGTTTAGTCGAACTAGCGACACAATGAAATGTACTAACATGAATGAATAATAATAGTAAAAAAGTACATAAAGTTATAGAAATAAAAATGAAATTAATGATGATAAAATGATGAGTAGATGCTAGAATATAATTAAAAATGGTCGTAGATAGGATAAAGTAGATAAAACACACGGGTTTACAATAGTATGAAAATAAGGGTGGAAAAATGATAACCAAGTACATAAAATAATGAGAGGTATTAAAATAACGAAATGACTTAAAAACAAAAGTAACAAAATGATTGTACATAATAGAGTAGGATAAAATATATTACAATAAAAGAGGCTCGTGCTCCTTTTCCTAAGGAATGTGAGATTTAAATATTGGGAAAAAGAAATTCCTTTGATCGAAGACGGACAGGGACCACCTTCTTATTTTTCCCCATTTAAATATAAGGTGGGTGATGAGAAGTTTTGGAGTCTACAAAGGGTATTTATGGATATTATGTGATGAAATGGTTACTGAAGGGGGCGTGGACCATGCAGTCCTTTATCATTAGATCGGTGTGTCCACGGGTATTTATGGATATTTATGGGATCGATAGAGTCTTTTACTCTAGTTTCCCGCCTCCTGTAGCTGAAGAACTTTTGGGGTGTGCACACTGAAATGCTAGAGCAAGATTGCACTCTCGTGGAGAGAGTATGGCTTAGGATCCGAGCAAGCTCCCGTTGGTTAAAGTTGTGTTGTATGTGGATTGTTGGTGTTGTGGGATAATTCATTAATTGTTTTGAAATGGATTTATGGTGTAAACCTTGATATTGCATCTGGTATAGGTGTTAACAGTTGTAAGACATATATTTTACATTGTTAGTTCGTATTTATTATCTCCTAATATTATTGTGTTAGAGATATTATTCCTCCCTTCATTAAGTTGCTCTTATTCTTATTTCCTTCTTCTTCTAGTTACCCTTATTCTTTATTCTTTGTAATCTCCTTTAGTCTATTCCCTATCCCTTTCTAGCCTATATAATGTACAGTTTCTCCTCCCTGTAAAGCATTGAACTACTGAATAAGAAATATGAATAACAGAAGCTTTACAAACCTTCGCCTCTTTCTCTCCCCTTTCTGTTCTCTTCTCGACGCTGCTGTTTGATCCCCATTTCTAAGCAAATTTACATGGTATCGGAGCAAATGATTCTTCTCTATCCCTATCTTCTTCCGCAAACTCAATCTCGAAACACTACTCTGATTCAGTGATTTTACTCTGCTCTATTCCTATCCTCTTCCACAAATCCCATCGCTATGGGTAACGAAGTCGGGGAGAGCGAACTCGCTCGCCTTCTCACCCAAATCCTGACCAACGTTGCTACTTCAAGTGCTATCACGACAAAGGTCGACACCACAGATCCTTATTACATCCACCCGAGTGACTACCCCGGTATGGTCATCGCTGGAAAATTCACCGGCAAGAACTTCCCCAGATGGAAGAAAGATGTCGTTCTCTCACTTAGAGCCCGTTCGCTCTTTACGATCAAACGCATAGTTAACTTATAGGATAGTGACACATATACTTTTTACTATGGCTAGTTAGAGTTTTCACCACTTACATATAGACACCTGTCTAGCAAATGAGATTAAAATTTGAAAAGTCCTCAGCGAACGGGACCTTACTGCCAAGAATAAACTTGGATTTATCAACGGTAAGATCCCTAGACCTGATTCTACATCCAGTAATTACGATCAGTGGGTGCGATGCAACAGTTTAGTTCAATCCTGGATCGAACACGCCATGGATGAATCGATAGCTCAAAGCTTCCTTAACGCTACTTCTGCCTACGATCTATGGAATGAACTGGTAGCTAAATATGAAACCAGTAATGGCGTCCACTTATATCAGATCAGACAAGCGATTAGTTCCTTGAAGCAGGAGAACGACAGCATCACTGAATATCACACTAAAATCAAGAAACTATGGGATGAAATGGATATGATGTATCTGACCACGGCATGTGCTTGTGATCTGTCGAAAGAAAATCTGAAGTATCACCATGATCAGAGACTGGTGTAGTTTCTCATGGGACTTCACCCTTCGTACAAGACAATTCGTGGCAACATCTTAATGATGAAGAGCCTGCCTCCTATCGAACAGGTGTACTCCCTCCTTTTGCAAGAAGAGAATCAAAATGAATTTACTACTAAAACTAAGAAAGGAGGTGACTTGATGAGCTTTGCCAACCAGACCTTCAAATCCACTTCTGGTAACAAGTGGCAGATTGAGAAAAAGAAACACATTAATTGCAATTACTGTAACAAGAGTGGGCTCCTTGAAGAAGATTGTTTTGTAAAATCTGGAAAGATAATTCAATGCAATCACTGTGGTAAGAAAGGACATTTAGAAGACAAATGTTTCTTCAAAAACGGTTTTCCAAGAGTAAACAAGGGAGGCAAGTTCAACAGAGGAATGACTGCTAATGCTAATGTTGAAGAAGAGGATGGAAAGAATAATCGGCCAAGAGAGACCGACCAGTTGACTACAGGCTTCACATCACAACAACTGGCACAGCTCTCCGAGTTATTCAACAGCAAAGGAAAATCTGCTATGTGTAGTTTTTCAGGTAACCCCCTTTGTCTTAGTGCTACTGTGCGCAATGATAAATCAAGCGATTTTTGGATTCTTGATTCAGGCGCATCTGATCATATCTGCTGTGACAAGTCCCTCATGAATTCCATCACGAAAAATGAAAAACTAAAACGTATAAGAATGCCTGATAATCATGTTAAGACCGTTGATTATGTTGGACAGATTCAGATATGCCATGATTACAACTTATGTGAGGTTCTTTGCGTAGAAGGTTTCAGTTTTAATCTTCTTTCTGTCCACAAATTGGTTGTCCAATTAAACAGTCTAATTTACTTTGGAAATGAGGGTTGCTTTGTGCAGGACCCTTTGAAGATTGACCTCATTCAAATAGGAGCTGTAAAGGAGGGGTTGTACATCCTGGAAAATCATCTGTTTGAGAACTACTGCAGCAAAAAGAGAAGCATGATGTGTAATTCCGTTTCTGTTATCAATAAATGGCATAGCAGGCTAGGTCATGTACCGATTGAGAAGTTAAAAAGTCTAGATGTATTACCCAACATCAAACAGAAAGACATAGATGATTTCTTTTGTGAAGTGTGTAATAAATCGAAGGCTCATAGACTTCCTTTTGCAGATAGCAATATTAAAACCACATGTATTTTTGAGATGGTCCACATAGATACTTGGGGCCCCTTTCATATGGAAACCCACGATGGTTTCACACATTTTGTTACTATTGTAGAAGATTTTAGCCATGCTACATGGGTCTACATGATAAGATATAAAAGTGATGCTTTTAAAGTAATAAAGCAGTTTGTCCAATATGTAGAAACTCAGTTTTCTAAGAAAATTAAAGTGATCAGGTCTGATAATGCTAGAGAACTCGGTACCAGCTCAGAGGGAAAAGATTTCTTTGAAAAACGTGGCATTAAACATGAAACTACATGTCCTAACACGCCCCAACAGAACGGAATAGCCGAGAGGAAACATCGATACCTCCTCGAAACAGCTAGAGCCCTTTATTTCAAATCAAATGTTCCTCTTGAATTCTGGGGGGAGTGTATACTCCACACCACTTTCTTGATCAATAGACTTCCTAGCAATCCCATTAACATGAAGACCCCTTATGAGGTTTTATTCAACAAGAAACCTGAATATAGACACCTTAAGATATTTGGCAGTTTGTGCTTTGCCACCATCACAGCTAGGATTGGAAACAAGTTCAATCCTAGATCGACAGCGTGTATCTACTTAGGACAGCCCGTGCGCCAAAAAGGCTATAAACTTCTGAATCTCGAAACCAGAGATGTTTTCGTTAATCGCGATGTGGTCTTTTATGAAAATTTGTTTCCTTTCAAGTACATACCAAGTTATCTTGACATTGACCTGAAGAAATACCTTATGCCTACTGAAATAGAAAGACTGTCCAATACCATTCCAGAAGATGTTGTTCCAACTCAGTCCTCTACTGATCATCACCCTTTTGAAGATGAAATACCTGACGCAATTCACTACGACACCAACGAGGTTTTACCCACCACAGAAGAAGATACCGAGCTAGAGGGGGATCACCACCATCATAATACCAATGATGATACCGAACCTCAGAATCCCGCTGAACAGTGACCTAATCAGCCCACTGATATAAGGAGATCTACACGTACCAGGACGATTCCATCTCATCTCCAGGATCATTTTCTGGGTAGTACTAAAATAAATACTCTGACTGATGTCATACCATCTAGATGTATGTGCATTGAGTCTCAATCTGATCAGGATATTACTGAGCTTGAAACCTATTAAGAAGCGGCTTCAAAGAAAGAATGGGTTACTGCCATGAATGATGAGATACAAGCATTAGAAGACAACCAGACTTGGGAACTTGTAGAACCATGCAAGAACAGAAAACCTATTGGAAGTCATTGGGTTTATAGAGTAAAACTCACCTCTGATGGAAGAGTTGAAAGATTTAAAGCCAGGGTTGTTGCCAAAGGATACAACCAAAAGGAAGGAACAATTACCAAGAAACATATTCACCTGTGGCTAAAATGACAACTGTTCAGTCTATCCTTGCTGTCGCTGTCAAGAGAGTCTGGGATGTTCACCAGTTTGACGTCTACAACGCCTTTCTCAATGGTGATCTTGACGAAGAAGTCTACATGATTCCTCCAAAGGGCTACTTAAGCAAAGGTGATAAGCGTGCCTGTAGATTAAAGAATTCCTTATACGGACTAAAACAGTCCTCGAGACAATGGAATACTAAGCTCACCAACTTCCTTGAAACTCTAGGCTATACTCAGTCACTCAACGACTATTCCCTATTCACCGAGAAAGAACACGGTCAATCTACATACATTTTAATATATGTAGACGACATTCTAGCTACGGGGAACAACAGAGTTGAAATCAACAAAGTTAAAAAGGAACTAAATACTGTTTTCAAAATCAAAGACCTTAGTTTAATAAGGTATTTTCTAGGAATGGAGTTTTTAAATACTCCAAAAGGCTTAATTGTCACTCAAAGAAAATTCATCAGCGAAACCTTAAACAAATTCTGCCATCCTGAATGCAAACCTCATGTTGCACCAATGGAGTACAATCTGAAATTTGGAGACAAGGACTGCCAGCCCCTTTCTAGCCCAACTATTTATAGACAGATCGTTGGGAAATTGAACTATTTGACAAATACCAGGCCTGACCTATGTTACACAGTCCAATTCCTGAGCCAATTTTTGAGCAATCCTACTGAAGCTCACCTCAAAGCAGCTCACCATGCCCTCAAATATGTCAAAGGGACCTCTGGTTTTGGACTTTTATTGAATAACAGTTGTCTCAATGATTTGATCGCTTATGCGATGCTGACTGGGCAGCTTGTCCTTCCACCAGGAAATCCGTCAGTGGATATATCACTACCTTAGGAGCTTCTCCAATCTCTTGGAAATCAAAGAAACAAAACACAGTTGCTTTATCTACTGCTGAAGCCGAATATAGATCCATGAGGAGACTCACGACGGAGCTGGCATGGCTAACCAGATTGTTGTCTGAATTGGAAGTAACAAGTATTGAACCTATTCCCATCAAATGCGACAATCAGGTAGCTGTTTACATCACCAAAAACCCCGTCTTTCACGAAAGGACTAAGCACATTGACCTAGACTGTCACTACGTGCGTGAGAAACTGAAGCAAGGGCTTATCTCTGTTGAATTCATACCTGGTCGTCTCCAGTTAGCAGATCCTTTAACCAAGGTCATCACAGGAAAACAATATACTACAGTTCTTCCTCAACTGGGCCTCCAAGATTATATGGATATTCGATGACATTTCTTTTCAATCCAATCTCTATGGTCTTGACCCTAGAGCTTGAGAGGGGGTGTTAGAGATATTATTCCTTCCTTCATTAAGTTGCTCTTATTCTTATTTCCTTCTTCATTTATTCTTATTTCCTTCTTCTTCTAGTTACCCTTATTCTTTATTCTTTGTAATCTCCTTTAGTCTATTCCCTATCCCTTTCTAGCCTATATAATGTACAGTTTCTCCTCCCTGTAAAGCATTGGACTACTGAATAAGAAATATGAATAACAGAAGCTTTACAAACCTTCGCCTCTTTCTCTCCCCTTTTTGTTCTCTTCTCGACGCTGTTGTTCGATCCCCATTTGTAAGCAAATTTACATAGTGTTACTCAGCTTTGCCGACAATTGCCTTCTTTGTGTTTTACTCAATGTGTTGTTGGACAGGAGGAGATTGAGATGAGTGGATGAGCTTGGGGGAGTGGTCATCTATAACTTTAGAAGTTACAATAATTAGGGATTAAGTCTTAACCCAATTTAGAACTCATGTTCGGTTTGAAATCAAATTTGGAAACACCACTTGTTTATTTATGTCTCAACTTGGTTGTTTTTTGTTCCTAATGTTATAACATGTCGTGTTAAATCCGTAGTTAATCCTATATAAGTACTCTATAACAGTACATATTCCTAGAATTGTTTGATATTGTTTATAAGACAACATACATTAACTTTTTGCATTAGCGCTTTACGTGGCGGTAACACCTAGGTTTAATAGGGTTTTTGATACGTGTGAAACATATAGGCTTTTTAGGGTTTAATTACCTTATAATTTGTAACAATTCAGGCAATGTTTCCCACTTATTATGTGTTTTTCCTAAGATTGATGTTTTGATAAGAACTAATGTATTTTATATGCTAAATATAGGAAAAATCCAGGGAAATGAAGATTTTACATCATAAGGATTACAACGCAACAAACGGGGAACAAATCAGGAGAAGAGACACAAAAATTGGTCACGTCCGGGTCAATATGGCCGGACGCAAATCCGGACGTCTCATGTCCGGATCCGGACGCAAGCCGAACGTGACCCGAGATCCAGCTCCAAAAGTTTTGTGTCTTGTCCGGATCCGGACACAGATCCGGACACACCCCGAGTTTCAGATCCAAAACCGCTGTTTCACGTCCGGATCCGGAAACAGATCCGGACGTCGCATAGAAACGAAAAATAAAAACGCATGCGCTGATAATCGGGCTTTCGGCGCAATTATCAGCCGAGCGGCGGTTTAGCCCATACTTCAACATTTATTAATACGCGCCCATGCTCAATTAATTACCAACTCACCAAACTTCCACTAACCTATGTTTTTCTTCTAAGCCTATTTAAACCCAGCTCCTACTTCATTTCAAATCGTACCAGACTCTCAGAGTCTAAACATCACTCTCCTCCTCTCCCTCCATATTACCTGCTCACCCACGATAATCCTTCATCTCCATTCACAATTTTCCTCCGTAACTCTTCTCCCTCACTCACAGACAGAAAGCGGCTCACGGGACTTCATTTAGCCGCGTCCGGATCAACGTCCGGATCCGGACAAGGCCAGGACAAGGCGTCCGGATCCATGTCCGACCCAAGACAGCCAGACGTGACACAGACAAGAGTGGAATTTGCAGAATCGTCGACGGCTTCTAAAATCAGTTTTTCTGCTAAATCCCTCTATCCTTATGCTGTTTATATTGAGCATTGTTATTTTGTCTATGGCTGAGTAGTCACTTTTAATTTCGGTTTACTATGTATCTCTAGATTCATTATTTCTGAACCTTTGTGATTTTCTGCAGTATTAGAATAAAGTTCTTTTCCCTTATGAATTCCTAAACATATTAATCTGATCAATTATTGAGTTTATCAGTTTGTTAGCTTATAAGTGAGAACTGCGGCTATCAATAGACTATAAGGAAAAGAACCAGTTAGTATAGAGATGGTAATTCCTCTAAACCACTACCTGACCATTAATCTAGACTATGCTTAAAGCAATTAGTAAACAGTGGATTCATAACGAGAGTTAGGATTCGGTCTTTGCTAATTAGAATTCGTGGAACGGGAGACCGAATACGAGTTATCCTTATTCTAGGGTTTTATTCATAATTCTGTAGAAATCACTTAGGAGAAGAAACTGCAAATCTAGAGAGAAGTAGTAAACCGGAATGTCCTTTATCGAACAAAAACCAAATCAATTATTTACCTGTTATTTATTATTTATTGAACTCTTTTACAACATTCCATCACACACAAAAACCCCCAATTTCCTGTTATTTATTATTCTTGTTTGTGTGTAAGTAGAAATTAAACTAGACTGCCTCCTTTGGTTCGATACTCAGGGAATACTCCGAGATTTAAACTTGCTATAATCGACCGGTACACTTGCCGTTAGGTTAAACCCCCAACAACAATTTACCGTTAGGTTTTACCCCAACAAGTTTTTGGCGCCGTTGCCGGGGAGGCACGGTTGCTTAGTTTAATTTTTATATGGTATTATTTTGTTTTTGCTTTTTAGCTTATTTTTGTTTTATTTTATTTTCTTTTGTTCATTTTCTTAGTTTTGTGCAATTTGTTTCTTATTTTTTGTTCTAGTTTATTTTAGTTTTACCTGATTGAGTTTACTTTTACAACTACATTACTATCAGTTATCTGATTTTGGTTTATGGTTAAAACTCGTTCTGAAGGAAATGCTGAATTTGAGCTGGAACATGAGATAGAATGACTTACAAGAAGAAGTCGTCAGGGATTGGTACTGGAGTCTACAGTTGAACCAGAAGTGTTTTTCAAAGACTCACCAGGTGATACCTTTGTTTCAGAAGAAGAGTATCTTATGGACGGTATCAGTAGAGTAAGAAGGATGAACGACTACACTCGTCCGAATGTGGAGGGACTCACATCACCAATAGTAATCCCTGCACTACCGGAAGGGGTAGAATGGCAATTCAAGACCCATTATGTCACGATGGTCCTGAATGTTCCACAGTTCAGTGGAGTAGTTACTGAAGACCCAAATGTTCATCTTACATCCTTCCTGTGATTGGTTGGAGCATGTTCAACACCAGCTTCTCAGGAGGTAGCCAGGCTAACCTTGTTTCCTTTTTCACTCAGGGACAGAGCTGCAGAGTGGCTGAACTCCCTATCTCCAAACAGTATCACTTCCTGGAGTGAGCTAGCAGATGCGTTCCTAGCAAAGTACTTTCCACTGTCCCGAATGTTTCAATGAGAGGTGAGATCATGAACTTCAAACAGTATAGCGGTGAAACTCTTTCTGAAGCTTGGGAGCGATTCAAAGGAATTGTAAGAAGAGTACCACATCATGGTCTGGGAGAAGAAGTTGTATTGCAATCATTTTATAAGGATCTAGACCCCCAGAGCCGTCTATTAGTTGATACCTGTGCAGGAGGAAGTCTTATGGAGCTTTCAATCACCAGGATAAAGGAGTTGTTGGAAACTCTTTCCAATTCAGCTAACCAATGGGGAGGTGCTAGAGCTGCTACTGAGATCTTTCCAAAGAAGAATGCAGGAATTTATGAGGTAGACTCGAATACCCTCTTAGCTGCTAAGATGGATAGCATTTCTAAGCAGTTTGAGAAGATGTGCACACTGATGAACCCAAAATCAATCGCATCAGCTATCACTGATTCATTCCCTCAATGTGAGTATTGTGGTAGAGGTTCTAACATGTGCCAGTGTGTTCCACCGCAAGAAGAGGCAGCAAACTATGTTGGTAACAGACCAGGTAATTATTTCGGAAATCAAGGCAACCCAGGTTACCATTCTCAGCAGCAGAATCGTTACCAAGCTGGTGGTAACAACAATTACAACCAAAGACCCCAACAGCAGTATAATTCCTCTTATCAGAAGCAGCCACTACAGAATCAGCAAGTGCAGAATACAGGTGCTGGTGCGTCCTCTAGTATGGACGAAGTTCTGGCCAGAATGAATGATTTCATCACGGTTAACACCAAGAAATTTAATGAGCTGGAAGCTTTCAATCAGGAGCAGAGGACCTTCAACAATGATCAAAGGACATTCAATAGGAACATCGAGACTCAGCTATCTCAGATATCGCAGCAGTTGGCTCAGCGTCCTTTGGGTTCTTTGCCCAGTCAGTCAGAGCAGAATCTGAGAGAGCATGCCAAGGCAATCACGTTGAGGAGTGGTACACAGCTTGACCTGGTGATCCCTGAAGCTGAGGCTCCTCTTCCTAATGTTGAGCGAAATGAAGAAACTACACCAGCAGGTTCTCAGGAGGAACCATTTGAAGAGGAGGCGACGATTAGCAAGACTCCTAAGATTTCCACACCTCCACGCCGTGCAGTTGATGAAACGTCGGTTCCTTTTCCCAACCGGTTGAAGAAAAGAGACCTGGATGAGCAGTTTGGTAAGTTCTTAAGTATCTTTAAGAAACTAACCATTAACATTCCTTTTTCTGAAGAGTTGAAGCAGATGCCGATATATGCGAAGTTCATGAAGGACATCCTGTCCAATAGACGGTCTTTAGTGGAGAAGGATACTGTGCAGCTTACCGAGAGCGTTTCAGCCGTCCTTTCGAAGAAGCTTCCACCTAAGCTTGATGATCCAGGTACTCCGGTCATACCTTGCGCGATAGGTAATGTGAGTGTGGTAAGGGTTTATGTGACTTAGGTGCAGTATTAATTTAATGCCCTTATCAATGTATTTGAAGCTTGGTTTAGGAGAATGTGAACCTACCCGAATCTACAATTAGCTGATAGGTCAATCATCCTACCTAAAGGGGTGGTAAGGGATTTAATTGTTTCGGTTGGTACTTTTGCTTTCCCTGCTGACTTTGTTATTTTAGACATGGAGGAGGACAAGGTAGTACCGCTTATCTTAGGTCGACCATTCATGCGTACAGCAAGGACCCTCATTGATTTTGAAGGAGGGAAGATTATACTGCGGTTACATGATGAGCAGCTTGTATTTGATATGACCAAAGCTACTACCCACCCTTCTGATGTTCATGCTTGTTTCAGTTTAGATTGTATTGATACCTTGATGCAGGACTATTCTTACAGCCCCACAGAGCTGGATGCATTGGAGAAGTGCTTGGTAGAATCCATAGAAACAGCTCATGATGATTCTGAGATTTCTGCTGCAGCATTTCAGCTTGCTGCTGGGAGGCCATATAGGAAGAATCACAGAATCGAAGAGGAACCGCTGGACCGAGTTCCAAAGATGCTAACTCCTTCTGTGGACTCACCACCTTCCCTTGAAATTAACCCTCTTCCTAGTCACCTTAAATATGCTTTCTTAATTCCTCCATCTGATTTGCCTGTCATTATTTCTAATAGTTTAACCAATGAACAGGAGGAAGCCTTGTTGCAGGTTCTAAAGAGGAACAAAGAGGCACTAGGGTGGTCCATTGCTGATATCAAAGGCATTGCCCCTACGTTCTGCACTCACCGCATTTACCTTGAGGAGAATGACAAGCCAATGAGACAGCCTCAGCGAAGACTGAACCCGCACATGAAAGAGGTGGTTAAGAAGGAGGTTATCAAGCTCTTGGATGCAGGTATCATCTACCCATTTCTGACAGCGAATGGGTAAGTCCTACACAGGTCGTACCTAAGAAAGGAGGTTTAACTGTGGTGCCTAATGATAAAGGTGAATTAATTCCTCAGCGTACTATTACCGGGCATAGAGTTTGCATTGATTATAGGAAATTAAATGCCGCCACTAGGAAGACCATTTCCCCTTCCTTTATTGACCAGATGCTAGAGAGGCTTGCAGGACAAGAATATTATTGTTTCTTAGATGGTTACTCGGGTTATTTTCAGATTCCAATTGCTAAGGAAGACCAAGAGAAAACCACTTTTACATGTCCGTATGGTACTTATGCTTATCGACGCATGCCCTTTGGTTTGTGTAATGCACCAGCTACATTTCAACGATGCATGACTACTATCTTTGCTGATTTTATTGAAAAGTGCATCGAAATCTTTATGGATGATTTTTCTATCTTTGGACCGACTTTTGATTCATGTTTGAGAAACTTGGATTTAATCTTAGCTAGGTGCAAGGAAACTAATTTGGTGCTCAATTGGGAGAAGTGCCACTTCATGGTGCAGGAAGGCATCGTGCTCGGACATAAGATTTCTAAGAAAGGGATCGAGGTAGACAAATCAAAGATTGAAGTAATAGAGCAGCTGCCACCACCATCATCGGTAAAGGATGTCCGGAGTTTTCTCGGTCACGCAGGTTTTTATAGGCGTTTTGTTAAGGATTTTCTAAGATCTCTAAGCCTCTTTGCGATTTATTACTTAAGGATGCTAAATTTGAGTTTACAAAAGAGTGCTTAGATGCTTTTAATTTGCTTAAAGCTAAGTTGGTTTCTGCACCTATTATTGTTGCTCCTGATTGGTCGTTGCCTTTCGAGATTATGTGTGATGCCAGCGATTACGCATTGGGAGCAGCTTTGGGTCAGAGGCATGACAAGGTATTGAGGATAGTCTACTATGCTAGTAAGACTATGAATGAGGCAGAAGAACTACGCCACGACGGAGAAGGAGCTGCTGGCGATTGTCTTTGCTTGTGATAAGTTTCGACCGTACATCATTGGCAGCAAAGTCATCGTGCACACCGACCACTCCGCTCTCAGGTATCTCTTTGGAAAGGTTGACGCTAAACCTCGTTTGATCAGATGGATTTTGCTTTTGCAGGAATTTGACATTGAGATTAGAGACAAACCTGGAGCGCAGAACGGAGTGGCGGATCACTTATCCCGTATGGAAGTTCCAGATGATGGCAGGCTGATCAATGAGTATTTCCCTGATGAGTATGTCTATATGATCGGTCACTCCACGGACCCTTGGTATGCTGATATTGCAAACTACCTAGCCAAGGGCATTGTTCCTCCAGAGTTGACATATCAGCAAAAGAAGAAGTTCTTCTCCACGGTCAAGCATTACCATTGGGACGACCCGTTTCTGTTTAAGGTCTGTGCAGATGGTATGATTCGTCGTTGTGTATCTGAGAATGAAGCTAGAGACATCCTGACGCATTGCCATTCTAGAGAAGCAGGGGTCATTTTGGTCCGGCTAGGACAGCCGCGAAAGTTTTGGAGGCTGGCTTCTTTTGGAAAACTTGAACAAGGACTATCAATTTGTTTCCACTTGTGATCAATGTCAAAGGCAGGGGAATTTATCCAGACGCACGAGATGCCATTAATTCGATCTTGGAGGTTGAACCGTTTGATCTTTGGGGCATTGATTTCATGGGACCGTTCCCCATCTCAAGGTAACCTCTACATCTTGGTAGCAGTAGATTATGTCACCAAGTGGGCTGAAGCAATAGCAGCACCTACCAATGATGCAAGAGTGGTGCTTAAGTTTTTAAAAGGAATATCTTTTCCCGTTTTGGTGTCCCACGAGCATCATTAGTGACGGGCACACTTCTGCAACAAACAGTTTGAAGCTCTTCTGCAGAAGTATGGTGTACGGCATAAGGTTTCTCTACCGTATCATCCACAAGAACGGACAAGCTGAGATCACCAACAGGGAGCTTAAGTGGATTCTCCAGAAATCTGTCACATCCTCGAGGCGAGACTGGTCCCTTAAGTTAGATGACGCCTTGTGGGCATACCGCACTGCCTTTAAAACACCTTTAGGTATGTCCCCATACAAGTTGGTTTATGGTAAGGCGTGTCACTTACCTGTGGAGCTGGAGCACAAGTCTTTTTGGGCAATTAAGGCATTGAATTTTGATCTCCAAAAGGCTGGTGAGAAGCGTAAGCTACAGCTGTGATCTGGAGGAGTTTAGAGAGGCAGCTTATGAAAACGCCAAGATTTATAAGGAGAAGACGAAGAGGTGGCATGATAAGCTGTTGGTCAAGCGTGAGTTTCACGTGGGGGATAAGGTTCTTCTATTCAACTCCCGCCTGAAACTATTCCCAGGAAAGTTAAAATCTCGTTGGTCCGGCCCATTCACAGTGACAAGTGTCTCACCTTATGGAGCCATTGATCTAATCAACACAGAAGGTGAGACATTCAAGGTCAACGGATCCCAGCTAAAACATTATTTGAGTAGTAACAGTGCCGAAGTTCACTCGGTGATCACTGTTTACAACCCGCCATGCTGAGTACACAATTGAAAGGTCTAGCCAAAGACCGAAAAGATGGGCAGCTTGGTGGGAGGCAACCCACCAGTATAAAATCTCTTCTCCACTTTCTTTTTACACTTTCCTATTATTTGATATACTTTTCTTTTAATCTATTGAGAATTTTCCTTTACAGCACGAGCCCCGACTCCCCTATTTCAATAAATAACTCTACCTGGTTCCACTTGAGTTCTTATGGTTCTGCAGATTTAATCTTTCAGGTACTTCATTCTAATGCTAAACTGAACTCAAGTGTGGCGAAATATCATGGCAGTGTTCACCACGGATCAGGGAGTCCTTTAACACTCTTGCTATTCTATTTCTACATTTCTTGTGTTTGTTTTATTTTTGTTGATTATTTGTGGTAATGTCTCCTTTTTATAAATGAGGTGTTTTAGGTTAATGGTTGTTAATTTAATTTAATATATATATAAAAAAGAAGTTTTTCAACGCGTCCGGCTAATTCCAGCCGACGCCAAACCGGACGCTAGCAAACCCTAACCCGGACGGAATTCCGGACACAACTATATCGCGGCCCCGATTTTCTTTTTTCTTTCTTCTTTTCTTTTCTTCTTCGTTCCATCTTCTTCCTCCCGACGACCTCGACCCAGAACACAAACGCACCCCTCCACTCTTCTTATTCCACTTGCGCCACCACCACTCCCGCACCACTTCGACACCGGCGAGACCAGGAGCACCACCGCAGTACCGCCCCGCCACCGCATTTCTCCCTTTCTCCAGAATTTGCCACCAAACCCACCCTAACTGAAACAGGTTTTTCAAATTTTACGATATCACTATGCATCTCTATCGATTTAGGGCAGATTAGGTTGTTGTTTGGCGATTTTGGATGTTAATTTGTTGTTTAGGTGTGAAAACGTCAATTTGTGTGTGAAAATTTGGTGATTTCTGTTGCATTTGTGAAGTCGACGCCGCTGCAGACGCGGCGAAATTTTTTTTAGGGATCTTACTGCGTCCGGATCTGCGTCCGGCTAAGTTGACCCGGACGTAGACCCGGACATGAACAAATTTTCAAAATTTTCTGAAATTGGTTTATAGGTTTATGTTATACTGTTTAATGCTCTTGTTTGCTATGTTTGGATGTTTTAATGCCTTGAAACTCATAAATTAACTGTGTGCAAGAATGTGTTCAAATAGAACTTACTGCTCGATCGGTTTCGGGTTTTGGAGTGTCTGTTGCTTCTCTTTTCTTGCTGTTTAGATTTCTTACTGCTTTTGTTTATCATATAGATGGCTCGAACTAGAGGAGGAGGTGCTACACGCACGGGGTCCTCTTCGAGGAACCCATGCCCTGACGACCAGTCAGAGCCGGCCCCCACCCCACTCCGACCTGATGGCTTTATATCTGCTACCGCCCGAGCCTGGTATGAGCAAGGTGGATCCTTTGTCATCGAGCGGCGCATCACCGCCGAAGCATCAGCTGCCACTGGTCTTACCGACATCTTTGAGGGTTTGGGCGCCAGAAGCATCTTGCGCATGGGCGAGGGTGTCTTCTCTCCGGAGCTGGTACGAGAATTCTACGCCAATGCTGTGGCATCAGACACGACAAACAACATTACCTCCTACGTGTGCCAGTTCTAGGTGGAGGTAACCCCTGAGACTTTTGCCATTCTTTTATTCCTCCCGGACAATACGGAGACACATTTAGATTTTACGGAGGATGAGCTTAGACAGAGTAAGTCTAGGTGGTTGCAAGCGGTCGGGAGTACTACTCGCCGACGGGGTGAGGAGAATAAGACTGTACTCCCGTATGCTCTCCTCCCTTCCCTTCCCCAGAGGACCCTAGCAGAGATCCTCAGTCATCAGATCCAGCCTCATGCCGGAAATGATGCTTCTGACGAGGATTGTTTTCTCCTCGACTATCTCTTGGCCGCGCCACCTCCACCATCTCAGCAGATTTCGATCCCCTTCATCATGTTTAGGCAGCTCCACAAGGTGGTGACTTACCAGAAGACGAAGAAGAAGAAGATCACCCCCATCTTCCCTATATTTATCCAGCATCTTCTTAAATCCACCCTTCCTGAGGATATCTTCACCGATCTCGAGATGAGGGAGGGTGAGACACCCATCTCCCTTGGGACCTTCAGGAGATGGGGCTTCGTTTGTCTTGATGATGGCAGCTGGGTGAAGGGCAACTCAGGTCTCGGGTCCAAAGGCACCTCTGCGAGTTCCAGCTCTACTCCAGCGGCCACTGCTACCATGGCACCTCCCATACCTCCAGTGATGAGCATCCCGCCAGAGATGCAGACCATGATGGACTTCATTCTCCAGCAGCAGCAGAGGATGGAGCGCTTTGGGGGTATGGAGCAGCAGTTTGTGGATGTACATCAGCAGGTCGGGGATGTCCAGCAGCGCCAGGTGCGCATGGAGGGACACATAGATGACATCCGCCAGACTCAGGGGCACCTCCAGACAGAGCAGACTTCCCTCTGCGACACCCAGACTATGCTCACAGAGCGCTTAGAGCGCAGTGATGATTTTCAGCGAGAGACTGCTCAGTTCATGGCACAGGCATCTGCTCACCAGAGAGAGGCATCAGCTCATCAGGCCCAGACTACCCAGCTCTTACAGATGCTCATGGCCCAAATGGGAGCGAGACCACCCCCACCACCACCGCCTCAGTGACCGCCATCCTATCTTTACTGCTTTCTTTTATTTTGTTTGTTTTTCTGTACTTTTCTTTTTCTTTGACTTATTTTACTTTTGTTTGTTAAAACTAACAGTAAAACACGAGACTGCGGATGAGGTGGTAATGGTTATATTAGGCAGTGTTTTAAATTCTTAATTACTAAATTTCATGTTTCTCTGAGCAGTGCAGCATTCTTAAACGCTTAATTTACATGTCACCTCTACTGCGAAACAAACGGCTATAAGTACAGGAAATGGAACCACACTACTTGCAAACGTCTGCTAAGCTTGAATTATGGGGAGTATTCTTTCTCTAAATATAACTCATACGATGCAAATATTCTCTGTCGTTCGAGTTAATGCACTTTATTCTGTGGTTGTACATGCCAGTGACAAATTAGCAACTTGTACTCTGCACAACACGCATACTGTCTGTGACTCATGAGGAATATCTTGACCCCTGCAAAACTTCAAGTGTGAGGAAGAACATCTTCCTCAATCTATAACACCAGGGGAGTCTCAGTTCCTAATTTAACTTATTAATGTTCCACCTTTCTTGCGTTGAGGGTTAATTATTGCATATGCATCTATTATGAGTATAGCATGTTTTGAAAGCTCTTTTCACTGCTTTTCTTCTATGACCAATGAGGACATTGCTCCTCTTAAGTGTGAGGAAGGAAAGACCTTTCCCTGAAAACATGCTAGTTGTTCTTTAATGCCACACTTGCTTTTTGCTGCTCTAATGCCTGTGCACACCGAGTGAAATTAAACCAAGTGAATACCGTAGGAATTTTTTTGCTTGATGAGGTTTGTATAAATAATTTTATTTAAAAATACTCTCTTTTCACTAAAATTTGGTAGATTGGCTAGTTGTGAAAAGCAGATTATTTTAGCTTGGGATTTTGGAAATGAAGTGAATGTTTGGAATGAAAAGGATAAGGCAAGGGACTCCACTGATCAAAATTTTTTTTCCTAACAATAGCAGGCCTCGTCTATCCGGTTATTAAGTCTTAAGGGTGCCTTAACACCTATCTACCTAAGGTCTCAGGATCTGGGATAGTTGGCCCAACACCATCTCAAGGATAGAGAGAAAAGTCTGGGTTACAGAATAACTCTGCAAGATCTCAAATATTAGTTTGTTCTTGAAGATAAATGCTTTCGCTTACAGAAAAGATAATTGCAGTTAAATTTATTTTGATCATGAGTGCGTGGTGTTGAAAGGTATTGCGGAATAAGGCATTACTTCACACCTCTTGTCATCCAAAGGTTAGAGGAATGAAAATTGGTGGAAAGTCCCAAGCTAAGTTAACTTGTTTTCTACAATCTAGTTTCTCTATGCTTTTACAAAAAATTGTTCTTCCTTCACTGTTTATGAAAACCTACCTCTAAAGAGCAAGATTATTCTTTCAACTGTCACTTTGCTTGATTTCCCTTTGCACTTGTTTGATCTTGAGATTATGTGACGGTTTTAGAGATATTCTTATTTCTTATTTTGCTTGAGGACAAGCAAAAGCTTAAGTGTGAGGAAGTTGATAAGTGTGAAACATATAGGCTTTTTAGGGTTTAATTACCTTATAATTTGTAACAATTCAGGCAATGTTTCCCACTTATTATGTGTTTTTCCTAAGATTGATGTTTTGATAAGAACTAATGTATTTTATATGCTAAATATAGGAAAAACCTAGGGAAATGAAGATTTTACATCATATGGATTACAACGCAACAAACAGGGACCAAATCAGGAGAAGAGACACAAAAATTGGTCACGTCCGAGTCAATATGGCCGGACGCAAATCCGGACGTCTCATGTCCGGATCCGGACGCAAGCCGGACGTGACCCAAGATCCAGCTCCAAAAGTTCTGTGTCTTGTCCGGATCCGGACACAGATCCGGACACACCCGAGTTTCAGATCCAAAACCGCTGTCTCACGTCCGGATCCGGACACAGATCTGGACATCCCACAGAAACGAAAAATAAAAACGGATTCGCTGATAATCGGGCTTTCGGCGCAATTATCAGCCGAGCGGCGGTTTAGCCCATACTTCAACATTTATTAATACACGCCCATGCTCAATTAATTACCAACTCACCAAACTTCCACTAACCTATGTTTTTCTTCTAAGCCTATTTAAACCCAGCTCCTACTTCATTTCAAATCGTACCAGACTCTCAGAGTCTAAACATCACTCTCCTCCTCTCCCTCCATATTACCTGCTCACCCACGATAATCCTTCATCTCCATTCACAATTTTCCTCCATAACTCTTCTCCCTCACTCACAGACAGAAAGCGGCTCACAGGACTTCATTTAGCCGCGTCCAGATCAACGTCCGGATCCGGACAAGGCCAGGACAAGGCGTCCGGATCCACGTCCGACCCAAGACAGCCGGACGTGACACAGACAAGAGTGGAATTTGCAGAATCGTCGATGGCTTCTAAAATCAATTTTTCTGCTAAATCCCTCTATCCTTATGCTGTTTATATTGAGCATTGTTATTTTGTCTATGGCTGAGTAGTCACTTTTAATTTCGGTTTACTATGTATCTCTAGATTCATTATTTCTGAACCTTTGTGATTTTCTGCAGTACTTTAGAATAAAGTTCTTTTCCCTTATGAATTCCTAAACATAATAATCTGATCAATTATTGAGTTTATCAGTTTGTTAGCTTATAAGTGAGAACTGCGGCTATCAATAGACTATAAGGAAAAGAACCAGTTAGTATAGAGATGGTAATTCCTCTAAACCACTACCTGACCATTAATCTAGACTATGCTTAAAGCAATTAGTAAACAGTGGATTCATAACGAGAATTAGGATTCGGTCTTTACTAATTAGAATTCGTGGAACGGGAGACCGAATATGAGTTATCCTTATTCTAGGGTTTTATTCATAATTCTGTAGAAATCACTCAGGAGAAGAAACTGCAAATCTAGAGAGAAGTAGTAAACCGGAATGTCCTTTATCGAACAAAAACCAAATCAATTATTTACCTGTTATTTATTATTTATTGAACTCTTTTACAACATTTACCATCACACAAAAAACCCCCAATTTCCTGTTATTTACATTATTCTTGTTTGTGTGTAAGTAGAAATTAAACTAGACGCTGCCTCCTTTGGTTCGATACTCAGGGAATACTCCGAGATTTAAACTTGCTATAATCGACCGGTACACTTGCCGTTAGGTTAAACCCCCAACAACAATTTACCGTTAGGTTTTAGCCCAACAGTTTTCCACTTATTATCTGAACTTAAATTTAGGGGAATTACAGTTTAGTAGGAAAGGCATTGCATTGAGTGTGGAAGCAGTCTTTTCCAAATAGGGCGAAGAACTTTGTTTCCTGCATGGTTTAATTCCTTGTAAGGGTTTGTTGGCATATAGATGTGGGGAACGTTATGATTCATCTTCTCTCTGTGGAGGTTATGAAAGTATTTATCACGTTTTTCTTGATTGTACAAGTGTGGTAGATTTTTGGGATAGAGCTAGCTTAGTAATGCCGCATGGATTAGTTACTGATGTCACTTTTATTGATTGGTTTGCTCAGCAATATCTTGCATTGGATTATGAGATGCTTAATCCTCTTGTTGTTTTTTATGGAAAATTTGGTTTTCATGGTGTAAAGTCTGGCATGATGAGGCTCGGGATAGGGAGCTTAGATGGCAGCAAGCTAACGCATATTTGGTTATGGCTTCTAGTGTTGGCCAGAGATCTGTTGACGTTGTGTCAAGAGCGAGTGAGCGCTATCCAAGCATGGTTGATATCTATGTTGATGCTAGTGTTGTACGGGGTAAGTACTATGGAATTGGTATGGTATGCAAGGATAGTGATGGCAATGTGATATCGGCTGGTGTAAAGGGTGGAAGTGGTTGCGTGGATCGAGTGGAAGTTGAAGCTTTGACGCTTCGAACAAGCTGCCAATGGGTGACAAATGTTGGTTTTTTGAATGTTTGTTTTTGGTCAGAATGTAAATCAAATAGTCTCTCCTATTCAAAATATTTGTCATTTTAGAGATGAATCTGAACTTAAATCTGTATAGATTCATCTCTAAAATGACAGTTATTTTGAATATGAGAGAGTATATATTAATGTTCTTAGGTTGGTGAATCATTTTGGTAAGGTTATGTGGACTTATGTTCAAAGAGTTGCTAATCTATGTGCGCATATGTTGTTACTAAGATGCAGGGGCGGACCGGGGTGGGTTCCCGTGGGGTCCCGAACCCCATAGCTTTTTTGATAAACCTCAGTTCATCTGTTTACTACAGGAATGAACCCAAAAAATAATTTTTTAAAAGTATAGTTTTAATAAGATAAAATTGAGTAAATACTAAAAGTTGATAATAATTTAGTGATAGAGACATGTTTCTATATGTGAGGTTGTGAGTTCTAATTTATGTCGACCTATTTTTAGGTTTTTAACGTTATGAAACAAAATTACTTCTATGATCTCATGTTAAAGTTTAACCCCATTAGGTAATCTGTTTTAACTATTTAAAAAAAGATTTTAATTTACAAATACTACCTACTTACTTAACATTTAAATATTATCTTAAAATTTAGTATATTTATATATATTAATGCTCAAAAAATTTGTGACCACACAATTAATTACCTTCAAATTTAATACTCCCTCATATTTTAAATGTAAGTCGTTTTGAATGAATCTGGAGTGAAAAATATTCCAGATTCATCCCAAAACGACTTACATTAAAAATTGGAAAGTATATATTAATGTCGAAAAAACATTTAGACCCTATAAAGTTTGACTTCTGAGTCTGTTCCTACTAAGATGTGGGAAAACTGATGAAGGTTTTTGAATAGTATGATTCCACAAAGTGTGAGCTGTTTATGTGATTAGTAATGCAATATGATGGTTGCGTTCGTACATGACATTTCTGTGGTATAAATGTGGCATTTTTGAGTTAACTGCCACCTCCGAACAACAATTTTCAAAACAGCCACAAATATACCAGCACAAAACAACCAACAATTTATGTGAATACCGTAAACAGAGACGGAGCCAGAAAACTGTAATTAGGGGGTCGAGAATATTTTATTATTTAAATTTTCAATATTTATAATTATATTTTAAAAATGATATTATATATTAAAATTTGACACAAAATTAAATTAACATTGAAATATATAGATTAATATATTATAAATTAGTTTATTTTCCCTTTTTTATTTTTAGTTTTTTTATAAATATTGGTATACTAAATTATAAATTAATGAAAATAATATACAACAATAGTTTTAAACTAGTAGTGTCTTTCTAAATTGTTTATTCAGATACGGATAAATAGTCTCTTAAGTATATTTGTAGTACAAAATATTTGTAGTATATTTCAGAAATATCAATTATAAGTATTCAACTTGCTAAGTAATAATTAATTACAAAACTGTTTGTACAAACTATTATGGTTTGTCAGTATATCAAAGTTATTATATGTATTATACCGTGCTTAATAATTAAAGAATAATTTTATATGCTAATATACGCTATTTTTCATTTCTTGGCATATCCAGTATTAAATTTAAATTTATGTTTTTGAATTTCATTAAGTAATATTTAATTGAATAAAATATATTGTTTTAACTACAAATATATGTTTAAAATAAATATTGTATCAACAATTAAACAATATGTAATAATAAAATAATAAGTGATATCTATATATATATTCGCTTACAGTCAATTATTTTATTATTAGAAAGAATTGTTATTTCATTTTAATGATATTATTTATTCCATTATAAATTAAAATAATCTTAAGTATTAACACATTTGAAATGTTATATTAAATACTAATATATAATCCATAAAATTATATTTTTATATATAACATCTAATATATTTGCTCTAAATACAATGGTTTATTTATTTATTTTTTTAAATATATGTAAAAATTATTTATAATTAATATATACATATTATAAATTAATTGTCACTAAAATATTAATAAAGAATATTAATTATTAAAGGCTATAATTGAATATCTACATATATTTGAACTTTATTAACAAAAAATTGTTTTAAAATGTAATATAAAATTTTTAATTGTAACAACAAAAACGGTAAACGCACCGCACAAAACTAACTTATTCAAAATACCCAGACGAAACCGCCGCCCTGCCGAACACTAGTTTTCAAAACAACCAGCACAAAACTACCCAAAACAGCCAACCAAAACAATAAGACTAAAACAACCACAAAAATACCATGACGAACGCTTTCAACCAAAAAAACACAGAGTACTAAATGATCGCAATATATAACCAAAAAATAATGTCTAAGATAACAGAATAGCACTACCAACAGTACAGAGAAACTCAATTGCACTACAAGTTACAACGGGATGGAAACGCGTTTGATGGATGAGGGCAAAACGAATGAAGAGAGAGAGAGACGCGTTTTTTTTTTTATTTATTTATCGAATATTCGACTCTTCTAGAACGATTTGTTTTTAGCTTTCTCCTTCTGCTCTCTCTATAAATCGTTCTCGTTTTGGATCTGGGGAGTCTCTCTTTCCCAACGGTTCTGCCCTGCCGCCTCTTAACAGACTCTCTTTGCTTCACCTCATCCCTTCTCTCATCTTTCTAAGGTATGTTCACCGTGTCCTCAGACCTCTTTCTGTATCTCTCTAGGGTTTTGAAGTTAGAGGTGTAAAATTTCCGTCCTTTTAGGGTTCTACCGAATCATTGTTAGCTACTGCTGGTTAATTCAATTGTTGTTTAAGGAGATCCGTACTATTTAGTCCGTAAAGGTCCAGCTATCTAGTTGAACTTTACCATATATTTGTTTAGAGGCATGATCTAGGACGGATCTGAAATAATTTAGGGGCTGTTGATTTAGGCGTCTGTATTTTGTTGCAGATAGGAGGGAGAGCTGTGGTTGATCGTTGCTCTTTGGCGGTTTCTCCGAACTTCTTAGACAAGGTAAGAAAACGTGAAACCATCTTTTTAATTCAGTGCCCATAATGGTATAGTTGTTCATATTTTGGCGTGTTGTCACCACTGCTTCTTTCTGTGTACTAATTATTAGTGGCAAATTTTGCCTAGGTAGTGAATAGTGTTCGTGCAGTTTGTAAAATTATCCCCCCCCGGGACAATTGATTCCTTCTCTTAATAAAATAGATAAAATTAAATTTTATCATGAGATCTCATAATTTAGAAGAGACCAGCTAGGAGATTAGGTCTTTCTGAAAGCAGCCATGCCTACCCGCTGGCTATTGTAGGTCATGAACGTTGATCTTGGTGTGGATAAATGTCTTGTTTTGTTGATTGTATGTCTGGCAAATTCTTCTGTTTATGCCTATCTGTAGATGAACTTGAAATGAGCACATGTAACTTTCTGGAAGTTGATTTGAGGTTATGTTTTGAAACTTTTATTTCTCATCTTTGAAGTCTGATTCTATCATTACAAGTTGAAGGTTGAAAAGCTTGCATTTTATGATAATGTTTTAGCAAAATGAAAAGATGACAACATGTATCTCATCATAAGGTTGCTGATGTATTATTTTCGTAGTTGAGATTCTGCTTTTTTTTACTATGTTTTACATAAATGAGTGTTATTGTCTGCTTATGAATTGTGGCTACACTGCTTGGTAACAGAAGAACTAACATGATCTTTCTCTTTTGTGAGATGTACTTTTTGGCATCTTCATACCAAAATGCAGGATTTGAGCTGGTTTCTGTCTCCAAATGGATTGCAAGAAATTCCTCCAATTGGTTGAGGAGAAGAAGAAGAAAGTCTTAGAGAGAAAAGAAGCCCCTCTTAAATGGGAGCAGAAGCTAGAAGCTGCTGCCAAAGCCAAAGCTGATGAGGAGGCTAAAGCAAGGAAAGCAAAAGCTGCCAAGAAGCACAAGAGAAGGTCAGTCACTGACTCCGAGAGTGAAACTGACGACTACAGCTCTGATGATCACAGGAAGTCAAGGAAACGGTCCATCAAGAAGCACAGGAAGCGCTCCTCTCACTCTGACACTAGTGAGGAGCGAAGGGAGAAGAGGTCCAAGCACAGGCGCAGAAGGCATTCATCTGATTATAATGGCAGCAGTGATGAATATGATAGCAGTTCTGAGGAAGAGAGGAAGAGAAAAAGATCCCACAAGAGAAGGCATTCTGGTGCAAGATCTGATTCTAGTTCTTTAGTTTCATCTAGTGATGGGGAAGATGATGGTCAAAGGCGGAGCCATAAGAGGCATGGGAGAAGCCATCATTCTCAAAGAAGATCACGTTCTGGCTCTCTGGAGCCCTCCAGTGATGAAGATGGTAGAGTCAAGAAAAACCATTCCAAACGCCTCAAGCATCATCACCGCAGGTCAAAGCATGATGAATCTGATACTGTTAGTGAAAGTGAATCTGGCAGTGATGGGAAAGGCCATGGTAAAAATCGACATAAACATCATCACCATCACCGCCATCATGGTCATCATCACCAACATCGAAGGCCTGGCTCAGATCAGGAGAAGATTGCGCAGGATTACGATACAGAAGTTAATGGAATTGTTTTGGATCACTCTACCAAACACGGTGTAGGCGCTAATGGAAGCTTTCAAAAAGATGGTGAAATCAGAGGAGAGAATGGGCGTATAAATGGCTGATATTGTTGGTTGTACTTTGCTGCCTGCTTTATTATTGTGCTCGTCCTTTCATTCGGAATTTGCTTTCTAGGCTAACATTAAACTTGGAAGTAGTCGAGTGTTCTTTACTTGATCTGACATTCTGTGGTGATTAGTTCTCTCCTTTTGCATGGATAGATCTATTTTTTCAGTTTAAGATCAAACATTGCGTCTCGGGTGTGATGTCAGTATAACTTTTTCTTTTTCTCACTTGACATTTTATTGAAGAGACATTTCACATTATTCGTCATCGTCTTCTACATTTTCTTTTCCGAAAACCAACAAACAATTGAACAACTTGAGCACTTGGTTGCAATGCTTTCTAATTTTCGTCTAGCTAGGTTTATAATCTTAAAAAGAATGGGTGGGCCGTCTCTTGTAATTGTACAAATCTTTCCTTGAAGAATTCGATTAACTGAAATCATAATCACTAGCCAGCTCCACTTTTTAACCTTTCTTTTGTATCCATGTACCTCGTTCGATCACATTCTTCGACTTTTAACTTTCCTATTGAAAGGAACCCACTTAAGGAGAAGAATGAAGAAACGCAAATCTGTCCTAGTGTCCTGGCGATGTGTCGTAGACTTGAGTGAAAGATCACTCCGCCAATGCTCGACTCGCCTATCAATTCAGGAAGCTCGTCGTCATATATTTTAGTAGTTTACTGCAAGTATTTCTTTCCTGGCATAATTGACATCCCAAGTTGTCCTCACAGTTGAATCCCTTAGACCAAATGCATAATTGACATCCCAAGTTGTCTCTACAATTGAAAACTGGCATCGTGTCAGCAGTGAATGTCTATCAGTCCCATTGGAGAGGCTAAACTCTTCCTCATCATAAGGGCTGGGTCAATTGAAAACACCGGGGCATTGTTTAAATTATTCTCACCAAACAAACATCTGAAAATCCGTTTAAAGATGAAATGTTAATGACAAGATTAACATCTTAAGCAAAATATCTCATTGCCAAACAGTAATGGAAAAAAGATGTCGAGCTGTATATTCCATGCCCAACCAATACCAATTTCGATAAGCAGCAATGCAGATCACTCCCAGTGGATAATTCATCCCCAAAAGATTTCTCCAACAACAAACTTATTCTATGTCGACACGAACAAAATCATAACTTCATTCCAACGGACAAGCTTTCTCAAACTCCTCTTGTTCCTTCCTGCACATGTGAAACTCGTTCGTGTGGTAGTACATGCATCCAGCGTATGTATCATACTCCTTTGTGCATTTCTCGTGGAGGTCTTTCAGCCTGTAGTAACAGCACTCTCACAGTAAGAAACTGGAAAATAAGTTACAATGCAATATGTAGATTAATTTGAGGGGAGAATAAGGGGGAACAGAGAAATTTGAAATAATAGCACCAGCTTTTATCGTTTAACAGCTTCCTAGAGGCAACAATTTTATGCAAAAGGGTTTCATACATGAAGTATCTAACTCCTCTAACAAGCCCGACCATGTGGCCACAATTGTGATGTTTACATTAGGTGTTTGTTTGTAGTGACTCTGAGAGTGAGCTATTTGCTTGTTAACCAAAAGGAGCAAAATGTATATATTAAGCATTGAGTCCTCAAAGAAATTCTCGAAAAATTAAGCACGCCAGATGATATGGAAGCCACAATCCATTGCTTCGCAACAGAGAGGAAAATAGCAGCATTAAAATTTTACGTCATAAAGCAGGCTAATGATAGCCAGGGTTCAGTTCATAAGAAATCAATATAAAGGGGACAAGAATTTGGCTAGAGAAGCTAATTCAATGGAAGAAAAAAGAAACATCATGAGCAAAAGGTTGTATTACACTAGGGATCCAATCCAACTCCCTCTTTAAATACCCATAACTTTAAGTTGTATGTTGTGGCGCACAAAAGGTAAACAGGTTGACACTGCACATGAAACAGCTCAAGGGGTGTGATTGGAAGTGCAACTTAAGAAGCCTCCTCATCAGGCCTGGGTAAAGTAATAGTTGACACCATACTTGCTAATTACAGAAGATTTTGGACTACTGCGATTCACAAGAACTTGGGCAAATGTGCATTATCATCAGCAAAAAGCAGAATAGTAAAAAGGTAAGCACAACATCCTCTTCAGTGATTCTCATCCCGTTAAGCTTAGTCAATTCAATCTCTTGATGGAGGCTAGGGAAGGGAAATAGCTCAAAGGTAAAGTGTCCCTGAGAAGTGGTCAAGTTTGCATTTTGCAATTCTCAAAATAATAGAGCAATATTGGTAACAAGACCATGACAGTGTGAAATCATATGACCTTTTCAAAGGAGATGCCTAACAATGCACTTCTAGATGCTCGTCTGCTCTATTTGGTACGTAAGTGTTAATATTCACAGAACTGGCACACGCATACTTCTTATTCTTTCTTTCTAACAATTTAAGTGTATCAAGCATGCAATAGTGGATGAAAAAAAAATTCTGCGTCACACGAAAACCAAGATGCACTGTTACAGTATTAAGCCTTGGTTCTGAGATGAGCTGAATATGAATCAAATAAAGCAAGTAATATTTCAAAATGACGAAATCTGAGTATTGTATAAAGGTAGAGCCTTTCTATAATTTACCCTTCTATAATTCTGAGACTCAACTTCCTGTTTGTTCAGGCATTAAACTTCTGTCTTTAGAGCTCACAGTAACAGTAAAATTAGTTATGGATAGTATGTCACATTAAGAGAAAATATATATAGATACACATGCAGCTTTACATGTAGGCAGCAGCAGGGGCGGACGCACTTGTGTGCGTAGTGTGTCTATTGACACATATTAAAAAGAAATTTTTTGAAATTGTATGTATTTATTATAATTAGTTGTAATTAATTTATTAATTTGACACTCAACTATTGGATATACTGTAATGGACTTATGAGTTTTGGGCTTTTTAAACTCATAAATACTGTAGAGCTTTGTATTACATATATAATTTTTTTTAAGAAACCCTATCTGAACACCCTATTTTATTCACATCAAGCCACAACAGTAGCATCACAGCAAGGTGACAACACCATGAATATTATATTTGGAACATTAAGAGTCGTAGAAATATAATCTGATGTATAAATTATAACTTCTTAGTATTTGATGTCATTTTTCATTTGTTTATTTGTACAATAATGAATGTTTTATAACATTATAAGTAATGATCTTATATTTTGACACCTATGTTATGAAGTTCTGGGTCCGCCACTGGGCAGCAGTATGGATCGGCTAGCAACTTTTTCCCTTTACAGGCCAAGGTAACAACAAAGTTAGCTCTGGATTGTACACCTCTTGGTTCTAGGGTATGATGACATACTCCAAGGGATGAATGTTCATAGATGCAGATATGAGGACTTCTATTGATGGTCATATCCTATCTTTCCCAACTAATGTGTGATGGCTAGGGTAAAGATCACAACAATGCTGCACACAAAGAAGTGGAATGGGGTAACTTCTCATCAAGTAGAGACCACAATTTGGTCACGATGCTGTTTAAGAACATAAAACTCATCCCACAGCATGAGAATGGAATAATAGATCTGAGCTCTAACCCACCAACAATCAACCTGGTCAGAAATATTGCCAAGATGAAGACCTTAATGTAGTTTCTAGGATAATCAATTTCTGCAAGTGAGTTTTGCCATATCCCCTAAAGGTTGACATCTTACCATCTCTTTTCACTGATTCATTATGTTAAAAAATCTCTTCTATTAGCTGCAACTTACAAATTCTGGAACAAGAACATATTTGATCAACCGCACTACCACCAAGCCATGCATTAGCTATCATAACTGATAAAACTCTAAGATTCCAAATTTATCACTACCATAGTAAGATATTCCCCTAGTCTAGGCACCGTCACTGCTGTGGCAAATTGCCACTATTTATCTACTGTCTACATGATAAGAACAGCAGTGTAACTCCTGGTCAATGCAAACTAGAACGACAATGATTCATCTCTGGACCAAGCCTATAGTACTCATACTCAAAAGTAGGCTGTTTCTTACTAAAACACTTCATTGGTAAAATTCATAAACCCAGCTGCAAGCAAGTCTAAATCAACTTTTTTGTTCTATAATTGAGAGATAATGAAAGCGTTGTGAAAGATCAATGTATTCATTGGTGCAAGTTTCCGCTTGAAAATGATGATATTGGTGAAAACAAAATATTTAGACCAATTTCCATGTTAGCTTCCATTGTTACAATGTCTTAGATAAACTAACTCGATAAAAAAAGTCTTAGATAAAATAACTTCTAACAATCAGACCGTCTATCGCAGATAATATGCAGCGAGAAACACAATGCAGATAAATTCTACAGTGAAGAAAAATACAGTGGACTCACACGCCAAGGACACAGCGAGTGACTTCCTTCCCTTTGTCGAGGCACTTCTCCGGATTAGGGTCCTTCTTTTTGCACTTCAAGAACGCAATATTCTCAGCTCTACATCTCGATGCGATGTGCTTCGATGCCGACATTAACGCTGAAGAAGTCGGTATTGGAACTTCAGCTTCATTACCCGAGCTTGCCATTTCGCTGTCTTTCCTCTTCTCTTCTGTGTTCTTTGTCTTGATTCTTCAGAAACTGAAACAACCAATCCACATTGGTTAACAACAAGCTCGATTATATCAGACAGATGATCTGTGCGCTTCTAGGGTTCATTCCAAATCAAGAGCCAAAATGTTTCATATAGCCACAATTGCGAGCAGATTTTTCAGAATACCAATCAACGCTAACTTCAGGATCGGCCGACAAAATGTTTAATGTACCTTGGCGTTGGCGAGCTCCGGGAGTGCTGACGAAGAATTGGAACTGAGAAACAGTTCAGGCCCTCGATTAGAGCTTCTTCAACGTGTGAACAAGTGAGATCCAGAAAGAAAACATTGAACAACCAAACCATATCGGGGCTCCGAATTTATTCAGGTCAGGCCCAATAGCACGTCTCATTATGGCAGCATAGTTGTACCCTTCGGTTCTAACCCATAACTTTTTCTTTATAAAGAAAATCGAAAAATGATGGCCCATACAAAATTCAAACTAATTAGTTGATACAGGTGAAGTAAACTTATTATTCTAAAAAAATGCAGGTGAAGTAAACTCATGTTTAACTATTTACGGACATTTAGCTTTCAGTAAAAGTACATTTGCTCCATAAAATGAGCTCGTTTGGGGAACAACTTAGAGTAGCAGACAGCTTCTCAATTTTTAAAATCAGCAGGGTTCCACCAAACACCAAAAACCAGTAGCTGACAGCTTCTGTAAAATCATCAGCTGACAGCTTCTCAATTTTCAGCAGCAGAACCTAACAATTGTCTCTGCTTTTTAAAACCATCAGCAGACGTTCCACCAAACACCAGAACTAACAGCTGATAGCTTCTACAAAACCATCAGCAGACAACTTCTCAATTTCCAGCAGCAGAACCCAACAGCAGCCTTCAGCGGCTGTCCCCAAACGAATTGTATTATCAAAAGAAGGATCCTATAAAAAGTATAAGAAAACGTAGATATATAGATAAATAATTACAAATGATTAAAACAAAAATAAGTTTGTCAACTTTAAAAAAGGAATTTGTTCTTAAAAGACAAAAAAGTCTATCGCAATTATTTATCTCTTATATTAAATGTCGATCGTTAAAAAACTTAAGAAGTCTTTTAAAAAGAGCTCTTTAAAGTCATATTGTTTCACGAGGACTTGATCATTAAACTTTGTCATATACATTTAAAAGAAAAACACATAATGACACGACTTGAATTATTAAGATTTAAAAAAATTAAATGCCAGCCATTCACTATTAAACTATACTCAATTTCTCGACAAGATTTTATTGAAACAAATGGCCATGCAAAGGGAATGTTTAATCATGACTATTAATTAATAGTTTTTTTTTATTTTATGTTGGTACAGGAGTTCATGTGGGCTGTGGGGTATAAAAGTGTTTTGTAGAGGTGGGGTAAGATTGAGAAGATAAGTGGAGGTGTGAAGCCTTTCAGCCCAGAATTTTGGTGGAAGTTTTGAGTGTTGATGGATCTTTGATAATAACAAACTACTTATCTTATAAAATTGGTTACAAGTTATTTTATTTTTTCACGAAATAGAACTTTAAACTTTAATATAAATAGTTGTAGTATATAAAACGGTAAGCGTACAACACATAACTAACATGCCACATTTATGTTGCGAATATGTCACGCTGTCAAACGAAAATTTTCAAAACAACTACAAATATATCAGCATAAAACAACCAATAAATATGATATAAATATATTGGCGCAAAACTGCTGCAAAATAGCCATATCAAACAAAACCTAACATTGAGAATAGAGTATGTTAGGCTGATAACATGTGAAAGGAATTAGGAAAATGATCTCGAGGGTTACTAATATATAGTGGCGTATATATATACAACTATACAAGTACATAAGATGAGTCAGCACATGAATAAATAACTACAAGCAATTAACTTATTCTAACGGTCTACACAAATAAACACATCGATTTTTTTCATACCCCTTCATTCATTTTCCTATTATTTCATTATGTTCCTTACGTCCAAGCTTTGTCCTTGCCCTCCAATACATATAATGTCCTTGCCCTCCAATACATCTTATTTTACATTTACTAATCCTGACAGTAACTTTAGCCTTTGGGGTCTACCTCTTTTTTTCATCAAAAGGGATGTCACGTACTGTTTTGTTTTAGAATATTGAAATAAATTATTTGGCCGATCGAATTCATCTACCCCTTCTAGATAATTGATAATTGAGCATGTTATTTCGAATACGTCAGTTTTCCCCACATACTGGTTGAGAGCGACAATGTTGGTAAGGAAATGATCGACAGCGGAACCCCTTCTCGCATTAATCAGACGATCATTTCCTTACATGTACTTTTGTTTTATAAATACGGTACGGTTAGTATATAAAAAATATATTGAATTCTGATATTTTAAAATAATACTAAATTTACATACTGATTTCGTTAAACTTAAAAACCTGTATTTCCACTTGTATATAAATCATACCAATACAAATGTAACGAAACATATGATGAGCTTTCATGTTATGAGACCAATTTACATATTTTCAACTACCCAAAAGCTAGCAAAACTTATATAAAATTGAGGTTTGACAACAGTGAAATAACTAGAGGTTCACAAAACCACACACAAATAAGATGAAGTAAAAACGAAGATTATGAAAACCACACACGATAAGTTGAGCGGGAAATCCATTCCTTCATATCCGCCAACCGGCAAACTGAAACACGCGGGAAAGGGGAAACCTAGTTCATCGCGGGGGTAGCAGCAAGAAGGGGTATTAAGAGTACTAGACTTGGCGAGAGGGGAACCAACATTCAGCAAATACACGTATTCCAGCGAAGTCGATCGACCCCAAGGCGGTGAAGAAGAGGCCACTGAAGTGACAGAGGAAAGGTTGACATTGACCATGGGAGGAAACCCAGCGGAGGAAGCTCTAACTCTGCTCCGATGCAGAATCTGCAATCCCCAATTTGTCCACTCCTTGTTCTCGTCTTCTCCCGACAGCAACTACAGGTCATATCATATTCCTCTCTAGCTCGTTTCTCCCAGTGTACGTGTCACTCCGTCGCATGGAATTCTTTTGAAATATATAAGTGCTATTGAATTCGAATAACCGAGGAAAGGAAATTTTAAACCGATTTTGCAGATTTGTATTTACTCTTTATCGAGGAGATAGCATGTTTCGTATCAGTGTCTAATTATTGTGATGAGAATGATGACAATAATCTATTGTGATGACGCAGCAAGCTGAAGTATATTATATCCAACTCGGTTTCGGAAGGATGCAATAACTCAGTCTTGCTTCTGGGCCCTCGCGGGTGCGGGAAAACTGCAGTATGTGATCATCTCCCATCTTTACTGTTGCATTTTTTCAGTAACCATATATGGTTTTTGTGCCTAGTACGATACATACCACTAATTTCAGTCCAATTTCTGTGATTTTTGATTAATTTAAATGCCAGGTTTTGGACCTTGTTCTTAGAGATGTATCCACCGACTATCCTGATATGATTTCTGTGGTAACTTTCAAACTCTTTTTGTTGTAATTGACTTAAAATCTATTGTGGGCTGGGCTTACAATTACAGGGCCCATCATTCGGGGGGCTTGGGGGGCGTAGCCCCGCTTGAATTATTAGGGGTGCGGGGGCGAAGCCCCCGACATGGTACGGTTTGGGCTTCGGGCCCATATCGGGTTTTTTTGGATGAGTTTATGTCTATAAGTAGACGGCTGATTTAGGGTTGTAAATATATTTTTTGCACAGATTAATACGAAACCCTAAAAACACAGTTTCCTCAATATCGTCCATCTTTCTTCTTCGTTTTTCCTCTGTTTTCACTCAGTTCTTCAACACTTTTCACTTCATCTTTTGTACCTTTCGTGCAAACTTTCTTCTTCTTAGTTTGTTATGTTTTCCACACCTTACTTATTTCAATGGAAATTGGGTGGGTTGATTTATAAAGTCCCTAGCTTTTATACTGTCACTCCCCAAGAAGATATCTTGAGACAGGATTGCGAACCCGTGAGATCTGTGTTTGAATGACGACTTCAGTGCTCGTACTGTTTGATGCATTATTTGTAATCTAATCCTTGTCACAGGTTAAATTAAATGGGCTTTTACATAGCGATGAGAATTGTGCACTCAAGGTTAGACTTTTTTTTTTAATCTACTTCTCATGCATAATTGGAAAAAAATATTCTGCATAGTTTTTCTTACTTTTCAAAAACGTTATTCTTCAGGAAATTTCAAAGCAGCTATGCATGGAACATCAATTGTCATATTCAAAGATGGTAATTTTTTTTTTTTTCAAAAGCGAGCTAAATCATTAGCCTTCTCTGTGACACAGATCAAGTTAGGAGTCTCATTCTTTATAATTCACTTTATATAACCAGGCTTCATTTGAGGATAACTTACAGTTCATGAGGGCTATGTTACGGTGAGTATAAAGGAATGTTGGTGGTTTTTGATTCGGTTGCCATTATCTCCTACTTGCACTTACATGTTGAACCAAAGTAATGAGAAGTTCCTAGAATGATTCGGCCATTTTTGGTTTCTTGACTGTCTCACCAGGGAGTGCGGTTTGGCACATAAGACATTAGTGTTTGTCCTGGAAGAATTTGACCTCTTTGCTCAGGTAAGACCTTAATGTTTCAGTTTATCTGTTCTGCAGTATTCTGATTAACATCATCAGTCTGATGTTTACAACCAATATTAAGTGGAAATGAGATATTACTGTTTCCTTTTTTTAAAGCAGAGTTAAAACTATATAAATTGTCTTTTGATCCCACAGTTCGTCTTGTCTTCCTACATTATCAATTGCAGGCCAAGCAACGATTACTTTATAGTGTTTTAGATGAACTGCAGTCAGTGTCATCACAAGCTGTTGTAATCGGCATAAGTTGCAAACTGGTTAGTTGCCCCTTGAATTGATATACCTTAGTTCTTTTTGCCTACCTTTTTCTGGCTTTTCAATTTCAGATCAGTACCTGCTGACTGACAAATAACATGTTAAAGTAAACTCTTTGTATAATATCAATGCTAATAAAAATGCAGCCCTTCCAGTTAGCCACAGATCATATGAGCATGAGTATAGTTGTATATTCTGGACTGCCTCAGTTGAAGGATTTCTGCTTATAAAAATTTAAATGCAGTTCTCTATGCTATGCAGGATGCTGACCAGCTCATGGAAAAAAGAGTGAGATCTCGATTTTCACATAGGAAGCTGCTTTTTTCTGCTCTTTCAAAAGAAGACAATGAGAGGTGAATCTATCTACTCGTGTGGTCAGTTGGACAATGCTGATTCTCCTCACCATGTGGTGGTAGCTAGCTATTGCTTTCTTTGATCTTCTGCTGATTTTGCAGATTGCTTGAACATATACTTTCACTACCAGTGGACTCAAGTTTGTCTGATCACTACGTGGATAAGTTTAACAAAAAGCTTCATGTATCCTTCTGCTGGTTAAATGTACTTTTTTTTAACTATATAACTGCCGCCGAGTTGGATGGATGAAACTTCTGACATCCTTAATGACTTCCAGAATGTCTTCAAAGAACGGAAGTTCAAAGATATTGTAAACAGACTATCAGATGCCGATTCAACGTTTCACCATTTGTTGAGGTTCCTGTAAGTCTTTTTGGCAGTTTAGAAGATGTTACTTTATTATCAGTTGGTTCTCACTTAAGATTTCCACGAAGTACATCTCTGATTAACGTTCCACTGCTTCAGGTTTTTGGCCGTATCCTCAATGGATATAAAATCTGGTTTCCTGTCAATTAAAAACTTTGAGGAAGCACTATCCGCTTTACAGATACAACCCAAGTTTGAATGCTTGAAAGGTCTGAGACAATTGTGGGTTTTGAGCTTTGCTAAGATTACACTGTTTGTTTCGAGTTGCATTTTCTGTCTAACAATATTTTCAAGCAGTGAGGGTCACGTCAGCAAATTCATGTGTTGATTCTTATTATATCTCATTGACATCAGTTGTTGCTCACTGAATTTGTTTCAGTATACAGTGTTGATTTAAGGCCACGATGGAATCCCTTGGGAGAAGGGTCTCATTTGGGAAAGGGAATTTGAAGGAAAGAATATATATAGATTGCTGTGCCTTGGGGGTTGAATAAAGTAGTTTCAAGTATTTATATGTGTACTACTGTCTTCAGTGTTAGGTTCCTTGATATTTGATTATCATCATATCATGAACTTGAGGATCATAAACAGAATTTCCATGGATCAACACAACTGAAACTTGTAACAGGTGCTTATTTAAGTCTTCATAATCATCAGTTGTCAGCTCTGTTAATTGATGTAGCTAGTCAACCTGATAACATCCTAATATTCTTTTCTATGGATGGTTGCATGTATGTGCAATCCTGTCATCATCTAGTTCATTTTTAGGTTAGCTGAAGCTCAGATTCACTTTATTTTCTCCTGCCATTGTTCAGAAAATGCATGTTGTTTTGTTGAAGCAGAATGCTCTACTTTGGAGCTTTACATACTGGTGTGTATGAAGAGGCTGGAAGCTAGAGAGCAAAATTCATACAACTTCAACTCTATCATGAAAGGTATGCATCTCTAGTATCTACCTCGTTAGTAACATATCCTTCCAATACAATTTATCACATCAATCCCTCGTTGAATTTGGCAGAGTACAAAGCGGTGCATGATTCATTCCAAACTCCTGATTATTATGCAAGGGGTGTCTGCTTAAGGGTTAGTTACTGTACCTTATCTCTATTAAGATACTAAAGATTCATTATCCCATTTTTTCATCGTGATTTTTTTTTCCTTTAGAGATTTTATGTATTTGTCTGTTTCATCTGCAGGCATTTGAGCACCTTCTTCAGCGTGAATTAATCGGTTTCACAGACAACAGGGTTCTCAACCAGTCGATCGAGTTTCGCCCTGTGAGACTCCTGGTCACTTCTTACGAGATCAGTCAGGGACTGAGGGCAAATCAGTATACTCCTGTAAGTTATCAGTCCATTGCAAGGTTTTGATTAAAGAAGATTGCTCACATACTAATCTTCATTCCTCACTTTAGAATATGATACCTCCCAGAAATAGAAGAACCTGAGTTGCTCCCACTGACATATGTTACTATGATCTTTGTGCAGAACATCTTGCTTAAACTTTTGGATCAGTCCGGCCAGAAAATCTGAAATGTGATTTGCAACATTCCACTGTTTCTGCCCAGACCCCGGGAGGGCTAGCTCCATGTGAATATTATGTTCTAGTGGCTCCCACGAATGGACTTTGCATTTTTGTGTGGGATTGAATTCCCTATCTGTTTTCTAGTCATTCGAGTTTTGGGCACTCAATGGAGTTGCTCAGCTGGACCTATGCTCTTCTATCCTCATTGACCCACTCGGTGAAATGTACAATATGTTTAATATTGATTAGACCTTACTCTACCTTCTTGCTGACATATTGCACATTGATCTCAATGTACTTTGTGGTCGTGCAATACATGATCCCAAACAATGTGGATTGTCGGCTGGTTGTCACTATGCACATGCATTTGGTTGATGGTGTTGTCTGTCAGCTCACTCAACGAGTGTGTCAACCATGCAAGTTCGACAGATATCATTGAGTAGACCTATTTTTGGCCCATGTGGGACAGATATCAAGACAGAGGCCCATGACCAAGCATGGTAAAATATAGGTTGTGCCTAGCAAGAGGGCTACCTAATCCGAGTCACTATACTAGGTCAAGATTAGGACTTGAATTGATGAATAGTCCATTACTTGTCATTCCTTGAAGGTATTTAAGTGTATGAACTACAACCTTATAGCACCTGTCAGTTGATTTAGACATGTATTAACTTGAAAGTTATACTTTAACCTAATGAGTTTGTTTGATGTCAATTGTAGTTTTCAGCTGCCAGTTGAGAAATGGTGGGACTAACATTAAAATTAGAGATAAAAGGAGTTTTCAAATAGACCCGATATCTAGATGAGTATTATCAAGGCATTTTACTTCTCAATTAGCTATTTGTAGGGATCAAAACTAACAAGCCATGATCCTTCCACCTTTGGCAGCTTCAAATCATTTTCTAAGGTAGGCCATAATTAAGCTTAGTTGCTTGGCACGAATTTTTCAATTAAATCTTGGGTGAACTTCTATTGGTTGATGGACATTCTTTTATTGTGTGTGTGAACTCAAACCAAGAATAGTTGACTGTTGCCTAAGTCTTTAATCCTGAATTCCTCATCAAGTTGTTTGAGTATTCCCTTTTAATCATCTCTAGCAATTAGCATATCATTAACACAAATATCATGCAAGTTTCAAAACCCACTGGTTTGTTTACCAAATAGAGAGTAGTTGTTCAAAGAATTATGAACACCTTTTGAGTAGGAATATGAGATAGCTAAACGTGTCATTTCTGCTAGCCAGATAACTACTTGTTGACTAATGCACTTGGTTATCCTTATCAAGTCTATAATCGTTAGGTATTCCTTATACACCTCTTTTGGAAAGGCATAGTGAAGAAAAACTTTATTAATATCAAGCTGTCTGATATGCTAGTTCTTAAAAGTTTAATGGTAATATGGGCCATAACTATAGTAAGTAACAAAAAGGGAAAAAGTAATATCGAACACTAAGCTAAGTTTTTGAGTTAAACCCTGATGAGAAAGGACATTCTCGCTACATAACATTTCCCTCTAGGAATTGACAATTACCAGTGAAAGCTAGTAGTATCAAGTTCTCCTAGCATGTGTAACATAAAGTGCATTTAGCAAGGCTGATAACAAATGTATTTAGCAACACTAGCCTCAGGTGTGCTTGGCAAGATTGGCTTTAGATGTGCTTAGTAGAGATAATTCCTTACCCGCTCGGCTATAACTCTACTTTGCCTAACGACTTCCCTAGAGAATGAAGCAAAAATGATGGAAGATAGTTGTGGGATGGCCAGTAACAGAGCTGGCATCCACTCTCATTGGATGTACAAATTCGGATGTGTTAGAGGGCAAGCTAGTTGTACATCCCAGGAAGCCACTGTAAATTATCACTATTGTAACACACATTGAATGCTCTTAACCACCCCTCTCTTCCACTATACATCTCATTGTAAGTCTCATAGTGACCCTTGATTATAATAGGAACCTCTATGGGCATCCCTCAATCGGTGGAAGCACCCCCATGCTCATCATCCCTCCCCTGTTAAACCACTTTGTCCTCAAGGTGGTGTTCCAGGAAAATTTTCCTTCGTGCCATGAAGTCTCACAGATAGGAGAATTATGGGAAGATACAACATCCAAGTTAATTGACCAATTAGGAATTTTAGTAGGGTTCCCATTATCTTGCGTTGATTTAGAATGGGTCAAATATTTTTCTCCTTCTGGCTGGCCTAGTACCGGATTATAAGTCAGACCCACACGTGGTAATTGTGGGTCGGGCTCAATTGACTGCCCTAGCACTACATGTGTTGCTTTCCTCCCATTTATAAACCACCGCAACCTCTGCTTTTTGCGCTTGGAAGATTTTGTGGGGAGACACTAGGCTCGCATATTAGAGGCTTTGGCCCATTTGCCTTCCTACTACATATTCACCGAGTTTCTTGATCTAATAAGTACCTAATTAAAGTTGAATTTGGCCTAATTACATGTCTTCATACTGGAATGAAAGAGAACCCTAGTGGCAGCCATATCACGTGACATCGTGACCTACTCTGGTCTTCTTCAACCTTAGGCTGTCAACTGTTATTAGCGACATTTCCTTTATCATGGTCGCCCATCTTCTCTCTTTCTTTTGCCTGCTTTGATCAACTTCGACTGTTATGTCCTTGAGTACTATAGCCACCATCTTGTATCTTTTGTCCCTGCAACGATTGGTAAATGCTCCAAACAACCCACCATCCTCAAGCTTTTGAATTGTGTGTCGTTGACAGTCTATGTTACTCATCTTTTCATCCTCATCCTGAAACCGATGTTGTCGTTCCGTGTATCTAGGCTTGCATGGGTGCGCGATCTTCTTTTTCTGGAGCCATCTCCTCTTCTGCCGATGATTCTTCTCCCATAGTGTGGAACCTTAACCAGGATCGATGCACCGTCATCCTGCACACATTTCTGCCTTTCTGGTTTAGGCATTTCCCCTTTTGTTTCTCTATCTGGGATGATTACCAATCTCCTTCTCATTTTCTTCTTAAGCTGTTTCCTCTTTGTCCTTTTTTTCTTCTAGTCCTATTTTACCTTCTTCTCTTCTCAATTACCCTACCTTCTTAAAATAGAACGTCTTTGTTTTCAGTGGGTCTAGCTAAATTCTTCTCCCTCCTTCTGTCGTTCCTTCTTCTCCTATCTTATAGTCTACGACTGACATCAATGATCATGGTTACCTTCTTCCTCAAGGTCGGTTAAGTCTTTTTTGAATTCTGGTTGCCATTGATCCCTTCAGCCCCAACCCTGCATTTTTTGGGTTGTTGGTGTATTCATGGCTGCCTTCGTTGGTCCATAGTTCACCTCCTTAATTTCTCTTCTTTCTGCCTCAAGTTTTTTCAGGCGAAATGAGCTTATTTAATCAGTGTACTTTTTCTCTTGAAGTTGAAAAGACACCAAACAAAGCCACTGTCATTGCACAATGGTTGTAAAAATAACAATGTGAGTAATAAACTATTCGTTAGACATCCACACCTTCAACAACCTTCTCGTTTTCAGAAGAAAAAAACAACCACCCTCAATATAGCTGCTTGGCTTTGTTTTCGTAAACCTCTTTTTTATGAATCTCTATAACAATCTACACTTAATAGTAACAATTCGATATAGATGCAGAATGCAATCCCAGGTCTAGTAAGTCTTAGCATTGGGACCCGGCTAATCCCACAAGGGACGAAAAGGGAGCTGTATAATCTGTTTCTAGGAAATGATTGCAATTAACTCATACATGAGACCTGAGATCTAATAGCAATCTAACAAAAAAGGGGGACAAAAAAGAATTTACAGTTAGTGATGAAATGAAGAATAACAACAAAATTTTACATAATGGCATGGATTATTGAGGAATGTGCGTGAAAATTCAAACCCAGTATCCAATTTTTATTCCTTTTTCTTCATTGATCTTCCACGCAATTTCCACGCCCAGTGCAGCAAAAAGATTGTCAGCCCCAGCCCAACAGTCGTCCAGAATATCATCAACCAGCGGGGCATTGGATTTGGATACAAACCTGTTATTAGGCCACCAAAAACACAAATTCAATTGAATATATATATAAAATGTCAATTTAGAGTCAAGATTGAAAGTATTTCACAAAAACCCAGATACTAAATATCCATAATATAAATCAAAAAAGAAACTAAGACTCACCATGCCCAAATTTGATACATATGAAGAGCTCAACAATGCAGATGGCGAGTGAGAGCCAACAAAACACCCCAACCTTCTTCATTGGTTTGCTGACACAAGGGAAGGAATGGGCATCACACGCCAGATCATCATAAATTAAATGGTAACACAAGCAAACTTTTTAACCCACCTGTCCTGAAGATAGGTATTGTACTCCCTTATGGTTGGTATAGCAATGAGCCACCAAAGAACCAACCTGTAGATGATCACTGGATTCTTAGCAGGAACCCATAGACAAAACTTGAGGAAGAAAGTGTTGAGCTCCACCGTCAAGAACACCACACACAAACACAAAACTTGCACGAACCGCCACGGTCCGAGCAGCGGCCGCCACTCATCCTTATCCCACCTAGCCGGTGTAAACTGTCCTAATGTCCGCTTGACCTGATCAATAAGACAATTTTTTGTTGTAATCCTTTATAACATCATCAACAACAACAACATTAACTAACAACTGTTTCAAGATAATAACACAACCTTGCCAAGTATGTTAGGCTGCCTGCTTAATCCCACCCATTCATACGTCTTACAGTCAAAGTACCTCACAGTCAACATGCCAGCCCATATCCCTGCGCCCACCATGGTCAAACCAGTTTATTTTACTTAAATACAAAACACCCTTAAATGCAGTTCACTAAAAGGAATAGATGAGTACCAAACCAATTGCAGACCAAGATGTCAAGAACTATGCTGTCCCACCAGCACTCGTTGAAGTTTGGCAGCATGTGCCTGAAAGTCAGCTACAACAACAATACGAGAGGTATCAAGAATCAAAGCCCATCAATCTGAAGTAGTATTATTTTGGCATTTTGAAGAATTAACAGAGATATGCTAGATGTGGATCAACCTCCATCATCTCAAACCCAATCGATAACACCCAAAGAAGAGGCTGGTTGCGGATCATGATTGCCTTTCCCCACCATCCCAGTATATGTGCCAATGCGAATTCATCAAAAATGATAGCCTATCAACCAACCAAGCAAAAGTAGTCACCTCACAGTGGCCAAGACCCATGTCATATGCCATAATCTTCTTCAAAAGGAACAAATGAAGCTTTAAATACCAAATGAAAAAAATATAGATTGATTGTGTAAGAAGAAGACCATACATAAACATTCTTAAACCTGTTTGTCGGTTCTTCAGGTAAATATATTCTACAATCTACCCCGTACGATCTCTCCGGCAGTTCTGTACATGATATGTCTCTTTAGATTCATGGCACCCGGTGAAAGAGATGCTTGTATCAATGTGTAGCAGCACAGACTTTTTTGAGCAAAACATGATAATTAACCAAATGCTGCAGGGATAAGCTTGCATTAGTAAAATACCTGTTCCAAGATCTTGATGGAGATATTTCATGAAGTAGCGAGCGTCTTCCCGCTTCTGAAAAATTGTAGAACGATGATGATCAATTAATAGTCGAATTTAACTTACAAATTAACCGAAGAACCAATGCAGGAGCAAACAATTACAACGCTAATGAACCTGGAAAAGCAAAAACGTGAGAGCAACAAGGTATATGACAGCCATGCCATGCACTAGACGCCATATTGCTGGATGTGGTCTTGTGAGTACTCTGCACAAAAAGGTCCAATGTAAGTCAGAGTTCTGCATCAGGAACAATAGAATATCCAAGAATGCCTTTTGTACAGCACAGTTCTGTGCCACCCTTCGATTCTAAAGTTCTGGTGCTTCTTCTTTAGTTTAATATACTATTATCTATCAGAAAAAATAGAAGATAAGTGCACAATTTATATAGAAAATGAAGTTTCTACCCAAGAAAGTTGATGAAATTCACTACTAAAAATAGCAGCGGAAATATTATGATACAAGTGCATGCCCTAGGATTTAAAATTTAAGACTTGATTCAATAAATGGAATGGTGAAGGTAATCCCACTTTCCATACACAGATGGAACATATATCATGAACAAAATTTCCATCAACATCCATAAGAGTTAGAAACAGACGTGCGCTCTTCTTATTCCTTTCACTCTTATGTATAACATACAAATTAACACTAAGAATTGGCTAGAATTCCGAAGGCAACAACTCCCAGCAGGAGAGTGAAAAATAAAACAGACACTTATCTCAGTGCAACATTATTGGCAAGAACCCTAAACGTGATACATAAGAATTTCATCTTTAAAAAATAGTAAGAAAAAGGTGGAAGAGTAACTCACGTTGAAGGTGCTTGTAGTAAGGAGTATGAAAGAAAGACTGCTATCATAGCCCAAATACCCCTAAATGATGACATCATGAGGAATTCATTTAGACAAGTTCAATTATGGAGCAATTAATATGGACAAGCAACCAGATACCTGGTAACAGAACTATCAACGTCCCCAGATGAGCCTCTTTCAGGTTGGATAGTTCCACTGGTCCAACTGGTAGGACAACCATATGAGTTAGCTATCAAATATGAATCTCAGCAATTTCGTTACTGTAGTGCAGCAATGATATTGTATATAAGTTTGCACTATGACATGAGTGTACTCAAGTATATGTATCATAGTATCGATCCGGTCAATTGTTCAATAGACAGCCGGAAGGATACAAAACTAATAATAATTCTTACAACAAAAAATATGATATCAAGCGTTAAACTGATAATCCAGAAAGCAGAAATGCTGCTTTTTATATAGAAAGGATGACATATGATGCCAGTACGGAAACCTAGTCTTTGAGGGATGTTTATAAGTTTATACTTATAATTTTTGAATGAATAGAATTTATCTACGGAGAAAAGAAGCACTTAATGAGCCAAGTAGAAAGATAACAGCGAAGTAATACGTAAAAATAAGTGAAAACATGTAAACTTTAACCTGACAAACGTTGCGAAAATGTATATTTGTATGGAACTCTTAAGGAAAAAAAGAGTGGATAAAACAGAGAGTATGCATCTCAGTACAATCAAAGAATAAATTTCTAAAACAAATCAAAATGGGCAATGGAAGCTGATATATATATACAAGATAGATAAAGTTCATTTATTCTGATCATTGTTTGTTCTGTGCGAAAAAAAATGCATTCTGATCTTTGCAGAAGAGTGTAGACATGTAAACCAAGAAGTTAAATCCGAATAACTTTACTTATTATGGCAGTACATGCAGTAGTTCAAATGGCAGAACTAAAATTAACGGACATGGCTACCAGGAAGCAACAGTTCACATACCTAGGTAAAACGGACAAAATGAACATCAGAATAGCAACAAGGGAGAATATTCTAACCCATAAGATTGGTAGCAAAGGGGCAGAACAGAGTATGAGTACTCACATGAGAAGGCATGAACCTAACAGTAACAGAGTAATAGTACGAGGTTTATAAGCCCAAGCAGTCCATGGATCATACTCCTCGCCCATATCTATTATTATTGAGTGTCCACTTTCAATAGAAGCATGTTCTCTAGGAAGATCTTTCCTTCTCATTTTGCTGAAGTTGCTAGGCTCCGCCTGGCCCCTGTAAGACATAAGATGTCAAGCATACATGGTGGTTAACAAAGACTGTGTGACACTATTTTTTTACTAACTGCTTGTTTCATAGAGGGAAAAAAATGTTTGATCACAAGAAAACAAGTACATGCGTGCAAGATTTAAGATTTCGGGTTCAAAGTGACCCAACTTTATAGTTCAGTAGGTATTCCCGTCTTCCAAAAAGATGATAGAGGTTAATAAAGACTATAAAATCATATGAAGAACCAATTACGGCATGTCTGCATAGAGATCAATTGGTACTTCATTATGCAGAGTCCAATGAAGCAAGATAGTGTCCTCAGAATTCGCAGTTATATTTATTTTAGAAAGAAAGGCAAATAAAGGAGGAAAATACCAAAAGATAACAGAAAATACTGAAACCAAATACATAATGGGAGAATCATCAAATTTGCAGATGGCCAAAAAGTAGTGCACCAACAATTAGTAAGACCACCATAGCATTCAACAGGGAAAATAGCCAATACTGCAATCACGATATGATAAAATAAGTTTACCGAACTTACCAAGACTTCCTTTATAATAGAAACCTGAAAAGATCAAGTGGTTTGACTCAAATTTATTTTACTCGAACTTGTTTGGGTAGCTTAAAACAAAATGTGTCAGAAAGAGGCGAATGTATAGCTTTTATTCTTAGTTTGATTGTGCATCTATTTTCTGTGAGACACGACACCACTCAAGATATTTCAAAGGAGCTAACTTCCTTTAGTCAATTTAGCAAACTGGCAGAGTGACTCCACGCTCATTTTTTCTGTTGTGCAAATATCTTCTGTTTGCTAAAAGATAAACAGAAAACAGTCAGTATCTTCATCACACCAGGTGCATACTTAAGAGTTACCACTTAAAACATTATGAAGATGCTACCATTTGCTTTCTTTTAGTTATCCAAGTAAAAAATGTGAATCCATGCTCTCTTCTTTCTTTGGTATTCTTCATTGCTAAGACATTAACAGACACTTTTAATGTCTCCTATGAGACGCTAACTTTAGACACAAAATGTATCTTCTTTCTGATCCCAAGCCAAGAGGTATAGCCAAATACATAAATTCGGTGTACTAGACGTAAAAGCAAAGTTGTAAACATGTCACTTTCTTTCTTGATCTCGTAATTTATAGCCTATACATTTCTGACTTAGATACCACAAACTTTATAATGTTGACGGTGTCTCATCTTCCTCCTTTGACCATAAGAAGTGTCATAAATTCAGACATCTATTTTTTCGAAGACATAGGTTTTTATTGTTAGGATATAAGGTTGAGAATACAACTTGGGATGTCCCCTATCTAGTCACCCACACCAACACTAGCAGCAAGACCAAATACATCATAGACCATATAGACCCTACAACTTTGCCAAACGCCTGAGAAGCGACAACTACTAGATGCAACCCGAGCCATGGACTGTTGCGTGAGAGGCTTGGCTAAGGACCAACCATTACTTGGTTAAAGAAGCTTGTCTTGCATACTAGAAACAACCCTAGTACATACCACTTCACATGAGCGACAAGTAAGGGCAAGAAGACCAAAGTGATTCACACAGAATCTTGCTAATGCAGCGACAGAAATGTGAGGCTAGAGTAGCAAATTTGGCCATGAAGACTCCAAGATCTTAAACACACCCATGAACCCAGTTTTGAAACCGCTTTTTAGCAGGGGACACAAGCCAACCACGACCAAAATACCAGCAAAATACGATAAGATACCTAGAGCTGTCTTGGCGGATTATTGAATTGAAAGGATATTGGAAACTAAAATTAGCAAATAAGTCGAGAATAGGACAATAGTACTACCATAGATGGAAATAACAATAGGTAGAGAGCAAAACCCATGCCATGGTTGCCCGTTACTCTACAAAACTGAGCAACCATGTAGATCCAGGTTCATTTCTCCTGGCAACCCCCAGTTGGCCTAGGGGTTGCCGCTTCATCTTGTTGATCTGTCTCCTTCCGAGTTGATTCCATCCAAATCGCCAGCTCAAGAGACACATGCAAGGTAGGACATCGAACCAGCACCTCCTTCTGAATGACTGCTGCCACCCACTACCCGGCGAATTCCATTGTTGGAACGATTGTTGGCTATGTTGATGTATTCCTCTACAACCCAACACTCTCAGTTCGATTCATCACCACAGGCCACTTCATTGCACGTCCTATTTCTCTGCTTTTTGCACCGCCAGGAGAGAAGAAGAAGACTTCTACTGTTACAATTAATGGTGCGATGGAAGCTTGGGATGAGACTGAATTTGCATGCATGTATCCACAAACCCACTCGAAGGCATCCAATATTAACAGAGCGATATCTTCCAACTTCCAAGTGCACCGGCCAAGTCGGAATCATCTTCTCGCGAAGAAAACAACCATGAACGGGTAGAGAGGAAAAGCAATGGAAGCTAGCAACCGCCCAACCCTGTTGCAGTACTGTATGAGATGCTAGGAGAAGATTTGCGTACATAATCTTACCCTTCTCTTCGTCATCGTCTTATTGCTCCATAAAGAGCAGGGAGAAGGCAAAACATATTATATTGAGGAAATTGGAAAACCCTAACCAAGGAGGATTTGGGGAATACTTGTGAAGAGTTGGTCGATGGAGATTAGGGACTTGAGCAACCAGAGAAAGAGCAATGAGGCCGAGAAGAAAATGGTGGAAAATAGGGAAGCGGAGAAAAGTAGGAGAAAGGTGAACAATTGCCCTCACCTTAGGCGGGAAGAGAGAGTTCGGACCCCATACATCTGTCTGAATGCAAATATCCATGACAAATAACGTCCAAAACTTTTGTGCCGTAAGTCTAACGGAAAACCAACAATAAACCCAGTTCTTACAGAACTTTCTTCAAACAACACAAATAAAGGAAACCTTTGGATTGCACGATCAAACCTTACACTAAAGATTGGGATTCCCTAAAGATTGTTCACAGAGTATTTCTCATAGGCTCCTATCAAACCACCTTGGTATCTCTAATACAATCTAGTTTTATATACGTATAAGATATGCAAAAACTCATTTCGAATCACCAGAAATAAATTACAGGATTCAATTTTTATTCTAATTTCATTTTTTTTAGGCAATTGCAGGATTAGATATACCTTTCTAATCGGGGGGCAACCTTAAAGTTATACTTAAAGATTACAGGTTAACAGAGCATTAATTAATGTGAACATAGGCACCGAATGGGGATGTATAGAAAACAATGCGGGGAAGCCACTGCTTCCAAGAAATCCCTAAGAAGAACAATAATCATATCCAGGAGAAAATGAAGTTGCAACTGCAAAGAATTATAATACACAGGTGTGAAACAAAAGCCATTAACATTTGCTATAGATAGAAGAAGATGAAGAATGTGGAATAGCCATTAAGTCGGAATCATTCAGAATGAACCAAAACAGTACGCGCTAGACATAAAACCATTACTCACCCTCAAGATTCAACCCAAATAATGATGTCAAGTGCAGGAGGCTACGCCCAGATGACGAAATATGAGAAAAAGCTTACGAGAAGGAACAACGAGGTTGAATTGCATTGCCCGATGGAAGAAAGAGAAGCAAACAAATAATCAGTTGGCATTGAACGTAGGATTCCTTCGAGCATATTGTTGACACGTTTCTAATTTGACAATAATGATAAACCAAGGGGAGGTGCAGAATGTGGTGGCGGGAAAGGGGGAGACAATAAATAGAAAACATATTTTTATAGTAGATATTTGCAAAAATTGTAAGTGTTGTCAAAGAGAAAAGTCTCCGTACGAGTCCAGTTCTGTCAGGGTGCAGCATTTGTCACTGCTTTATTCATGGCATTTGTGATTATTAGCCTGTTCGCAGTTCAGACATTAATCTATTTTGCAAAAAAGTTGAAGACATGTCATTATTTGATTGGTTTCTGTTTAACCAAATGTTAAAAAAGTAACACATGGCAGCTTCTGATTTATTAACTCTAGTCAGCTTTAACATAAAGCAAGTACTTGCTGCGTTTGGGAATTCGGCCGCGGATAACGAACGCGTCCTATATATTTTTATACTACCTCTGACCCACTTTCATCTTCCTGTTTACTTTTTGATACACTTTTCCACTTCAATATTAAACATATAAGATAAAATAATTTTATAAAATAAATTTTTATAACATATAGTTTTTTAGATGAGGATTCCATTACAAAAATTAGATTTGTAAAATTATCATCTTATATGTTAAATATTGAAGTCAAACGACATCTTCAAATAGTAAACCAGACAGTGAATAAGGGACGGAGGGAGTCTCCCTCCGTCCCTTACCTGTCCTTTACTATTTGAATGTCGTTTGACTTCAATATTTAACATATAAGATAAATTAATTTTGAAAATTTAAATTTTGTATATGATTCCTTACATGATAAACTATATAATATAAAATTTAGTTTTATAAAATTATTTTACCTTATATGTTTAATATTGAGGTGGAAAAACGTGCCAAAAACAAACAGGACACTTATGACGGGACGGAGGTAGTATATTATTTTTGTAAATAGTTTACACTATAACAATTAACTTTACTACAGACAATTCACTTAACTTTTATAGATAAATCAACAGTTAAGTCGACAACTTTTTGTAATATTACAAAAATTATTTTTTTAAAACTAACAATTGTTAAAATGTTGTAAATAATTAACGGTGAACTAAATCGAAATAGACAAAATTCATTCTCAATCCCAGTTTTAATTAATTTTTTCATCATGTACCGCGAGTTGTAACAAAATCTTTCAATGGTAATTTTTTATGTAATATGATAGCTAAATAAAGTCTTTGACAGTGTCAAGATACATTTTATAAAATGATAGTGTGCCTCCACAAGAGGCGCTACTTGTGATACCCCGTCCACCATGGTGTACCTCTGTTTGTCTCGGTATATTTGTGGCGGTTTTGTTTTAGTTGTTTTATATGTAGTAGTATATTATTGAAGAATAACGCATGGCCCACGCGAGACCCAAGCAGAGACCATTTAAACATATTGTTAATGTGTTGTCAAATATACCACAAAATGATGAAGCGAACAAACCGATACATATGGATTGACTACAACAACTGTGTCTTTCACTTTTAGGACCAAGTGAGGGCAAAAGGGTTAAAATGGATAGTTTTAAGATTGAATGGTTTGAGAACTAGGTTGTTGAATAGTTGCACTTATGGTTTGTTACAAATAGTATCATAGCCAGGTTTGGGACCGTGTTATGGGCTACTCGAAACCTACCAAGGAGGTCCGTGTGACTTGGATGTTAGGCTTGCGATGAGGACGTTGTGTTCTTTAAGTGAAGATATTGGGTTGATTACAATAATAAGACCTTTTACTTTTAGACCCAAGTGAAGGCAAAGGGCTTAAAAGGGATAATTTTCAAGATTGAATGGCTTTAGAGCTAGATTATTGGACAGTTACCCATATGAAGTGTTATTCTACATAGTTGTTGGAGAAAAAAAGTGAATTATTATGGATCGAAGATGTTGAAACTACTGGCACTAAAACACAAAAACTTGTGTTCAAAGGTCTCATATGGAATTTTGCCTACCAAAATATAAAAGTAATGACACCCACAACTCTGTCTCAAATTTAAGACCCTACTTCAGAATAGATACTCCTAAAATTTACGAGTAAACCCTAAGACTAGAGCTTCATGCGTGAAGATCCTAAACTATATCTCTAAACCCAAAATTAAAGAGATTAATATACAAAACTCAAAAAGTAAGTTTTAATTGGTTGTTTTTTAATTATGAAAAAGAGTTAACCATCACAATTAACATTCAAACAAATGAGTGAGCAACAAAAGACTATACAAAACCGATGTTTGGTAACCTAATAAGCCATGAATTAAGTCATAACTAGTGATGAGGTAAAACCCCTCCTGCTAGAGTTTACCACTTAAGCAACAAGCCGAGTATGAAAGATTTGATCATATTCTTCAATACAAGGTGTTAGCGCATAGCAGAGCACCACATACATACTTAACATCAATATCCTCGAGTTGACATGATGAACTAAACTAGATGTATGTCATTAAACTACACTAGTCAGACACCTTCTTGACATGATGAACTTCTAGTGGTACTTATGTGATGCCCTGTGCCACTAAGAGTCATTAGAGGTAGCATGACCATAGCCCTAGGATTGAGACAAATAACAATAAGAAAGTTGCTAAGGGTCATTGGCAATTAAGGGGTGATAGCAAGGATGGTATATCATACTCTCGGTCTTAATCTATTCCTAACCCTGCTTCAACTCTGCATGGTAGCGTGTTAACCCCACCCCATTAGGTAAAGCTAATATGGCGCCAATAAATCACATGGTTCCATAGTCTCCTATTTTTAAAGCAATCTTATATATCTGTATCTAATACCACAAGCCACCAACCCTTGGCATCATAGTGCGTAGGGACTCGTCTTAGCTGAAAAATTCATTTTACTTGGAGTCAAGACCCTCTTACTCTTGCATTTCTACCAGATAAATCAAAGCAATGCATAGACTTAGAAGGAGCATGAACATTCTTTTATTCGTCAAGACAAGGCCCATGAGCACCAAAACTTCCATTACACAAAGACTAGGTGAAAGATAATGCATACATTTTGAATTCTTTTTCTATGTTTTTGTGATTCAAAATCTCCTTAAAGTGAGCGAAAAGTGTTTTGTTGCTAATCATATCTTCCCTCCACATTTTTGTGAATGTTTGACCTATATAAATTTGCACCATTTATTTTTTAAATTTAATGAAAAGACATCTAAGTCTTTGATAATTGAAGTTGATTGTTTAACTCAAAGTGACATGCAATCGTATAACAATTTATTTATCTCTTTTACCAAGTGTAAACAACCATAAACACTATATCAGTAAGTTATAAACTACATAAAAATTTGATTACAATCAACAATTATAACAATAAAAAACATGCCATGTATATATTTTTTGATTTTTAATCGATGGTGCCAGGCCTTGTATAAATGAAAAAGGAATTATAGTACAGATTTTGGATACTATAACCATCACCCACAGATGTTTTACACTGTGTAACCACACTCCTATACAACATACTATCAATCCAGCCATTACCCATTCAGATGAACCATTCAATTTCGTCAATTATCAGCAGGAGCGCCCTTATTTGAACAACTTCCAAGTACGTAACAGATCCTTATCAGATTGATTCCAAACAATGGTGTCACTCACGTTAGGATTAATGTGGATCCCCTGCCGCCTGTTTATCAATTCGGATAGGCACACTTCCTCATATTTGAATACTCTTCTTCTCCACTGAAATGCCCCTGTGACCACACCATCATGAGCGGTGAACATGTCCCCCACTCTTGCCTGTTTGGCTTCTGCTAGCTAGAATAGTCTCGGGAAGGAATTCGCCTAGCCAAACATCTTGCCAAAACTTCAGTCTCAACCCATTTCCCACAGCCCATCGTATGTGTGTCTGAATGTTAATGTCTCTCACGTTTTTCTAGTCTAAAACCTTGCAGATTTCTCTCCATGGGCCACCCCTTTTGCAAGATATCACCGCACCTCTGTCAAGGGTGTCAGATGCACCGATATTATATATTGCATCCAATAGCACTTTCCATATTGGTTTTATTTTCTTATAATACTTGAACCACCATTTTAAGAGTAGAACAACATTTTTTTTACTTCCAAGTCCATCACTCCCAGCCCGCCTATCTCCTTTGGTTACGAGATTTTCTTCCAAGATATAAGTGCTAGCTTCTGTAGATTTACAACCCCCTAAAAAAAATTGCGCTGCAGAGTTTCAAGTTGTTTGATGACCTTTTTCGGAATTCTAAATAGGATCATATAGTATGTAGGTATTGTTTCCAACACCGCTTTGATAAGGATCAGTCTCCCCGCCTTTGATAGACATCTAATTTTCCACCCACTTAGCCTTGATTTTATTTTGTTTATCACCAGTTTCCACGTGGCCCCTTTCCTAGAGCTAGCTCAAAGGGGACAACCTAGGTATATGCATGGTAATCTCCCTTCCTCCACATCCAGCCATCTATATATGATCCCAATTTCCTCCACCCCCATATTAATGCAGAAGCTTTTAGACTTGTCCTAAATTATATGTACTCCTAACATTTCGGCAAAAAGGATTACGAGTCCTTTAGTCATAATTATCTCCTCCAAAGTGCCATCACTAAATAATAGAGTATCGTCCGTGAATTGGAGATGGGATATAACTTTCAGCTCCCTGCCCACATTCATTCCTCTACAGACACCAGAATCATGCCCCGCAATCATGAGCCATTTAAGTGCCTCGACTACTATAACAAATAATAGTGGTAAGAGAGGATCACCATGTCGTAGACCTCTTCGTGGCTTAAACGGTGTGGTAGGAACACCATTAATTAACACTGATAACTCAACGTGCTAATACACTCCATTTCCCATCTTCTCCATTTGGGTTGAAATCCCATTAGTTTTCCCCATGCTATCCACAAAGTCCCCTGCTACCGTGTCATATGCCTTTCTAAAGTCAATTTTAAGGATGATTCCTTTCCGACGTTGCTTCTTGTACCACCGAATGACTTCATTAGAAATTAGCGGACCATCAAGAATATTTCTACCAATCATAAATGCAGATTGGGACTCACCAATCAGTTTTGGTAAAACCCCTTTTAGTCTATCAGCCATCACCTTTGAGATCACCTTATAGACACAACCTACCATACTAATAGGTCAGAATTCATTCAGATTTGAGGCCCCGTTTTTCTTTGGAATCATTGTGATCCACGTCATGTTACACCCTAATGGAAATTTATCTGATTCAAAAAATGACATTACCTCATTTATAAAGTCATTGCTGATGATGATCCACATCTTTTGGATGAATGTGAAGTTGAAGCCATCTAAATCTGGGGGTTTACTCCCATTCATCCTCATGACAATTGCCTTGATCTCCTCTCCCGTCGGTGGTAACTCGAGTGCACATGCCTCTTCAAGCGTCAATTTTGGTCTCCCCGTGTGTGGTGGCTCCATATGAGACATAGGTCTAAAGGCAAATTGGTTGCAAAATTTACCCACTATTTCCCTTTCGATCAAGCTTGGATCTTCCACCCACTCGCCATGTACTTCCCATCTTAATATAGCATTGAAATGTTTGTTCATGGATGCTCTTATATGAAAATAGTGTGTATTCCGGTCCCCTAGTCGTATGTTCTTATCTCAAGATAATTGCTTCCAAAATCTTTCTTGTAGCATCCAAATATGGAATAAGTCGGCTTGAGCCTCCCTTCTTTGTTGTATTTGTTATGTTGATAACCCACCCCTCAACGCCAATATGTCTAGTTTGCTCACCATTTTTTCTAGCAATTCAGCTTTTTTATCCACTCTCCCGAACACATCCTTATTCCACTATTTGATCACTCCATTCAATACATTAAATCTTTCGGATATTGTCACGGTCGTTTAAGCCCAATGATTTTCGATTAAAGGTTGGAAGCTCTCGCTTTCCATCCATATGTCAAGAGATCTAAAGGGCTTCCTTCCCCAAGATGTGGATTGATCGGTGTATACTATTAGCATTCGGTGGTCTGATATATTCCACAGCCGGATCCCTAGATGAAGATGTTCAAAAACTGAAATCCACGCACCACACGTAAAGGCCCTATCCAACCAACTCATTCTATTATTTCTTTTCCATGTAAATTCTACACCTTGGCAACATAGTTCAATGAATCCCATATCATGCATCCAATTTTTGAACCTACGTATTTCCGTTGTCATGGATCGTTGAGTGTTGGTAGTTGCATTAACTCAGACGAAGATGTTCAAAAATTAAAATCCACGCACCACACGTATAGGCCCTATCCAGCCAACTCATTCTGCTATTTCTTTTCCATGTAAATTCTACACCTTGGCAGCATAGTTCAATGAATCCCATATCATGTATCCAATTTTTGAACCTATTTATACCTGCTGTCATGGATCGTTGAGTGTTGGTAGTTGCATTAACTCAGACGAAGATGTTCAAAAATTGAAATCCACGCACCACACTTAAAAGCCCTATCCAGCCAACTCATTATGTTATTTCTTTTCCATGTAAATTATACACCTTTGGCCGCATAGTTCAATGAATCCCATATCATGTATCCAATTTTTAAACCTACGTATTCCCGCTGTCATGGGTCGTTGAGTGTTGGTAGTTGCATTAACTCTTTGATGTGGTCTACATACCTCATTAAAATCCCCCGTGCACATCACCTCTTTGTCCTCTTGACGCACCATGCTAAGGTTTCATCATATGCCACTCTTCTTTCACATTCCTGCATTGGGTTGTATAAAATCAGTATATAACCCACAAACCCACTTTCCAGTAGTTTAACTTTCACTGCCAGCCACCTCGTACTCGCCCAATCTTGTAACACCGCTATCTGGTCTTCATCCCAAACCAGAATTATGCCACCCGATCTACCTTCTCCTTGCACTTCGATACTCCCATGACCCCGGCCGCAACTCCAAAAGGATCCCAAACTATTGCCCATCATGGTGGAGAGTTGCATCTCCACTACAACAAGCATTGATATTTTCATCTCCCTCACTTCTTTCTTTAGTTTCCACCTCTTTCCTTTCCTGCATAATCCTCCTGCATTTATCATTGCCACCCTCGTCATCGGTTGAGTCACCTTGTTTTTCCGCAAGCCTTTTCGATCTCCTAGATAAATTGCACTTGAGGATGGAGTGAATATTTTTAAAAGAAGTTTCTGGGTGTGGAACGTTACAGTTTATATATATTTGATATAATATCAGTAGTATTATTTTTGGAAGGTTCTCCTAATCCCTTGGTAATAATTAAGAGGTTATTAAGAGGTAGCCTGTATTAGAGGCATATCATTTGAAACGATCAAACTGACAAGCAGTCTGTATTACAAGCCATAACTACTGAATGCGGAATCTCCCCCTTCCAGAAATTCTCACCGTCTCACACCCTGGATGTTCTATTCTATAGCCATAAAATGAGCTGGAAATTTTGCTTGAAACATAAGACCACCGTACTGACAAGAAAATGAACCTTCCAGCTGAATTTCCTCAGCCTAACTGCAGCTGCTGTGATCTCCTCAGACCCTTTAATCAGGTAATCATCAATACTTTCGCAATCTGCCTCAAAAACCACTGCCTTGCTCGAATCTTTGATACAACCTCCTCCCTAAACAGCAGGGTCATAGTGGTCGAAACATCTCACACAGCACCAGCTACTCTTGTTTCCGCAACGCCCAGCATCAGAATTGATCTTCAATCAGCCGTATCTGGTGGCCTCCAAGAAGAGTGGGAAGAATTATCTCCATTGCCATCCATCGCATTTAAATCATCATTGTGCTGCTCTTATCCACAAACACCATCGCCGGCTTAAAAGGTGTTTGAAAATCAATGAACTCATCATGCTCCGATCTCAACCAGATCATCCACAGCACCCATATCACCATATTGAGCTCACCAATTCCACTGGAAATGTAGCCGCTTCCAATCCCTACTGCTGCTACCCCCTTTGGCAGATTAAAAGATGGGTGAAGAGAACTCCAAATCTTCAACTCTAGGCATCAAATAAAGCAGTTGAGAATGGAGTCCATATTACTACAGAAGAAGTACCATGTGTTATGTAAATCTAATTGCACCCATTCACATTGGAATATAATCCAGCGTATGAAACATAATCCTCTTGAGAACCAAGTTACCAACGTTAATGTATCCACAGAAAGACATTTTTTCAACTTCAACTAGGTAATAGATTTTTCTTTGCTTCTTCAAGATTCCTTGACAAAACGAAGGCCATATCTTTCTTTCCATAATAGAGAAGATTTTCTCTTAGTATGCTAAACAACTGGCCTGATGGATGAATACCCATATCAAGCATACTTTGAAAGTAATTACAAGCTTCCTTAAACTCCTTCTCACGACACAAACCACAAATCAGCTTAGAGAACATCTGCCTATTGGGTAGAACTCCTTTAGCCTTCATCTCATCCCACATCATAATTGCCAAATCAAACCGACCCATGTCACAAAACATCCTCACCATGATGTCATAAGTACTCGATGTAGGAACACAATCTTTCTCACCATTCATACGCTGGAAAACAGCAAAAGCTTCTTGACTTCTCTGAGTCTTTACAAGGTGATGAAGAATTATATCATAAGTCCTCGAATTCGGACCTACATTGGCAATTCTCATATCTTCGACAATTTGGTATGCATCATTGAACCTCAAGGAGTTGCAGTATGATGCTACAAGCGCATTATAAATGTGTGCTTGGGGAGTAATACCATGAGATTTTGACAGCTGGAAAAGCCTGAGAGCTTCTACTAGTCTCCCCTCAGAGCCTAACTTACTGATCAAAGTACAGTAGGTATGAGCAGTAGGCTTATACTTCTGCGATTCTAATAATGAACAAAATCTTTCCATTGCTTCCTCTATTTTCCCGGCCTTGCCATATGCATTTATGATTATACCGTAAGTCACGGCATCCGGTTGGAAGCCTTGATTTCCCATTTCACGATAGACTTCAATCATCATTGACAGATCCTGTTCTTGGCCCCATCCTTCCAATAGTATAGAGTATGTTCTACAGTTTGGCGGAAACCTTCTATATTTCATTTCATCAAACACCTGTTGGGCCTTCTTAATTTGGCCGCAGTAGCTCAGGTTATTAAGGAACTTGTTGAAGTCTGCTAGGTCTGGTTTCAGACAGTACTTCTCCATCTTCTCAAAGGTCTCTACTGCTTCTGAAACCTTCTTTGATTTGGCATATCCTAATATAATCAGCATAAATGTGTCTTTATTCAGCAATCCTTTTTCTCTCATCGATTCAACGAGTAACCACACCATCTTAAAGTGCTTGATTTTGCACAGCGCATCAATCAAAGAATTGTAGATTTCTGTTGAGTGAGCAAAGCCCCTTTGCTTCTCCGCCCACTGGAAAAAGCCAAGTGCTAAGATACCAGCATTGCTCAGTTTCCTCAAAACCTCCAAGACCAACATGGGTGGGGCTTCTCTCACTTCAACTCCCAGAAAGTTCCCAAGAGAACTCTCAGATTTTACTCGCTTTGGGTGAGTGGACGCCACTCTGCAAATCTCTTTTACTTTTTCGGATATTGGATTGGTTAAAGTTGACTGAAAATCCTCCGGCGACTCATCCGATTCCTTGTCATCCACTGAACTCCCATGAGTCGACCTTTTCTGTTCAGGACCTCCATATACTGAATGATATTGACAACCATCGTGATCGGAAGGGGAAATAACAGATGTTTTGTTACCGAAACGAAAAAAATATCTGATTAAATCATCACTTCTGAGATAGGTAGCGGGAGAGTGAAGGGGGCATATCTCTGCGCCTAAGATGGAGTTTGTTAGCTTCCGAGGCAATCGATTGAAGATTCCAAATAGACCCATTTGTGAACGTCTGAGAACCTCCGAAACTGGTCAATTGAGTAGCGAGAATTGTGTAATCGTCTCGCGGCGCAACGAATCACCTCTCTTTAAATGGTTACCGTGTGTTTGGATTAACCTGTTATCCATCTCCGATTACAAGTGACACGGAAGACAAATCTGGGAATCTGTGTGCCCAGTCGATCAGCCGCTAAGTGAATCCAAAATATGGTTATATGTAAAATGTTCTACAATGATGTGGATTCCACCAATTTTCTCACTCTCTAAGGTTCTTAAATAAGAACCCCATTTTTTATGACACATCAGACCCATCTATTTGTATCTAACTCTTTCATATTTTATCTCACATCTAAATAGTGATAGTTTATTGGTTGTTCATTAGGGCATCCACAATGGTAAAAGTGGATTCCACCCACCAACAAATATTATTTTATTATCTCCTCTCACAATCTCTCTTACTTACCTAGGTTCTTTGGGTGGAATCCACACCATTGTGGATGCCTTAAGAGAGGGAAGATTAAGAAACTTTGTTATTGTAGTGAATAGAGTTTCTTAAGTAATAAAATATAATTTTAGATGACATGACACCTATGAATGTGTTAAGAAACTTAAAACCATTGGATGCCCTAAGGAGAGGATGGCGCTTGTACAGTGTCTCCATCCGAGTGTCGGCATGTGATAGGGAGAAAAAAAAATGGAAAAGGTGTATAGACGGGTGCAAAGGGGAGTGTAGGAGAGAGATTTTTTTTCAAAATGTTATAACTCACAAAATATAAGTGCAAAAAAAAAAAAATTAAACCATTGTTCATCATTTTTCGTGCTCTTCAAAATAAGACGTATCATGGATATGTTTTGGTAAAATTAAAATTTTATATTTTTAGAATGAGTATATATTAGGTTTTTTTAAAGTGAATCTTATTCATTAGCAAAATGAATCTTCATTAATAATAAAATGAACCTTATTCATTAACAAAATGAATCTTACCCCAAACACTCTAAAAACCACCATAGTAAAGTTAAAAACATCGAAGACATTTTTATGGTTTGTTAAACCATAAACCCTAAAAAACTGTCGAGTCAGTGACGACAATATGAAGTGTAGAACTAATGCCAAAAAGATTGCCCTACCTCCAAACACCCTCAAAACCACCATAGGAATGATAAAAACGTCGAAGGCGTTTTTATGGTTTGTAGTGCATACCCTAAACCATAAACCCTAAAAAAGTGTTGAGTAGTAACGACAATATAAAGTGTAGAACTAATGCCAAAAAGATTACCCTACCCCCCCCCCCCCAAACACCCTAAAAACCACCCTCGCATAAGTTTGTGGTAGGATTAACTTTTACTAGTATTAAACAAAATATTCACTTTTCTTAAACCTTTGATTCGCCTTTAAAAAACCTTTGATTCACTTTTCTTAAACCACTAGTTCACTTTTCTTAAACCTCTTATTCACTTTAGTTAAAACAATCTCTATTTACGAGAATCACTTTTCTTGTACCTTTGATTCACTTTTCTTAAACGCATGATTAACTTTATAAAAACCTCTGATTCACATTTCTTAAACCTCTTAATCTATGCTTACGAGATTCACTCTTATTACTCTGATTCATTTTGTAACAACTTGTGATTCACTTTTTAACAACCTTTGATTCACTTTTCTAAAACCTCTGATTCACACTAGTCAAACAATCAGAATCACTTTAGTTAAACAATCTCTGTTTATGAGATTCACTTTTTTTAAACTCTTATTCACTTTTAAGCAACTCTCTGATTCACTTTTTAACAACTTTTGATTCACGTTGTATGTAACACCCCTACCGCTAATCCCGTCATTACCGTCTAATCTCCTCGCACTTCCATACCTACGCAGCGGATACTTCCTTACACAACGGCGGGTGATACAATGCCGTTAGCCACCCACGTGACTAACAAGGCCTACTTCCATTACAGCATCGGTCTGATGGACCGGAATACCCGAGTACTAAAACAAATACAATCCACACTTCAATTACAAACAGAATACAACAATTCTTCATTCAATTCATTATTCAATACTTACCATACAATACACCGAGTTTACTAAGATCCAAATCCAAATACAACATTTCTCCCAAGTCTGTACATACTCATTAAGAGTCCAACATCTACCCATGTCTCACATTTTATATGCTTCTCAAATACATCAGGGGATACCACTTGGTACACCGACGGTTCAAGGGTTACAAGCCCGTACATAAGTACTACACTACCAAAGATATTCCCTAGCTAATACTAGGCATAACAACTGGTCTCTTACAACGACCATCAACTTCTTGGGTACCTAGAAAATAAAAACAGTGCCCCAAGGGGCTCAGCAAAACGCTGCATATGAAATTCGCATACCCCGCGTGCTAACGGGGGTACGCCGACTACTTGGTCGAATACATGCGGTTCATTTCATTCATACATACATACATGCTTTTATACGATACCATACATTCACATCGTAGATCATACATGCATTCCATTCAATACATACAAGGAAGACAATACGAGTCAACCGTTCATACTTACCGAATACGGAGATACACTTCTCCAATACATACGCAATACTTGTTAGCTTCTTTACTCACCCGGGTTAATCGGGTGTACTTTACTCTTTTACTCGTGGTCAATGACTTACACTAGCCATGACCGTTACGCATACAAATACTTTACTTACTTACTAACTCAAGTCAAGTCGGTATGACCTCCGGGCAGAGACTACTATATCCCACCACCGGGCTTTAGGGTGGCTCACTAATCCTGGATGATACCCATTTAAGGGGTTTGGTCCATGGAAAAGATTAAGGCCAGGATTCAGATCCAACCTCTTGTGTCTCCTTATCCTCACGCGTGGCCGAAACTATATCAGACTTCTACTCATTCCATTTTACCAATTACTCAAGTTAGAAGTTAGGTGGTTAGGAATTAGTAGAAGTCATTCCTTCCATACCATAGGTTAGTGTACTACACATCAAGCTACACATACACTTCGTTCTCATCCATTCATTTCATGAATTATATAAACTAAGAGTTCAAGACATTATCACAAGAACAATATAATACAAGCACAAGTAAGTGCATTAAAATCCGATTCGTGCATTTATCTTATTTAGGTGATCAAATAAGCACACAAATCAGAGTAGCCAAGGTAGCATACGGGGCATGAGAAAATCATACCGTTCGCCGTAGTTTTTCGATCCCCGATGTTCCTTCGGAGTCCAACCTTTCGAACCCTATAATATGCATGGAGTCGGACGGTTAATTCTCTATAATTAACCTAACTCTTTTAATCTTTAGAGTTCCCCGACTTACAATTACTTACCCCTTTACATTTCAAATTTACTTACATTTGTTATATACTTCCATTTACTTCTCAACTTTGTTTTCTCATATTCTTTGGTGCATATTTTTTACTTCTTACCACCATTACTCTAGCACTAATGCCTCACTTATACATATCTATATGTATATATATTTACATGTATGTACATATATATCTAATTAAATTTTAAATATTTTTTTTTGTGTCTGGGTCCGACCGACTGACCCAGTCCCCTGGGTAGGTCGAAGTCAGAAAGCTATTCTAGTCCGACCGACCCACCGACCGACCCATCCCTCTGGGTAGGTCGAAGGCAGAATGCTCATTTTGACTTGGTTTCAACTCCAATCTTCTTCCCATTTCTTCCCTAACCTTCCACATGCTTTTAACATGTTTAACCACCTTAAAACACTCTTAATCATGCTCTAAACCTCCTCAAATCATTACTCAAATTCTTTACTCAAATCCTTGCTCAATTTCTACAAACTTCAATACTCATTCTTGCACTTATGCACTCTAGTGCATTTCTAAACTTCTCTTGACAGCCCACCTCTTGTTCTCACCCATTTTGACCATTCCAAATCCTTCATAGACACTTGCATCAACTATGCCCAAGTTCATTCATTTCCTTCAAGGTTTTACAATCTAGTTTCTCTCCAAGCTTCAAGGCTCTTACACACCATTTTGCTACAGATTTTCCTTCTCCTTTTCCAACTCTTATATCCACTCAAGAGTGGTTAACTATCCCAAATAAATCCCTTACAACACCTAGTTATCCCTAGGTTCTTTCTCCTTAACCAATGCACCTAAGTCCTCAAATTCCTATGGAAATTTTGACAGTGTTTCCCCTATAACTTTAACATTGCCCACATGTACAATTCAACTCACCAAATTAGTTTCAATATCCACATAACTTCAAGTACTAGTAACACATTAAAATCCTGCACATTATATAACTTCCACACCTTAAACAACTTGGCTTTTAAAGCCTTTTACTAATCATATACAATACACAAGCTCAACCCCATTTCTTGTTTACGTTTACAATAGCATAGGTCAATCCCTTAATCAATATTTTCATGCACAAGTTCAACAATAGTCCCATTGTACACTAATCTAAATACTTGGCCCTAAGACCCTTGAACATCAACAAAATTCATACTAGAATACCTCTCCATCATTTGTTTACCTTTGTTATAGTTATACAATACTTTAGGCATTAAAATTCTATTTCCTTCTACATACAAAACTAGCTCAAGGTTTAGCTCATTTACCTTGAATTGCTAGCTTTCTTTCTTTCCTTTCCTTCTTCTTCTTTCCTTCATTGCTGTTCCTTTCACAACCGGTTATGTGGGAGGTTTAGAACTCTCATGCTACAGCCCATATTAAGATATAATAATGAGCATTAATGGAATTCTTAACCTCTAAAATCAGCCCTTGACTACAAGGAGGGTTTAAAGCTTAAAATGAAATATTACCTTCCAATCACTAAATGGAGTTCTTGGCTAGCAAGAGGGCAAGATTCCAGCACCCATTTGGAACTAAAAACCGGCTGGAATACATGGAACAATGGGCATAAAAATCTGGAACTTTGATATCCAAAGAAGGCTAGAAATGATAGATTTTCGAACTCCTTTTTACCTTAGAATAATATGGAGATGAAGGTGCTTCCAATGGTGGTCTTCAAGCTTCAAGAGGAGCCACACCCATGGAGATGAAGCGTAAGTTTTTCTGATTTTGAAAGGATGAAAATGTTGCCCAAGGAGAGAGGATTCCAATGGTGCAGTTTTTATAACATTTGGACAAGGTTTTGGCTTTCAAAAATGAAGAGAAAGAGAGACTTGTGAGAGGGCTTGCAAAATCGCCATACTTGGCTGGAGGAAGAAGGAGAGTTCAGACGGGGGAAAGAAAAACGTGAGAGGGAGCAAGAGAGTGGAGGAGAGAGGGTATAAAAGCAACTTTTTATTTTTTTCCCCCTTTACTTTATTGTTTTGTCCTTTGTGAGTGGGAGGGGGTAATTAGAGTTGGGAGAGGGGATGGAAAACGTGGGTCTACCCACACACATAATATTTCCAGCCTTTTAATTACAAAGGGGAGAGTATACTTTGGTCTATTTACAGTCTACACCCCATAAGTTCTCGTTTTTACACTATTCACTCACCGGAGCCCGTTTCTTGGAATTTTCTCGTTTAATTAATTTTGATGGTCCTAGACCTTCACTAATGTCTAATTATAGACATTTGTTTGAATAAAATTATTACGGGTCTATTTAACCCGCTTAAAGTCACGTTTTCCCGGTTTCCTCGAAAAACGCGCTTTAAGGTTCGTTTATGTTTTTAATCCGTTTTAAGGATCCATTTTCTTCGGGAATTGTTCCCTCATGTTTATTTAGGCATAATTAAGCCTTAGTAACCCACCTAGGATCCTAGTCAAGGTCACATACCTCCTATGGTCATGTAACGCTCATTTTTACATTTTTCACTTTTTAAGCGTTTTCTATTTTTCTTTTGGTTTTATTTCCTTCACCAATATTCTTTAGGCACTATTAGGCCTTAAATACCATATTAGAATGATTTAATCACCTTATTTAGGTTTGGAGGTATTTCAATCTACCCCCCTTAAGGAACTTTGCCCTCAAAGTTGGTCAAAGTTGGTGAATTACTATCTCTACTCATTCAGACATATATAATTCCAAAGATCATACATTCCACATCCTTATGGATTCTCAAATCCGTTACCCAGGTATTTACATCCAATACTACGCAAGTACAATATAATCACTCCGATCCGCATTACAACCAACCATCTAGTTTTACAATACAAGATTATACGTACATACAATGCAAAGCTATCCCAAAGCCATGCAAGAATACTCTTCCATATGATCCCGCAGGCACTCAGGCCATCTAGACACAGGACTTCTCTACGTCCCGCTGCCCTTGGAATAATACAACACAATACACCGCTACCGTTCTCCCGGTAGAGGTTTTACACAAATCCTCATTCCCAAGTCTGAAGGAAAATCCTTTCGCAACCACTAATTAGAAATCCTTTTGAAACACCACAACTCCAAATTCCAATTTATGTTCATTACATCTATCCTATGCGTGATTACTTGTGACCACTTGAGGGGAGATTCAAGAATCATTTGACCCTGATGTGATCAGCATCAGTGTTGAACTATCTTTCCACCCCAATTTATGTTCGGTTTCCCTTAATCTGATCAGGATCAAGTTTGAATTCCCACATCAATTTCACACAATCAACTAATTCAATTATTTCCATTTTCTATCTTTTACTTTTCCTAGTCATAATCATAAATTCATACATCTCCAAAGGATGGAATTCAGTCCATCAATCATCCTCAATTTACTTCTAAATACTTTACTTCGGGATTCAATGCCTATGGGACTCATTTCATCGACTATTGCTACTTTCATCCATTACTCCCCATCATCTCAAATAATCTATCTAAGGAATACAATACTTGTGGAATTCAGTCCACTAAACATTCTCAATTCGCCTCAAACAATTACCTAGGGAACTCAATTCCCTCTAGGTTCTACATCAGTTTCATACCGACTCATGCATCACAATGCCATGTCTAATCTCAGCTAGGCACACATACTATAGGGATTCTCTTTCCCCAAGAGTTTCTCTACTCCTTTCTCTTTGTATACTCACACACGAGTTAGCAAGATAGGTATATTTTTATATACATAATATTCGCATTACTTGTGCGCAATATCCATAACTAGGCCATGAATGGTGCATATGTTTATGTAACATACATACCAATCATCAAATAATTCTCATTTGTGTTATGCACATTATAGTTTACGTGATTAATACATGAAACTTACACTAAGCAGCTTTCACTCTACCCCCCTTAAAAGGGATTACGCCACGTAATCTACCATATGTTATCATTGAACATTGGTTCACTCAATTCGGGCATCCTGAAGCGTTTTAGCTTCCCTACGGTCTATTATTCAATGTATTCTGGTCAAAGGGTCTTAACCATACTAACGGTTTAGTCCTTGCACTAAGAATTCTCATTGGAGTTTGTTTAACTCGTAACCGATTCGGTTCTAGCCTATCCGGCTTCAAGGCGTTGATAATTAGTCATTCTCTCATACTTACTGGGTGTGTTAAACCTCTGAGTAAGGGCCCACTAGCTTCTGCTGCGCAACCCTGATAACTCTAGAGCTTAATTCGCTCTTTTGTTACTCTTGATGTATTACACATTTCCCTTTTTGTCCCTTTTATCTTGGGATAAACGGTTTCTCAACTGGCGCGTGGTATCTCTTACCGTACGCGAACTTATTGTGTTATAGATTTTTCATCCAGTTTTTGGAAATCTATCGTACATACTACTGTATACTTCTGTGATTACTCATTTAATTCCTCCGACTTGTTGTCGGTTGAGGTTAAGCTACTACGCATATGTAGTGCTTCCTCTGATCATTGGTTTCTGGCTATTCACTCATGTAGTGTTATACCAGTTTTCTTTTATTGCACAATGTCGCATTTCATAAGCCTCGATTCTTACAACGTTTATGATTGCGTTTCTGCTTTTGTTCCGATGGAATTCATAGGTTGTGATTGTTGGCGTCTCTAACGTTCCTCGTACATGTTTGGCCGGAAGGCTGCACAGTTTATTACTGGGTTTATGCTTACACTAGCTTGCGCCATGTTCACTGTTGCGTTGACAAATCCTCCGTATTTAGTACGGTCAGTTGTTCAGCAATCAGGTACTCTTGCCCTAAGTTATTACTCCTCTTATTGAGTTGATCCACTAGGTATACGCCTTCAGTTCCTTATGAAGTTGCATTAGGAATGAACAATGTGTTCCTTGTGTGATCTTTGTTATATGATTAAGACTGTAGGCTTCCATGCCCAGTTTATCTACCAATTCCTGCGTCTCGACCTCGCTGAGGCCATCTCACAGTTTGTTTCCCATATTATGGTCTAACTACATTCCCATAGTGGTCGTTTGTTGCACACCATGGTCTTACTTGTTATACGAATATTGTTTTCACGGCCTCTGCTACTGCGGTAGCTTTCCTTTATTCATTGGCCATTGCTGTTGGTACCATTACTCAACCGTACACTCTAATGTTACGTTTTATACTCAATCCCCTTATGGTGTGAACACACCGGGATTTTTCTATGTTCGTGTGCATGGCGGTCACTGTAGCATACCGTAATGTCATTATCTTTCCAATGTGAAGATGTTTTACTGCCATTTCGGGTTTAAGTGTAGTGAAATACCCCAAACTTAAATATAGTGGTTAAGATAATTCTAATCCTCATTTAAGAGCCTAATAATGCTAGAGTAATATTGGTAAGGAAATAAATCCAAAAGAAATAAATAAACGCTTTAAAAGCGGAGAACGCTAAATAAGCGTTAAATAACCATGGGAGGCATGAGACCTCGGTTAGCGTATTATATGGATTCTAAAGGTTTAATAAGACCTAAATAATATATGGGAACAACTCCCGAAGAAAACGGATCCAAATAATGTATTAAAAGCGTAAACGAACCTTAAAGCGTGTTTTTCGAGGAAACCGGGAAAACGCGACTTTAAGCGGGTCAATTAGACTCGTAACAGTTTTGGTCAACTAAATATTCATTAATAATATTATTGGAGCTTTATAACCAATAAAATTAATTAAAAGAGAAAATTCCGGAAAACGGGTACCGGTTAGTAAAAACTGTAACAACCGGGAAGTTGTGGGGCGAGATGCAAATAACCAAACTTAGCATGTCCACTTTGCAAATAAAAGTCAAAAAAATCTGTAGAGAAGGGAGTGTGTGACCGATGGACTCCTCACCCCCACCTCTTTATTTATCTCTTTATTGTCCCTAATACACTAGAGGACAAAAGAAATAAGTAAAAAGCAAAATAAAAACTCTCTCTCCTATCCCCACTCCTCTCTCTCACGATTTCCCTCACCTCTCTATTCTCTCTTTTCTCTCTTTCTTCTTCTACCTTGCGACACCAATGGAGAAAGGAGGAAACTCACACAACTCCCTCCTTCTCTCCTCTTGTTAACCCACTAATCTTGCTCCAAAAATTACAAAAGTAGTACCATTGGAATCCCCTTGCAAAGGAGAACTTCCCTCCATTCAAAAATCCAAAAGCTCCATTTTCGATTTTATGGGTATTCACCATTTGAAGATTCAAGTCCACCATTAGAAGCACCTTCACCTCCTTATCGTCTTGAGGTAAAAAGAAATTCGAAAATCCATCGTTTCTAGCCCTCATTGGCATTTTAAGAATTTTTCGGTTTTGAATGTTTTTGTTCTTCTTGCTCCAGCCGATTTGGCTTCTCTTGGGGGCTAGGAACATTGCTCTCTTGCTAGTCAAGAACTCCATTCATCCATTGAAAGGTAATACCCTTGTCTAAACCCTAAAACATTAAATTCTAGGGTTAGAGTAAATGAATGCTAAATGGTATTGTGCATGTGTTATGTGTTGTAGCACTTGTGTGTGTGTGAACCCTATTGGGACCGAGAACAAAGGAGGAGAAAGGAAGAGGAAGGAAAAGAAAGAAAGAAAAAAACTAACAAGTCAAGGTAATGCTCTTACCTTGGGTTAGTTGTGTATTACATTGTAACAGATTTTAAGTATCTAACAATGAAGAATGTATGAAGTATGAGTAGTAGTAATGTGGTAATGTATTGGAGAGAAATGTAACAGTTTTTGGAGTAGTAAAAATGAGTAATGTATTGCGTGATAAGTAGCAAGTATGATGTAATGTGATGAGAATGATATGAAACAGTTTTGAAGTTTTTAAATGAAGTTTAAAAGCTTGGGAAAAACCATGGTAGTATGTGTATGTGTGCAGGAATTTTAATGTGTGTAGTAGTGTTGAATGGTGAGTATAGTGTATTGTATAAACAGGTTGTGAGAATGTGAATTGTGAGCTGAGATAATGCGTGGAGAAAGTAAGAATTATAGGGGAGACCATGTCAAAATTTGTGTAGAAAGGAGAGGACTTGAGTCATGTAAGAAGAGAAGTATTTGGAGAGTTTAAGAGGAATGTTAGTACCTTATAACAGATTTGAATATGGGTTGATAAATGAGATGGAACTAGGTTGTGAGCTAATGTATTTAAGTTGCTAAGAGTGGCATTGGATGAGGAGGTATTTGAGTATAAGGGTAGAGGGAAAAATCTGTAGCATAAGGTATAAGGGAAGAAACAATGGGAGTGTTGAGTTGAAACTTGGGGAAATTGAGTGTATAAATAAGCATAGGATTGTGTGATGTATTAAGGAATGTATTAGCATGATTTAGAGTGTCTAAATAGTACTAAAACATGTTAGGATACATGTAGGAAGAATAGGGAAGCAATGGGGGAATTGGGAAAAGAAAACAAGGCCTGTAGCAAAGTTCTGCTACTGTCCGACCCACAGCTGGATCGGACGCTGGGTCGGACAAGGCCTGAACAACGAAAATAAACTTTCTGGAACCGTCCGACCCAGAGCCGTGAGTCGGACGTGGGTCGGACGGGCCTTGAGAAACGACGGTAAATCTTTCTAGAATGGTCCGACCCAGGGCCGTGAGTCGGACATGGGTCGGACAGGCAAAAATTCTCTTCATCGAAGTTTCTGACTTCGTCCGACCCAGAGGTTGGGTCGGACGTGGGTCGACATGGCTTGGATGACAAAACTGAAACTTTCTGGAATGGTCCGACCTAGAGGGTATGGGTCGGACGGAATAGTTCTGGGTCGGACGGGAGTAATTTCAGAGGACGAAAACCTACTGGAATGGTCCGACCCAGGGTTGGGTCGGACGGTGGGTCGGACGGCCCAAACACTTAAAAAAAATGTTTTTATAATATGACTATAGTAAGCATATGTATGTATAGGTATATGCCTATACACCGGTATGCATATAAAAGTAGTAATACACCATTAATGAAGTAATAATGGTAAGAAAGTAAGTAAATGTGTAAGGAAGTAAGTTATGAAGTAGTAAAGGAAAGAATGGTTTTATAACCAGGTAAGAAAGTAATGATAGTAAGAATACATTGAAAGTATCAATGAAGGAGTAAGTAGATCAATAATAGATCATTGATCGTACTACTTCATGTATGTATAGGAATCCAATAGTTGATCCTCGAAGGAGCCGGTAGTGCGGATACAACGGTGAACGGTATGATTTCTTCATGCTCTGTATCCTAACCTGGTTACCCCGATTTGTGTGCTTATGTGATCACCAATAAGATAATGCACGAATCGGACTTATACTGCACTTAACTGTGTTTGAACTATTTTGTTCTTGTTGTATCTTCTTGAACAATTAGTTTGTATAATTCATGAAATGAATGAATGGAATTGAGAAGTATGTGTAAGTATCGTGTACTTGAGTATTGTATGTATGTATGGAAATGGAGTATTGACTTCTACTAATTCCTAACCTTCTAACTCCTAACTTGAGTAATGAGTAAATGGAATGAGTAGAAGTCCGATATAGCTTCGGCCACGCGTGAGGATAAGGAAACACAAGAGGTTGGATCCGAATCCTGGCTGTAATCTTTTCCATGGACCAATTCCCTTGAATGGGTAGCATCCTGGATTAGTGGGCCACCCTAAAGCCCGGTGGTAGGATGTAGTAATCCCTGCCCGGAGGTCATACCGACTTAACTGGAAGTAAAGTATGTATGAAGTAAGTATTGTATGTGTATTGGTCTTGACTATTGTAAGTCATCGACCGGAAGTAAAAGAGTATCGAACACCCGATAAACCCGGGTGTGTAATGAAGCTAACTGGACCTTGTATGTATTGGAGAATTGTATCTCTGCATTGCGTATTGGATATGTAATGAGTGTGTATTGTGTATGTGCATTCTGGAAAATGGTAAGTAAGCATTGGTGACTTGTATTGTCTTCCAAGCATGTATTGTAAGTGCGTATGTATGTATACCTTGTGTAGTATTGTAGTAGCATGAATGAAAGCATGTATGTATGTATGTATGAATGTATGTATTGCAAATGAATTGCATGTATTCTACCAAATGGTCGGCGTACCCTCGCTAGTACGCGGGGTATGCGGTTATCATATTCAGCGTAAGCTGACCCCCTCGGGGGAACATTTTTAGTGTGCAGGTACCCGGAGCAAATGCGGTCAAGGTAAGACCGGCGACGCGCCTTGTAATTAGAAGTATCTAGTTGTGAGGAATGGGTAGTAGATTGACTCCTAGTGAGTATGTATGAATTTGGGAGAAGCATCGTATTGATTTGGAACCTAGTGAACTCGGTATGCGTAGTGTATTATCTTGTACGGAATTGTGGAGTATTGTATTGAATGGAGTATCGTAGTATCCAGTATGTAATGAGAGTATGTGTTGTATTAAGTAGTACTCGGATATTCTGGTCCATCAGACCGATGCTGTATGTAACAGTAGTAGCCTTGTTAGTCACGTGGGTGACTAACGGCATTGTATCACCCGATGTATGTAAGTATGTATCCGCTGCGTGACTCGGGAAGCACGAGGAGATTGGACGGTAATGACTGAATTAATAGTAGGGGTGTTACATGTAGGTTAGCTTACCTCACATTCTCGTATCACTTATGACATCGTTTACCACGTGACTTGGTTGACCAAGGATGAAGTAATTTGTTGGATCATCAGCTCCCTTGAGCATTGGTCATTTGATCTGTCAAAATACGCACTCACATTGCTTGTTTTGGACGTTCATTGTTTTGTAAACCCTGACATTGGATATAAGGTTTGGTTGTGTATTCTTACCTCTCTATGCACATCATTGCGACATCTCAAGGATACTCCAGGGGTTTACGGGTCCCATTCTCTAATAGAAGGGCATACCATCACTGACAAGTGAGCGTTCTTAACGAGGGGTTTATTTCCACTCACAAGCGTCACGACACGGTTTACTATGTTAGTCTCTGCTTATGTACTTCCGCCATTCATACAATGGTTCACCATATGCTTGGTTGCCTATGGAGTATACTTACTCCTTCAAGTCTCTATGCTCTTTAAGCGATGTGCTTCTACAGTCCACATTATACACATTCCGTGTTTACTTCTAAACCGACTCTTCTTCGGTTTTCACAGTTACTCTCAAAGCCTCTTTCTAGTCATAGTGGTTTAGAAATCTCATTTCCTTGTTCAATTGTCTCTTGGCAATAACTACCTGCGTAAGCTTTGTTGTTATAGTAGGTGGAAGCCTTTTCTAAGGGTTCACATCATCATCACATTGGTGGTCTTCCGTTAACGAGAGGTATCTTCCCTCAGGTTTCTCGTAGTGTCCAAGTGTGGACTAGACCAGTATTGTCATCATCACGATTCCCATGCCTCTATGCTACCATTTCTACAGAAGGCATGAAGGGCAATTAAAAGCTTTGTCAACTGTATACTAGAATGATGCTCTAGTGACAGTGACACTGAGGTAGCCATTACTCCAAGCCACTCGTTATATTGAGTTCAAATTGAGCGATTTGATAGTCGCTCTGCTCATTGTAGGAAATAACATTTATCCACTTGCCATTCTCGGCAGTTCTTCTTATCATTTAACGTGGGTTTGCAACCATTTAAGTCTATATGACGTAGTTGGTTCATGGCTTTTAAGCCTTATTGCTGCAAGCTATGCCCCTTGCGGGCTGCTTATACATGTTTCCACTTCCTTGTATACCATCATAGGTTGGAGGTATTACTGGGCTTCATGGCAAGGTCGTTCCATTACGCTTCCGCCCATGGGAGGCCCCTTAGACAATATGGCATTAATCAGTGCCCCTTAATGATTTAGGGTATTTCCCGTCAGGTGAAATCCTTTCGGTGTTCTAATTGAGTGTTCATTTAGCTCCCGGGTTCTCATCGCGACACTTCATTCAACTATTGTTGACTCAGACACCCTTCAAGGATTGCTCCTGGGTGTTGTTAAGTTACGCCATTACATCTGGCTCCTAATGATGAGTGTGTTCAGCCAATATACTGCTTGCGGTACTATATACCGAACCTTTCCTGTTTAGGGTTGCAATGTCTCCCATTGTTGGGTAGAACATTGATGCTTTCTCCTAGTGTTCTTGCTTGGGTTTAACACCTTCTCCAATGATGAATTAAACTTCGTGGTAATCTTGTGATTGCTCTTGGGAACTCTGTCCCATTTGTTGAACCTCATTGTGTTAACGTTAGGCATTTGCCTTACTATGTTAGGCTGGGTATTTGCTCCAGCTATCATGCATTTGCTTGAAGTCTTTGAGACATATCCAATGTCTACATTTACTAGTCTGTGCTATTTGCACTTTCTAATCCTCATTTCTTATCTTCAGATGGATTCTCTGAGTTCCCTTATACTCATTACCTAGCTGAGTTCCTTTCCTTGATCGCCTGAGGTGTCCATCTGTTCTGGCTTGAACTTACTTTGCCGTCCGTAGAACAGAGTGAACTACTTCTCGTGTTCCGTACACCGCTTGTATACATATGTAGGGTACCATACTGATACATTGCTACTTACCCGACCACCCTATAAGTAGGTCTGTCAGGCGCACAAGCTCCTATCGGAGTGCGGTCGTCCCACATCTCATTTTCGTATACTCGTAGTGTTCGTCACACGCCTAGGTGAAGTATTCTGTTGTCAACTCCTCTTATATCGTCTTATGGTAGCTTATTGTGAATCTTCTGGTTTGGTTTTAAAAATCTGGGGGTTTAAAAGAAATCTTTGAGTATTAAAAGAAACATTTTGGGTTTGAAAGAAAAATTATCATGGCTCTTCAATGCCGGTTGATTTGGACCAAGTCTAGCTTCTCGCTGACTGGTATATCCTTTAATGCAATGGTCAGGCCGTTAGGCCCTTCCAAGGCTTCATTCTTCAAACCCTTGGGATTTGTGATCTTGTGGTTGCTTCATTGCGATCACGGTACTTTACTAAGTACTTGTTGTTTGCTAAAGATCTTTCCGACAGTCCTGTTATTATCGCACTTGCCGTGGCACGTGCGTGATACTGGTGGTTTTTGGGTTAACCTATACCGGTCACGGTATTGTTTCCTTGCGTAATCAGTAGCCTTGTCGGCTCTTCCATTGATCCACTGATCCTTTACTCGGGTTAATCAATCTTCTGAGCAACTTCTCAGTGAGTTTGACATGGCTGTCATTGATCAGGGTGCTTCTCCAATCCTTGGAGATCCCTACTTATTTGTTTTGTGTTTTCCTTGTTGTCCGTTCCCACACGTTTACCATGGTTACCGAGCCTCAGCTTATTTAGGCACTACTTCTGTAGTCCTGTAGGATTATATCCCGTGAACGTTATCATAGCTGTCTAGGCATACTGGCCAGGTATTGTAACCTCTTTAGCATTGTAATTTTGGAGTTAACCACTCCGGACTATGTCCTTAGTCAGTTGGTATACCATTGGTGGTAGTATCTAGCTTTTATTGTCCCGTAGACTCGTGTTTCGTTATTGTTCCTCTATGCGCTTCGTTGCACGATTGGTGCTTCACTTCCTGCTGCTGCTTGACCAGCCAGGTTCCTGCGACTGCTAAGCACGTCGCCCCATGCTGTCGTAAGTTCCAGTCTCCTTATGGTTAGGATTCTCATTCTACCGTCATTAAGTGCGGGTATTGTTGTTCAACCGGGAACTGTCTCCGGAATTTCCAATCCTTAGAATCTACTATGTGTCGGATTTTTGTTTACCGTATAATGATTTCACAACTGCCAGATTGGGTTTTCCCGAGTATGAGAGGACTTTCCTTCTCTCTGGCGTTCTTTCCCAAGTTATACAACAGGGAACGTGGAGGGCGGGTCTGATGTTGTAGGTATCCGGTACACACCGGGAGTTCCTAACTAGCGTATCTCTAACGCTATCACTCAGCCCTTAGCCCTAAGCTTCTAATTCCTAACTCGGTATTTCCTAAGCTCGGTATTTTCAGTCATCAGAGCGATGCTTCGCTCTGATACCACTTTTTGTAACACCCCTACCGCTAATCCCGTCATTACCGTCTAATCTCCTCGCACTTCCATACCTATGCAGCGGATACTTCCTTACACAACGGCGAGTAATACAATGCCGTTAGCCACCCACGTGACTAACAAGGCCTACTTCCATTACAACATCGGTCTGATGGACCGGAATACCCGAATACTAAAACAAATACAATCCACACTTCAATTACAAACCGAATACAACAATTCTTCATTCAATTCATTACTCAATACTTACCATACAATACACTGAGTTTACTAAGATCCAAATCCAAATACAACATTTCTCCCAAGTCTGTACATACTCATTAAGAGTCCAACATCTACCCATGTCTCACATTTTACATGCTTCTCAAATACATCAGGGAGTACCACTTGGTACACCAACGGTTCAAGGGTTACAAGCCTGTACACAAGTACTACACTACCAAAGATATTCCCTAGCTAATACTAGGCATAACAGCTGGTCTCTTACAATGACCATCAACTTCTTGGGTACCTGGAAAATAAAACAGTGCCCCAAGGGGCTCAGTAAAACGCTGCATATGAAATTCGCATACCCCGCGTGCTAACGGGGGTACGCCGACTACTTGGTCGAATACATGCGGTTCATTTCATTCATACATACATACATGCTTTTATACGATACCATACATTCACATCGTAGATCATACATGCATTCCATTCAATACATACAAGGAAGACAATACGAGTCAACCGTTCATACTTACCGAATACGGAGATACACTTCTCCAATACATACGCAATACTTGTTAGCTTCTTTACTCACCCGGGTTAATCGGGTGTACTTTACTCTTTTACTCGTGGTCAATGACTTACACTAGCCATGACCGTTACTTATACACATACTTTACTTACTTACTTACTCAAGTCAAGTCAAGTCGGTATGACCTCCGGGCAGGGACTACTATATCCCACCACCGGGCATTAGGGTGGCTCACTAATCCAGGATGATACCCATTTAAGGGGTTTAGTCCATGGAAAAGATTAAGGCCAGGATTCGGATCCAACCTCTTGTGTCTCCTTATCCTCACGCGTGGCCGAAACTATATCGGACTTCTACTCATTCCATTTTACCAATTACTCAAGTTAGAAGTTAGGTGGTTAGGAATTAGTAGAAGTCATTCCTTCCATACCATAGGTTAGTGTACTACACATCAAGCTACACATACACTTCATTCTCATCCATTCATTTCGTGAATTATACAAACTAAGAGTTTAAGACATTATCACAAGAACAATATAATACAAGCACAAGTAAGTGCATTAAAATCCGATTCGTGCATTTATCTTATTCAGGTGATCAAATAAGCACACAAATCAGAGTAGCCAAGGTAGCATACGGGGCATGAGAAAATCAT